>JAFNEN010000571.1:477500-622326 GCA_019343175.1 Oedothorax gibbosus
CCAGCAATCTCTTGCCACGCTTCTAGTTTTTTTTACATTACTTGCTTTGTTCGTTTCTTTGCATTCAATTATTTTAATTTGTGGTTTGATTAAATTAAGAATAAGTTCTTTCTCGTAGTTTGTGTAAAAAACACGTTTTTTTACGTTTTCTGGTTCCATCTCAGTAATTAGAAATAAATACTTTAAAAATGCAAAAACAACAAAAAAGGAAGGTAAAATAAAGATTATAAATAATAAATAAAAATTGTAAATAATAACGAATAAATAATAATATTAAATAATTAACATAGAAATTACCACGAGTTTGCACGGAGAGAAAAATCAAAACAGAAAAGCGCAGGATTGTGGGTAAAGAAAGAGTGAGTTATTTTCAACCAATCATATGCCGCCCTGAGCAAGTAACGTTCGCTAACTCCGAATCCATATACTCGGTGTTCAAAATACGCGGTGAATAGCGATTTCGTTAACGAGGGTGAACGCGGTAATGCGCGGGTATATCAACTCATGAGTTAACGCCAATCACTCGCGTTGCGGTGAATACGGGCGTTATAGACTCATAAACTAGACATTTGTTTGACTCGTAACTTTGCACAAATGTGTATTTCATACTTAAGTTACAGATTTTGAACTTTCAGAACTCAAGATGTTCTATTTTTAGAGAAAATTCGAATATTCTGAAAAAAATACACCACTTTCGCTCAAATCTGATCATTTTTTTCCTTTCGTGATGCCATTCGGCAGAAGAAATTAAATAAAACTTTTAGGAAAATAGTTAAAATTAAAAATGTTTATTTTATTATGTTGCCAATACCTTCAGAAACTAAATTCATTATTTGAAAAAAAATAATTGACATGTTTCAAGTGACGTAATTCCATTTAGTCTCCATTCTAGGATTTTATTCTGGGTTTAGGTAAAATTTTTTTTTATGGATGGTTCTATTGTTTGCAAATATGCATATTTAAGCTATTTCCGTGAATTATAACTATGATGGATGTTCAAAGCCTAACGTACTAGAGCTGCATATTAGGGTTTAACGCTTTCATTATTTCGTCAAATGCGTTGCCGAACTCGCCAAATTCTTACCTAAACTCGCCAAATGAGCCATTTTTTAAAAAAATTATAATGTTGGTTCGTTGGTTGAAGGTCGTCGTGCTAGAGCTGTATAATAAGTGTGTTTGTAGCTATATCTCTTTTATCGCTAAATTTTTACCAAAAAGGCGCCAAATGAGCTAAAAGGTTTATATGTTTATGAGGGAAATTACGATAACTTTTATGCATACATTTTATAGCGTATGATTTTATTTTGGATTTTTAAGGTAATATAAGTAACAGTATTTTATACTTTATAACGAGCGGGAATAATAACATAAGTTTATTATCCTATAATGGATTAAATTGTACAAATACTTGGATCAATTAAAACTTTTTTTTAGTCCGTGCGAAGTACGGGTATTTATTTGCTAGTATTTAATATTTTTATAATATGATAGAATCTGTCGTTGTAACTGCAATAAAATATTTGCACTTTGATAAAAAAATTGTTTTAATGAAATTAGTAAAAAAATAGGACTCGCGATGGATACGCAATGAAAAGAAAACTATTAACAATAGAAGTATGCAATAGATTCATTTTACAAACAATTTGCAAGTGTAAATTCCCTAAAAAATTAAAGATAAAAATAATAAAATGTTAGATCATTTTTCATGCAATTTTAGTTTTGATTACCGTTATTTTTAGAATAACAAATAACTAATTAAATACAAAAGTTAGCAGGTCATACTTTAAAAAACTATTGCCTTTTATAATTCTTGCGAAAATATTTTCTCAATTCGATCAGTAGATATGCTTATAAAAATAATTTTAAACGTACCTATAATATAAAATAATCTCTAAAAAATCATTCTGCATAGAAAATTCTAACAATAAAAAAACAAATCTGAAAAAAAGAATATGAATATATAATAATTATAAAATATGCAACTGCAAAATGCCGTAACAATAGTGTTAACAACATCAGTGATAAATCTTATTCATCGTAACTTGCCCAGGTTCCAAATTACGAGTAGTAATTTGGCTGCGTTTTAGCTCCATGGAGGTTAGAAATAGACAGTTGGAAAACGTAGAAACTCGCCTTATTATTACTCAACCTATAGCAAAGGATGTCTACCAACCAACCAACCTATAGCAAAGGAACAGGCTTAAAAGCGTTTCTGTACAACCTGTTTCACTTTGCATGTTGTTTGTATGCGGCAGAAACAACAATTAGGGGCAAATCAAATAAAGGGACGGGGATCCGAAGAATTCTATTACTTTTTTTTTGGGGGGGGGGAAATAACGTGGTACTAGAGCTACACGAGGGATAAGGGAGAATAACCTCATAATCTTGAACCATGGTCAAGTGATGAGGCACATAAGCTGGCACCCAACGCAACCTTATCCGTACATAGCATGCGGATAAGGACTTTGGGATAATTGATTTCACCTGCACCAGTTTCTTATACATGGTATTATTAATTCAAGATATTTTTGTCTGGTTAGATCCATTTATAAGATGTTTAAGAACATGAAAGAACCTGTGAATGTAGGCTTTAGAGCATTATGCAGGGTGGTCATAAAAGTTAGACTGGGAGTAAGTATGATTAATATTTATCAGTTTAGCAAGTAGTTATAAGCTTTTTGGCACACAATAGTCTTTAAAGTACACAAATACAAGGATAAAATTGTGAGAAAAAATTGGCTGAGATAGCTTAATTTTTTGAAAGTTAAAACTAACATCAAGTAAAACTTATAGTGGAGATTAGATGATAAAAAACGAGTACATGTTTTTTTTTAAATAAAAGAACTCTAGATAAAAGAAAGCGTGAAAAATGTAGGTTGTGTATATATAAAGCAAAGAATGAAACAAACCTTAATAAAATGGGAAATGTTAAAGTAATTAATGATATACAAATTTTGAAGGGTTTTTCTTCTAATTTTTTTATGGGTGAGATATTACAGTAACACTTAACTTTTTAAAAAGAAGCCACAGAAAAAATTCTGCAAAACAAACAGACTAATTATGTAAATTCAGGTTTTTAAACGTTTTATAAAAAGAGCTTTAAATCTTCATTAGATTTCGCTCTAAAATTCTTACTTTCCAAGAAATGAGAGGATAATCTTTCTCTTACAAAAAGAAAACACTCGAAAGCCCTCAAATTATGCTCCACTTTTTAAATAAAAAGACAATTTTAGATATTTTTTTATTCTCAAACACTCATAACGCTGCACAAAAAGGGAAATGATAGATGGAATATATATTCCTTCCCTTCTACAATCCCTTTAAAGTTATCTTCTTTATTGGATGAACTCGAAATTCATGCAAAATTCATTTGAGTCCCGTTCGCCGATCGCTTTGCATGCAAAACAGCATCAGCCGTTGAATGAAATCAGGTGCATTTGTGCATTATTTCACTTGTAATGGACACATTTTTGTTTAAAAGTTCCGAGACGCTTTTGTTTAGAGTGTCTGCCTCTGTTACTTTTAAAGTCGAAAGCTCTTTATTTGTAAATTGGTTCGCTTAAACATTGAAGATGGCTTTTTCTTAAATTAACTTTGCGTTTCGAATACACATTGTAGAAATGTTTCTCTTATTTCCCGGCGATACTTTTTTATAAGTATATTTCTTCGTAATTTATTATGCACGAGCGTGCGGACTCTAAGAAGAAGAATTTGTTTACGTTCTTTTTTGCATTTTTGTTTGTTTTTTCTCACTTACATTGGCAACGGTGAATTGATAAAAACAAAATGGCGGCCCCTGTGACTTAAGGAGAAATCGGCATAGAGTTTAGAAGAAGATGAAGATGCTTGGCGTGAAACAAAGTGAAACCGTCAGAAAGTTGCCAAGTAACCCTAGTAACCCCAAACATACCGCTCACTTAAAGTTAGTTTAATATAAAACGAATGATTTTATTCTTTTAAAAGCGCCAATTAAGGGGACAAGAAACAAAACGACGCTTCAAAATATCAAATTTTCATTTTAACTTTCAATCACTAAAATGAATATTATGAAAATTTTTATATACAATGCTCAAAACAATTAGGGGAGCATTTTTCATACCTTTGTTAACCCTTTCAGTTCCAACTTTTTCTTTTTATTCTAAAAATCTATAATTTGTGAAATAGATTCATTATGCATTCAGAATGAAATGGTAAAAAACAGGGAAAAAAATCTTAATTTTTTAACTAAAATTCAAGGGGGAAAAATTAGAATCATAACTTTTGAATAAATTATAACACTAATTTTTTCAAAACTTTATTTGTTAAAAAAAAGTTAAAAATCAATTTTTAAACATCTAAGAATGCAAGCGTGAAGAATTTAGGGTCAATTTATTTCATAATTGTTTTTGAGAGTGAATTTTATTTTACCATGTTTTTCATATTTTTATTTAATTAAAACAAACATTATTTAATTCTTCAAAAGACATGATTCTTCCATCAAACGATAAATAAGTTCGAGCTCAACTTAGTGAGAAAAAAAATCGCAAGCTGATGATCTCAAATGGAAACATTGGGGGTGAAATGGTTTAAAACATGCATTCCCCTAATTCTTTTGAGCAGTGTAATACGCATCTGAATATGGGGTTGGAGTTCGCAAATTTGGGTGTTAATTTCAATATAACTTTGTTGCCAGCTTCATATTACATTATTTTAAAACACCGATTTTTAGCTTTTAGGTACACTTTCCAGCGCAACTATTGCGTGTATCTGAAAATAATTTTTTACAAAAATAATAAAAAGTCCATTCAGCGCAACGAACTTCAAGTTTGAAGACAAAAATTCATAATTTTAAGTTATTAACCTAAATAGAAATTTTGCGCATTTCTTAAATTAGAAAAATCGTATTATTTTTACTCCCTTAATATTTTTTTGGAATGTTTTTGGTTCACTGTGTTAAATAGAAATGTATACGACATCACAGAAAATTTCAATCCTTCTAGTAAAATAGAAAAAGTCAAAAGTGTACCTCAAGGCTGAAAATTGTTTTTTTGGAATAATGACATTTAAAGCTAGCAACAAAGTTAGATTGAAATTAACTTCCAAATTTGCGAACTCCAGCCGCATATTCAAATGGGCATCATAGAAGTTGTTTCGTAAAGGCACAATTCAGTAACTAAAGTTTAAATGAAAATTCGATATTTTGAGTGTTCATTTTGTTCCCTGTTACCTTAAAAATAAAAAAAAATGCTCTTTGCCGCCATTGATCCGCCATCTATTGGTGTTATAATAATAATATTTATTATTACAAAAACAAAAAATGACAAACAAACAATAAAAAAAGTATGGCACGCCAAGGGGGGAAAATTCCCGTACCGGCGAACAAAAACATATATAGTTATAATTGAACAGAACAGAAACATATATAGTTATAATTGAACACAACAAAAACACAGAAACAAATAAGATCGAACATAATGTGATGTGGCAAACAGATGGTATCAGATATGATTTATATGCTTCAAATTAGAGTGAAAAATAAAGATCCAAGTCGTCGATATTTATAAAAAACTCAAAAAGTTGTTTTTTAAAGACATTAAAATTATTTGTATTTGTTTGGTGAATAGGTAGTTTATTATATAATTTAGGGGCAAGTTAGAAAAAATGTTTTGTAAATATAGTTTTGGAGAATGCTGGAATTCGAAAAATTTCACTTGATCTGGTATTATAAAAGTTTTCATTAAGTAACATTTGTTGGCCGTAGTATGAGATGTGAATATACACAATTTGATAATAATTTTCTTCAAAGGTAAGAAAAATGCATTGTAATTGTAGTTTTTATGAGTGAGTCAGAAATCACTAAGTCGATGTAGTAAACCTAAACAAACTTCACTTAAAATAGAAGTTCATAAAGAACTAAAATAGCCTACTTTTCTGTTACTTAAATACTTACTGAAATTCTAATCGGGAAACAACTAGGTTCATAACAGTAAATATCATCAACAATCGTTTCTACACTAGATTTACACACGTTAGAAAAAAAATCGCTAAACACAACATCCAGCTATAATTTAAACTTCTAAAAGCCAAAATCAACTATTTTCCTTAATATTCTTTCACAAATAACATAATATTATTTATCGTCTGCTCGATTTATTTGTAGTGCGAAGAATAATTAAATATTTATTAATAACAAAAAAATGAAACTACTCCAAACTGCATTAAAAAATAAATGTAAATTAAAACTAAGCAGATTTGTATGCAAAAAATATGCCTTTCTTCTTTCTTGGTAAACAATTAATGAGCAATCAAAGAATCACATTGTGCTACATTTTATGACGTCATTCCAATATGATTCATGAAAAAATTATTTTGCTTCAAATATTTTTAAATAAAGTTTCTCATGCCATTGTAGATTTGGCAACAGTGATTTAAATGACTCAAAATTGAATTTCAATGCTAATTCAATGGGAAATTCGCCGACAGATAGTAGATTTATGTCCGTCCGGACGTACAGACAGGCGGACAAAAAGTATGAAAGTTGGGTCTCTGAGGTCATTGCTTTCTAACAAAAAAAGAATTTTTATGATCCGATGGATAGAACCGATTTTGGAAGGGCGGACAGACAGATCGACCGCAATACCTACTTTTTCATTTTTAGCCTACTTTTCTTTTTTTAATTCGAAAGAATTAAAAAAATGAAAAAGTAGGTATTGACATGCGGTCGATGTCCGTCTGTCTGTCTGCCTGTCCGTAACCCCCTTCCAAAATCGGTTCTATCCATCGGATCTTAAAAATTTCTTTTTTTGTTAGAAAGCTATGACCTCAGATACCCAACTTTCATACTTTTTGTCCGTCTGTCTGTACGTCCGGACGGACATAAATCTACTATCTGTCGGCGAATTTCCCATTGAATTAGCATTGAAATTCAATTTTGAGTCATTTAAATCACTGTAGGTATTGAAATGCGGTTGATGTTCATCTGTCTGTCTGTCCATCTGTCTGTCTGTTCGTATGTCTGTCTGTTCGTATGTCTGTCCGTCTGTCTGTCCGCCTGTCTGTCCGTTTGTCTGTCCGTCCGTACCCCCCTTCCAAAATCGGTTCTAATCATCGGATCTTAAAAATTCTTTTTTTGTTAGAAAGCTATAACCTCAGATACCCAACTTTCATACTTTTTGTCCGTCTGTCTGTACGTCCGGACGGACATAAATCTACTATCTGTCGGCGAATTTCCCATTGAATTAGCATTGAAATTCAATTTTGAGTCATTTAAATCACTGTAGGTATTGAAATGCGGTTGTTGTCCAACTGTCTGTGTGTCCATCTGTCTGTCTGTTCGTATGTCTGTCTGTTCGTATGTCTGTCCGTCTGTCTGTCCGCCTGTCTGTCCGTTTGTCTGTCTGTCTGTACCCCCCCCCCTTCCAAAATCGGTTCTAATCATCGGATCTTAAAAATTCTTTTTTTGTTAGAAAGCTATGACCTCAGATACCCTACTTTCATACTTTTTGTCCGTCTGTCTGTACGTCCGGACGGACATAAATCTACTATCTGTCGGCGAATTTCCCATTGAATTAGCATTGAAATTCAATTTTGAGTCATTTGAATCACTGTAGGTATTGAAATGCGATTGATGTCCATCTGTCTGTCTGTTCGTATGTCTGTCTGTCTTTCCGTCTGTCTGTCCGTCTGTCTGTCTGTCCGTACTCCCCTTCCAAAATCGGTTCTATCCATCGGATCTTAAAAATTCTTTTTTTGTTAGAGAGCTATGACCTCAGATACCCAACTTTCATACTATTTGTCCGTCTGTCTGTACGTCCGGACGGACATAAATCTACTATCTGTCGGCGAATTTCCCATTGAATTAGCATTGAAATTCAATTTTGAGTCATTTAAATCACTGTGGGTATTGAAATGCGATTGATGTCCAACTGTCTGTCTGTTCGTATGTCTGTCGGTCTTTCCGTCTGTCTGTCTGTTCGTCTGTCCGTATCCCTCTTCCAATATCGGTTCTATCCCTCGGATCTTAAAAATTCTTTTTTTGTTAGAAAGCTATGACCTCAGATACCCAACTTTCATTCTTTTTGTCCGTCTGTCTGTACGTCCGGACGGACATAAATCTACTATATTTCGGCGAATTTCCCATTGAATTAGCATTGAAATTCAATTTTGAGTCATTTAAATCACTGTTGCCAAATCAACAATGGCATGAGAAACTTTATTTATTTAAACATATTTGAAGCAAAATAATATTTTCATGAATCAGTTTGGAATGACGTCATAAAATGTAGCACAATTTGATTCTTTGATTATACATTAATTATCTACCAAGAAAGCGGCAAGGCATACTTTTGCGTGCAATTATGCTTAGTTTTAATTTACATTTCTTATTTTTTAATGCAGTTCGGAGTAGTTTCATTACTTTTGTTATCAATAAATATTTAATTATTCTTCAAACTACAAATAAATCATGAGCAGATGATAAATAATATTTAATTAATTTACGAAAGAATATTAAGGAAAATAGTTGATTTTGGCTTTTAAAAGTTTAAATTATAGCTGGGTGCTGTGTTTCGATTTTTTTTCTAATGTGTATAAATCTAGTGTAGAAACGGCTGTTGATGATATTTACTTTAGGAACCTAGTTTTTTTTACCCGATTAGAACTTCAGTAAGTATTTAAGTAACAGGAAAGTAGGCTGTTTTAGTTCTTTATGAACTTCTTGTTTTAAAATTCTTTCGAATTAAAAAATGGAAAAGTATGCTTAAAAATAGCGCCAAATACTTCGCCGAAAGCGTTTGTTTGGGCTTTTTCAAAGCAATGGATGGCTTCACTGGGAAATCCGGTTTTTGTATTGGTTTTTGCCCGGCATCATCTCCATCTTCTTCTTGACTCTCAGGAAATACAAGAAGCGTGTTTGTCGTAATCGAGTTGTGATAGAAAATTGAAACACTTTTTCGCGTCTTCGGTGGAATAGAACGAAACGGAGAATTTCGAGGAATGAAATAACTAAGAATCAAATTTTAGTCTTATATTCCTCCATATTTACGTAAATAAACAGAAAATCTCATTGAAAAACTGCATTTTATAAACATAGATAGGAACAAACTTAAATGCATTTTACTTCAACAAATATTTTGAACAGTAATTCTTACTCCAAACTGGATTCAATGTTTCGGAATAAATATGCCTTAAATTACTTAAAACACATATTTTGAAGAAAGTAGTTGACTTAGAAAAGTGTTATATTTATATTGCAAAATGATACTTTAACGAAATGTTGTTGTTTCGTTCACTATTGGTAGAGTTTAGTTACGTCTTTGATTATAAACAAATAATTTTCTTTCGCTTTTTAAATGACCATTAAATTTTGCATTTTTTTCAATAACTGAAGTACTACTTCGAATTCGAGTTTTTTCTGAAATTTTCAATGTATTCTAATTTCGATATGCTGAATTTTTTGACGTTTCTCACTTGTCCTTAGCATTTGTAGTTTGGGCTATGAAAGTGGGTGACGGACAGACGGACTAAACGACTATAATAACCTTCCACTTTTAACGGTATAAACGTAGTGTGTAAGCTATAAGAAAACATTTTTATGACGCCAAGTAGGATGTCAGTGTTGTCTGCCAGATCAAGTGGCGGCGTTATAACGTTACACAGTTATTACGGATTTTAATTATCTTCAACAATAGCTTTGGATAGCTCTGGTGCAAAGTTAATTCAGCCAAAGCTTCCACAAACTAATTAATCTTATAGTTTTAACCCAGAATTGAGCAGATTGAATTTATAAAAATTTCACAAATATAACATACTAGTACTTTTACATACTAGCTCCACCAATTTCAAAAGTTACAAACTGCCAAGTTTCATAAAAGTTCAATAAACAGAACGGCTCGAAAACCTCCCCCTTCAACAAAGAACTCGATCAAAATTGATTGTTTAAAGATAAGCAAGACCCCCCACCCCTCCTCTTCTAAAATATAAAACAAAATCTTCCTTGGGGTATTTATTTATCAATAAGCGCTCAAAAAAACGAAATAAAAAAAAAGGAGTAGGCATTATTGAAAAAGATTCTAGGACAAATCCCGTATAAAAAGCGACTAAAAAATAGTTTGAGGCGATCCCCTAGATTTAAGGATCTACGCCCCCCCCCCCCCCTTCCCCTTCCCGCCCGTTTTCTTCGAAATCTTTTCTAGAAGGAGGTTGTAACAAAAGTGTTTCCCCTTACAAATGCCGCCAAGAGGAAGGATGAAAATTTAATTTTGACGTAAGCCACATCGCTTTTGAAGATGCCCCATTAAATTACCATTACAGAGAGGGAAGGGGTGCCGGGGTTTGGCAAGCTTCGCTCTTTTGGGATTTGATTTAAACACTATCAATGGGAAAAAAATCTGATATTATATAATTTAAACAGTATTTTTTAAACGTATGCTCTTTAGTAACAGGCACTTTCAGAATAAACGTTTAAAACTTTTTTTTTTTTAAAGTTAGAGCTAGTAGTTTGAAGCAACGAATTATAAGATTCATTTATATACAATTAAAGTAATACATCTAGATAGTAAAAAAGTCGGAACTCTTATGCATATTATCGATTACAATTACATTCTTTTGAGTTTCCACGTAAGTAAAACCTTTGAGACATTACTTTTATTATATATTCTAAAATTACAGACGGTAGACGTTAGAACATTATTCTAAAACAGAATTAACGTACACCATTTACATTCACAAGTCGTTATTTATAGATAATTTTTTTATGCACAATCCACAAGCATAGTTAGACAAGGACAGAGTTTGTGAGGATAACTTCCGATACATGACACTTTAACTCAACCCCTGCTTACTCAACTTATCATGACAGAGAAGCTCTACGTGACGTCACGCTATCCGTCCTGTTTGGATTGTTGACTGTTCCGAAAAAGAAAAAGAAACCTGCTCTCGAAACCTGTTTGGACACCGAAAAGTTTAGTTTGATGTGAGCGAGCAGGTTTCCTCTTCTTTGGAACATCTGACAACCCAAACAAAACGAGAAGTGAGAAGTCACGGAGAGCTACTCAGCTTATATGGACAAACTAGCTCTACGTGACGTCACTCTATCCGTCCTGTTTGGAGTGTTGGGTGTACCGAAGAAGAATAAACTTGCTCTCGAAACCTTTTTGTAAATCAAAAAGTATAGTTGACGCGACAAGGTTTCTTCTTATTTGGAAAAGCCAACACCCTGAACAGGACGCATAGCGTGACGTCACTGATAGAGTCTATGGCATTATAAGTTAAGTAGGCACTGGCCATTCAACTCATTCTTCTCTGTAAAGTTGCGCTTTACTTTGAGCGCAGTTTTACAGGGAGGAATGAGGGTACAATGTTATGTGTCTGTGCCTCATTTCTCCATAATAATGGTTAATTGTAGCTGTAACGGCTGCTTGACGAAACCTTTCATCAAGTTTTTGGTTGCACCATTTTTCACATTCAAGTGGTTCCTCAGATTACCGAAAATATGGTGAAACATCTTACCACATAGCTGTCTCAACTAATTGGAACGATATTTTTTGTGAAACCAATACCAAGGACAAAATTTCTAATGATTTATCCGTGCCAACATTTGGCGACAGAAACCCGAAAACTTTTTCAAAAAGTAATTTCTCGGTAACCCCAAGACACGAAGCAACGCAGCCAAAGCCTTACTTCGCAAACAGCAGCTCGTTGCAAAAGGAGGTCTTAGGACCCTACGCAAGGGCCGTGCAGGTTCGACCCAAGTGTGCAGGTGGCATTAAAAAGCCATCAGTTAACTGCACAGGGAAGGGGGAAGACAGTTTCGAACGTTCCAGAAGGTTCTGACAGGCACCCCCTTGCAGAAGCCTAGACAAATTAAGCCTAATGTATTCGGAATTGGCAAATTTAAAGTGATGCGCCCGGTTTTAAGGGGAGGCATTCTTCGAAATCCTTTTCTTAGCCCCCCCCCCCTCTTCTTCTTTTCCGTCTTGAAGAGGATGAGTTGAGCCCTTGTCTCATTTTGGGGATGTTAGGTGATTAATGAATCGTAGTTTTTTACCTGTTGTTTTGAATGTGCTAGGTTTACTGGATCCAAGTTGGGCTTTGTTATAAAATATTATTAATTGTTTAATTATTTAATTTAAATATTTAAAAGACTTTACATTTGGTTACAAAAACATTTATATTAACTATTAAAATGCAGCGTTTGACAATTTAAAGGGAATTTTATTTGTATTTAAATTATTATTTTTTACCTATTCTTTGAAATAGTTTGTTCTAATGTTCCAGGATTCCAAGTTGTGGTTTGTTATAATATAGTATTAACTATTAAAATATTTATTTTAAAATAATTTAAATTCTTTAATTTTAGTTATAATAATTATTTACGTTTACTATTAAAGTACTGCGTTTGACTAGTTAAATTATTTATTTTGAACCAATGATGTAAAAATTATCATCAAAAATTAATTTTATTCTAATAAGTTGAAAAGTAGGTTTTACTTTCCTAAAATACTTTACTGTCTAAATTTTATGAAACTATAGTCAACATTTTAAAAAACTACTTTATGAATAATGTAATTTTTTTCTATTTTGAAATATTTTAGAATTTTATCAACAAAAACTTACAAATACTTTTTTCTGATTCATTTTTTCGAATCTGAAAGAAAATATGAACATTTTGTTAAATATATATGAAAACACAAGTAACAGTAGCAATTGAGAGCTACATTTGAAAAATAACAAGAATGTCACATTCCTTGCGTCTTACCATTAAACACACGTATTCCGTGCCCAGTGTCTTCTTTTATAAAATAGTCAAAGTTTGGAAGTGTAATTTCATTTTTTCTGCGTGTGTTTGTTGGATAAAATTTAAATGTTTATTTTATTTGAGATGGCATTTCCCTGTCTGGGAGCATTATTGATAATCGTTTAAAATATTTTTGTTTTTGTTTTTTTAATCGGCTGTTTTATTTTTGTGTTGCTTTTTATGTGGCTGCGAATCTTCAAAAACTGAATAGCAGTGTTAAAATCGTTTTTCGTAATTATCATATTTTTTTGGTAGAAAAAATTATTATTGTAGAAAGTCTTTTTTTTCAGATAAACAAATTAACGACGAATGAGACCGATTGTGACCCCAGGTCTCAAACATAAAGTGCCTCTGTGTTAATGCAATGAAAAATCTAATCTATTAGTTTTTAGTGGGTATAAATAATTTTTCCATATATAAATAAACAAGTAGGTTTGTAACAGAATCTGTCACTTAACCCGCTTCCACACAACAGTTGTGTTTAACAGGTAAAAATGCGACAAACACAACATTAATATTCTATATTAAACATTTCCATGCTAAATTTGGCTAGTTTCATTTATTTTATTTCGAAAATTCAATAATTATTACTTCTCGTTTGCAAAAATTAATTTTTATTTCAAAGAATAAATATGTAATATTCTCCGCTTTTAAATAGAATTAAAACATTTCATATCAACATACAAAGAATCTCGTAGTGAAATATATTTGACGTCATCTACACTATTCGAAACTTGTACATAAAGTTCGCGAAACCTATTTGATTTGATAATTAATAGCATTTGAGTTCTGTAAAATAATCTAATTTTATTTACCCAGAGCATTTTTAGTAAAGTATATTGTGATTAAGATTTGGAAAGCTTAAATAATTCTAAAAAGTAATGGATGTTTAGATTATTTTTCCTAATTGAAATTCTCCCCTTGAAAATTCCATGAAAAAATACAAATTAAATTTAAACGCCGATTCTTGTATAATACACTTATTTAAATAAATAATTGCTCAATTATATTGGACACGATTTGTATTGTATTTGTTTTAGAGATTAAATTTAAATTATCATTTTCTTCATGGCAAACACATACCCAAAATTCATACAAACTGATGTAAGAAAACTAAACACCCCCATTTCAAATTAATTGCCTCACTACGAAATTCCGATTAAATATTTTTAATAAACCGATTTTCAATTCAATTTAAAATTTGCTCTATCCAAATAATAAAACATAATGTGACGAAAACTAATTCAAAATTAATGAATACCAAGATTGAAATAAATAATAAACCAACAGAAGATTAAAATTATGATTATAAAAAGAATCGACGCTGAACAAAAACGCTTCCCAACCGAAAACAAATACTATTTCTTAATCTCAATTATTTCAGTTTCCAAATATTCTTTTTTTAGTTATTTTAATTTCAGTAAAAATTGCATTTCCTGTAATTGAAGACTTGATTAAAAGATAATGAAACAAATCAACCAAGGGCTTTCAACCAAGTTATTATTTAGGTTTTTTTTTTGTAATTATTATCGTTGCTTTTCACCATGAAACATTTTAAATTCAATCAGGCTTTCAAATCTGGCAAATTATAAAAAAAAACAATATAAAAGATGGGGGGAGGGAATTCAAAGTCAACAATTAATTTTCTAACTCGTTTGTAATTAGGATGAAAAATAAAGTTGGCGACTGGCGAAAAAAAATGCAATTAAATTTCTTGCTTCATCGAAATTTCGCTCGTAGACATCGAAAACGAATTCTAATAGAATAATTATTTTATGTTTGATTGACTGCAGTCTCTGTTGCCGATGCTAGTTTGCAAAGGATTTTGAATCTAATACTTTGGAACCATAGATATCATAGTTAAGGTATTAGATTGGCTGATCACGTGACCTCCAATGCTAACGACGGGACGCACATGGAGGCATTTTAAGAGGGCGAAATTGCCAGCGTTGCTGCCACTTTAAGGAGAAAAATACTACGAAAAAATACCATTTAATTCAAAAAATTATAAAAAAAATTTGTAAAAATACTAGCTGCATTTTGGAATCTTTTTAGTGACTTTAAATCCTTTTCTAGTATTTTTTTTTTCGTAATTTTAGAAATAAATAGTATTTTTTCGTAGTATTTTTCTACTTAAAGTGGCAGCAACACTGGTCATTTTGCCCTCTTAAAAGGCCTCCATGCGCGTCCCTTCGTCAGCATTGGAGGTCACGTGATCAGCCAATCTAATACTTTAACTATGATATCTATGATTCTAATAGAATAATTATTTTATGTTTGATTGACTACAGTCTCTGTTGCCGATGCTAGTTAGCAAAGGATTTTGAATCTAATACTTTGGAACCATAGATATCATAGTTAAAGTATTAGATTGGTTGATCACGTGACCTCCAATGCTAACGACGGGACGCGCATGGAGGCTTTTTAAGGGGTCAAAATGGCCAGTGTGTTGCCACCACTTTAAGAAGAAATTGCTACGGAATCATCGGAAAAATACCATTTAATTCTAAAATTACCAAAAAAATACTAAAAAAGCATTTCAAGTCACTAAAAAGATTTCAAAATGCAGCTAGTATTTTTACGATGATACCGTAGCAATTTCTCCTTAAAGTGGTGGCAACACACTGGCAATTTTGCCCTCTTAAAATGCCTCCATGCGCGTCCCGTCGTTAGCATTGGAGGTCACGTGATCAGCCAATCTAATACTTTAACTATGATATCTATGTTTGGAACACAACAATAGCATTCCAATACTGTGTTCGGTTACCAAGCAATTAAGTATGGAACGCCATTCAGATTACGACAATTCTGTCACTAATGAAAGAAAATTAGAATTTTCTTGCCAGCACTTTGGTTGTTAACGTGAGGAATTTTGACTATTTTTTATTGGAAGATTCGCTTCATGGAACCGTGTCAATTCCAATCAAGTTTAGGTTCCGGATTGCTACAATTTTTACGAAATTTTCATTCCGATCGGTGGAAAGTTTCAATCTTAATTATGGGAATATTTTGTTTTTTTTTCCTTATGTGCATATTCTGTTTAATCAAAAGTGATGGAAGTAAATTGATTGGGATAGAAACTATTCCTCTGAAATTGCATTCTTATTCAATTACGATTGATTGCGAAACAATTACAGACCCCGTAACATTGAACAAATTGAAGAAAGACCAGTTGTAAATGCCATTTACAGTTAATGCAGAAAAAAAAATATCAAAGCCGTGTTCAAAGTTGATGCTTTTTTATTTGTTCATTCATAAATCGGAGAAGGCAGATAGTTAATATGACTCAAAATTCAGCAAACAAGAAGTTATTTTACCCACATCAGCAACTAAATCTATTTTAGAGTAGGTTTTTCGTTTTAGTTTGAATTATCGTCGCACTAGATCTACACGAGAGCTATTGACGACGGGCGTCGTATTTTAGAACCACAGTCAAGTGACGAGCCGACACCTGATTTTTTATAGTCGGAATATCATGACCTTTTTAATATTCATTTTTTTTTTCTCCACTCAGAGGGCATCACTGAAAGCTTTTTATGAAGTATTTCTTTTTTTACTTGAATTTTTATTTGAAAAATTTTTAAAGTTTGTTTCTTGGCAATTATAGATCTTAACGTCTATCTACTGAGGTAGGTAAAATTTAACATTTAATATTGTTAAAAGTTATATTTTATGCTAGTGTACCTGCAGATACGCGCGACTCATTCGTGTTGGTTTTGTTAGCGAGCTTGCCCGTTGGTTGAACAAAATATAGAAATTAAAAGTTAATCTATATCGTTTTTTTAGTTTCGTAATCATGCGTCAAAATCATTTTAATAACTGTATCGGTAATCTATATTTGTTTCTTCCGTCACACTTATAACTTTGAGTCGCTTTGGGGGTTAAAATTTCAAACCCGTTTCCGTAACTACCTCTAATGCCGAAGCGCAATCAACTAAATAATTCAAGACGTCTTAAGGGAGAATAAAACTTCCTTAGCCATAATTCCTTCCCGAACTCCTGCCATTTCGTTTTAACGGGAAGAAAATCTTTAATGGCGAACTTTTATCTCTCTAAATTCTCAGAAAACTTTCCACCCGGCTGATAACACCGTTTGCTTTCCGATTCCATTCCAATTAGAAACCGCGTCGCAAAAACCCTCCACGAATACAACACTTTCTTTAACTTTCTCCCGCTAACTCACTTTCTGCCTACCAATAATCAATTCCACCGAATCGGTCGCTTAATTTGAGGGAGAGAAAGGACTTCAACTTCCACTCGCTGGAATTTAACGGGCGGCGATTAATCGTAATCGAACTTCTAATCCCCGCTAATGGCGGGCCGCTGTTTTTTGCCCCTTGGGCTCCTTTTTGGTGGGTGGAATTTGGTAGGCAGAACAAACACGCCGAGGCGGATCGGAATCTTATTTAATTAACCCTTCTGAGGCTAATGCGGGGCGATGGGAGCAATGAGGTTCTTGCTGAAATTAACGCGCGCGGAATGGGAAAGTTGGGTGTCAAGAATTTAAAATGAATCGGTCCATTCTTGGAAGAGATGCAAAAGAACTTTCCACCATGTTATTTTTATATTGTTCTTTAACTTTCTGCTCTTAAAAAACTAAAATCAGTTGTACGATATCTCAGAGATGGAGAGCCATCGGGAAGAACCCATTCATCGATTGAGAATCTATCTGTATCAGATCTGCTCGGCTACGATAGCGAGTCATGTCTTAAATTGGTGTGAAGAAACATATTTGATTTTGGTTCTTATTTACTTGATATTTTTACATACAAATTTCAATAGATATTATATTAACCGAAATACGGATTTAATAACGCGAATAGAAAATATACAGAACTTTTATAATAAATGAACAATGAGAAAATTTTAGATATTTAAAATTAAGAAGCTGTATTTTCTTAACTTCATAAGTTATTAACTTTCGAACCGACAGAGATTCACTCGTGAAATAAGTCCGACGCTTGAAACGCGAAGAGCCAAGCCAGAAGCCGGTTTCTGGTCGCCACTACGCGCCAAGCAGACCTCAATACTCAGATAATTATGAATTAGTCCTACTGATGTAAAACTCCCAGTGTTTAGTTGCCGAGCTAACTTAGTCTTCATTTTATAAACACTTTTACGAGATGAAGACTGATCGAAAATTACCCACTCTGGCGATCTCTGGACTTGTGGGATGGTAGCATTATGCCCTACCATAAACTACAATAAGTTTGGAAATATTAAGACTTATAAACATCACGTATAACGGATAGAATTATCTTACACTTTGAAATATTGAGTCTATTTTTTCAATAAACTTTTTTTGTATTATCTTAATTGAAAAGAATATCTTAATTGAAAATTATTACTCTATGAATCTATTTCTACCGTGAGAAACTTCAATTTTGTAAAAAAAGTCAAATTGTAGTTGGTCGAATTGAGGCCCAGTGGCTTCGTGGTAGTGCTTCGCATTGCCACGCCACAGGTCCGGGGATTGAGTCCCGGATTGGGCGAGGTTGACTCAGCCTTGCATCTCTTAAGTGGGTGGATAAAATGAGTAGCAAGCATGCTTGGGAACTAAACACTGGGGGTTCCGCGTGAGGCTGACGACCTTGCCGGGACATATGCCTAGAACTCCAGAACCCTTGGTCACGTAAGCTGGAATGGGCACAGCAGGCCTGGACCCACTAACGGGCTGTTGCGCCGAGTAGTTTAGATTAGTAGTTGATCGGAACTCAAAAAAAGCAACCATACAGAACAAATGTTCATTAAATATAACTAGAATTCGCATCTGCAGTTCTTGTTGATTGGATTTCGGTGGGGAACTTTTCTTTTACATAACATGCTTGGTTGGATAGGAAAATGCTTTGTGATTACAGGTTATTTATAAAGTGTAAGTGGAATTAGATTACTCCGTTGATGTCTCCGATCACATTTAAACAGGTTTTTTTTTTAGCATTATTAGCCTCTATAGTTAATTATACCGTGCAATTAGGAAAAAAATATTTAATGTGAATAAGGTAATTTTCGTTTTCATCACTTGCTCATTTTTGTCTAATTGTATTATAATTGTGCAGAGTATTAATACTAAATAGTCCACAAATTAAAAGTATATGTATAACAAATCGTAGTTTCGAATAAACCTCTTATAGCATAAATGTATTTAAAAACTTTATTTAGTAAAAAAACAAACATATTTATATTACATTTGAATTTAATTATTATTATATGCGACGTGTTTTTTTACATGACTTTTTAAAATACAGCACATCAATAAATGTTTGGTATTGATAGTTATCATCATAAGCAATTGGCCAAGTAAATTAAAAACATTTTCGAATACTACTTCTTTGTTGTCTTCAAATATCCTGAGAAAAAAAATAAGATATTGAATTTATTTGCATATGTTGGTAATAGCTTTGAATCCAGACTTTCAAAATCATTTATTAATTATAAAAATCAAATTTTGGATTAAAACCTTGTTGTTTCTGATGTTTCCTTTATCAATTTTGTAGATTGGCACATTACATCAAATTCTGCATATTTTTAAATTTATGCCGGAAACCTCAAAATTCAATAGCGGCAGATTTCCTATTAAACAACAAGTACTGGAGACTCCCCTTTCCAAGTTTTTTTTGTAAGATTACGTGCCTAGTTAAATCCGACTTAAGTGAATGTTAACACCTATTCATAAAGTATTAAAAAACAGTCGTATCTACACTCTTAAAACAAACGAGCGGTTTTAACTCATTCTGAGTTAATTTTCACTCCTTTCCGGTGCCGAAAATGCACTTCTCCTATAGGAGTGAATTTCACTCTTTTTCGGAGTGGGTAAAAGAAATAAAAGAAAAGAATCTGCGTCCTACACTCTTAAAACGAGCGGTTTTAACTCAGTCTGAGTTAATTTCCACTCCTTTCCGGTGCCGAAAATGAACTTCTCCTATAGGAGTGAATTTCACTCTTTTGTTTTAAGAGTGTAAGAAACATTTTATGTTAATTTACCCTAATCTGCAGCTTTAAATATAATAAACAATTATAAAATATAAAAAAAACTACAAAAAAAGAAGAAAAAAACAGGGCAAAATTTCATTTCATGAAGTAGCCAACTGTCCTGAGACGATAACAATGACAAGGCACCAGTGATAGCGATTCAGCAGACCGCAATAACAATAACAACGATAACTATAAAGAACCCCAATCGAGAAGAAGACAAAAGATACATGGAAACACACACGCTCATTTCACAAAACAGTTATTCTCTGGTTTGTGAATGTAAGGATAATAATTTTAGGGAAAATTGTACGTTTTTCTATGAATTGGAAGACTTAAAACAAACCAAAAATGTTAGTCGTTATACTTATTTAAAAAAAGAGTCACATTCTTTATTGTTCAAAATATTATTCTAGCAACAATTTAGATTGAGATTGACATTTTGAGGATTTGAAATTTGATTATATTCAAGTATATTCCGCTTAGTTTAGAAAAACTTCATGTATGCCATAAACCTAAAAACGAGGAAGATGTAACTCTTTCTATATTTTTTAAAAGTAATAATTAAACATTAAAAAATAAATTAAAAAAGGAAATATTATGTATGCTATTTATGCTATCCAATGCATGTGTCACCAAATGGTACCCACCAAATGCACCATCAAATTATATCGAAGCCATTCCAAAAATCTAGACAAGAATTTCACCATTCAGAAAGTATGTCATTAGTCAGAGCAATATGGAGGCCTAACTTCCCAATCTATAAAGCTTACAAAATTCTAGGTTTCTTAAAACGCAAAACTACTAATTTCACCAGTCGAAAGGCTTTGGAGGTTTTGTATTTTGGCCTGGTTCGCCCTAATCTTGAATATTGTACCCCGATATGGGATCCTTACTACGAGAATAGCAACAGTGCCATTGAACGTGTACAGAATAATTTTTTACGTTTTTTTGTATTTTAAGAGTTTCAACGCTGCTTCTCAGGAAGTGCCTTCTAGTGGACTCCGTAATATGTTTAACATTTTTACCCTTAAGTCTAGACGTCAAGTTTATTGTCTTTTGTTTTTTTATAAAGTTCTTAATAATATGATTGATTCTACTTACATCACTAGTACTATAAAATTTAATGTGCCTTCTAGAGTTACACGTAATCGTTGTTTGTTTTATTTGAATTCTAATCGGAATAACTGCATTTTAAATTTTTGTCTATATAAATTTTATAAAACTTATAATAGTGTGTCTGAGGAACTGGATATATTTTGTATGTCTTTTAATGTTTTTAAATCTAATTGTCGGAGGTTATTCTCTTTGTAATGTTTTTCTTTTTTGTGTGTTTTTGTTGTTTTCATTGTCTTTTATGATGTGCATTATAATTGGATTTTTCTGTTATGTGCATCTGAAACAAACAAATAAAAATATAAATAAATAAATAAAAGAAAGAGTCTGTTTGTCTGTGGATGATCGGGAAAGACCTACTTATACTGCTCGAAAAAATTCGAAATTTTTAATATAGATTCCCTGTAATACTTACTTACGCACTTGAGACTTAGTTTTTTCATATTTGATTACGATTTTTTAATTAATATAATAATTTACAAAAATACGTCATTCACCTGAGATTGAGAGACCGAAACTGCGGCTTAAAAACACCTGGGCCGGGCCGAAACAGGGCCTCGACGTCATCCGTAGATAAACATGAAAATCCAGTAAGAAGAGCCGTTAAAAAATTAACACGAATTCAATTTCTACTTTTAATTTTCAATTTGAAAGAAACTTTAGCGCGAGCAAAAATTAAGTATAAACACGAAAAATAAAGAGGATTTAATTTGTAGGATTGATCTTTGACTAACATTATTTTATTTCATTTATTGATTGTAGAATGATTACCACATTTGGGTTGTAAAATTTTAAATATTGCCAAAAGTCCCCTATGAACAGACCGACTATATAATTATTATAGCTGTGTCAAAAACAAATTACCGTTATTAAAGGTTAAGCCGAGTGACGCCGGGTGTAGAAAGCTAGTTTAACGTAACTACGAGATTTTTGTGAAGTAATTTTTTATTAAAAGTTTGATTCTATCATTTCCTTGCTAAAACAATAAAATCTTACACAAAAATTTCAACACACAGTTGTCGAGTATTAAAATATACTAGGTAAAAATACCACGTTTGTAGAATGCATCAAAAGACAGCTCTAAGGAAACAAAATGTTATTTTCTTTTAAATCTGTCAAAGACAACATCTCTTAGAATCCATCTCCTCCCCCCCCCTAAAATAGAACGACACGAACCCCTCCCCCCATCCCTAAACGGCCCAATGTGCCTAATCTCTAATACGACCCCCTACATAAAACAAATGGCCAGAATTTTATGGCCTGTTCTACATTTTAGCCAGCAGTCAGTCCTCTTTTTTTCTGTGTTTGTCTTCCACGAAAGCGTCTCAGATAATTTCCAGGACAGTTTGAGATCGCGGTTTTTGCCAATGTAATACAGAAACTGCCCGGTTTTTTGTTATTGTGTGTTTTTGTCTTGTAGCGGCGATAAATAAACATAAATTTACTGTGAAAGACTGTAGGAAGAAGGAAAAAATACAGATGTATTTAAACAAATGGCCAGCGATTACGTAACGGATGCTTAGATCGTGGATCACATGGTAGTTTATGTAAATAGTGGATGCGATATCCGATGCGATTGGATATCTATGTATATGAAGATGTTTAGTTAGAAGAAACTGATTTAGAACTTATTTCTTTAAAATAAGACTGATTCTATTTCCTTAAGGGGGAATGAGCGCGCTGGACCACGGATCTCCAAACTAAAGTGCCTCAGTGTTAATCCAATGGAGAAAAAACTATTTTCTCTGCCGAATTTTCCGGCTGTATTGAATATTTTTACAAATGGTTTTTTAAAATAATAAATGTAGATAACTTACAGGTCTCTATCTTCTCACTTTTTGCTTCGAATATTTTGTGTAAAATTATTTATTGAAAATTAAAAAAATATTTGAACCAATTTCAAAAAGTGTGAAAGTCGGGATCTGTAAGTCAACTACATTTATCACATAAAAAATCCGCTTGTAAAAATATTCAATACAGCCGGAGAAATGTGGCAGAGAAAATATTTTTTTCCCATAGGATTAACACTGATGCACTTTGCTTTGGAGACCCCCGGTCCAGCGCGCCCATTCCCCCTTAACTTAAACTATTCAAGTAATTTTAGAGTATTATACTTGAAATTTTTAACATATTTTACGCTGTGAGGGATACAGAAGCACAAACTCGTCATGTGCGTCATCCACCATTGCCAATAATTACAAAATAATGGACAATTTTATAATTTAACTAAATTTTAAAACTTTTAAATTATGAAATAATTCTTTATGATAGTCTACTACAGAAATATAACATTAATAAATATTAAAAAATTTAATGTAATTCCCATGCAGTAAAAACAAGTTCACATTTGAAGAGCTTAGTGGAAGAACGTGCTAAGTGACAAAAAGGTGAAAACGAGAAAATGAGCGGTAAAGTTTTTCGTTTGCACTTAGATCTGTTAGAAATGGAATTTTCAAACGGTAAAAAATATACTTTACTTTAATGTTATGAAAAAGGGGACACTTGTTATCTTTTAAGGATGGATTAACATGTTCATTGACATAAAAATCTCAATTTTTTCAAAAATGTCACTTAGCACGTTCTTCCACTAAGCTCTTCATTTTAGCTTATCGTCAAAGGGTTGAGATTTTTTAAAGAATCGTTCTGATTCGAATATGGGATGTAAGTGGATCTTGTTCCTAACAAAACATTTCAACTTACATAATAGAACGGTCCTGGAATCGGGTGCAATCTTATGTTTTTTTTTCTCACCATAAATTTAAAAGTTAACGTGTTTTTTTTTAAATTACATATTTATTTAGAAAATCTGAATTCGATTTATTTTTGAAGATATTATCTTAAAATCGTTACCAAATGTAACAGATCAATAATTTTTTTTTAAATTGTGTTTCAAGGCTGAACCACAAAATACCTAAAACTCCGGATCTGACGATCAACAAGTAGGTTTGTTACAGAATCTGTCACTATACCCGCTTCCCCACAACATTTGTGCTTAACAGGAAACACACTATTTATACACCTCAGAAAGAAATTCGCCAAACAGGGCCTTTAGCTAGTTGTAATTCAAACTTTTAAACGCCAAAATTAACTATTTTCATTAACCTCTTCCTCAGATTTAATAATTAGACTTTATCGTTTGCTAAATTGAATCGGTGAGTGCAGAAACAACGTCAGTCACAAATTTCACATTTTTCAGGAGGGAGAAACAACGTAACAACTCCTCCACGTTAGTCTACGTTAGTCTGTTGAGTAGTTCCGTAAATTTTACGCAACTACTCAACAGACTAACGTAGATTTTGCACCCAACACGCATCTTGCCTTTCTACGCTTATTTTCATTGAAAACGAATTTTCGGATTTTTTTTTGACTGAAGTGGTTTCTGCACTCACCGATTCAATTAGTTCGAAGAATAATGATGTAATCTTTTTTTAATAAATATCTTTGTGACGCCACAACTTCCCGTTTACATTTCTTTCAAAAATTCAGTTATTTATCGTTTGTTAAATTAATTTACACTTTTAAAAATATATAATTAGTGCAATTGATGCTTTAAAAATAAAAGCGAAACTTTGCATATTTTTTTATGCCAAGTTAGAATTCTCTATGCATCTCTCTTCATACATATATAATGAACCATCAAAAGAACTCTATTGTGATATTACAACAATCCAAACTGAATTATATCACATAAATAAATATTTTTCAAAAGTTTTTATTTTAATTTTAAATAAAGTTTCTCGTATATTTAACGAAATAACAACAGTGAAAATATTGAATAAAAATGGAATTTGCATGTTATTTCAATATAAAATTTTTAGTTATTTAAATTTTAAATAAATTTCTAATTTAAATTTTTAATGAAATTTGGAATGTAGTCTAATATGATTTTTTTGCTTCAAAATGACGTATCCCACGTGTTTGTGAGGCTTACGGTTCGTTTTGTGAAAGTGGGTGACAGACAGACATACGGACTGAACGATTATAATACCTTCCACTTTTTACGTTATAAACGTAGTGTGGAAGCTAAAAGTTATAAAACAGCCTCTTTTAATTTAAATTGTAAATACAACTATTTATTATTAAAACAAAAACCCTCTTCATGACAGTTATTATCAATAATTCCCATCAATTCGTTACTTTTACCCCAACATATTCCTGTTACACTCAAAAGCAACTCCATTAAACCCTCCTACACTAAAGATTTTTCCCGAATAACCCCTTTTCCTGGATCTCTTCCGATTAGAGTTAATGAGGAAACCCCCATTCCGGAAGATCGACAATAGGGGTATTTGCGGTGTCCTAATTGTGACCCCTTAATTGCCCCCCTCCCTTTTATGGGTGGTCAGAGGTTTGAGTTGCCCCCACTTGTAATTTTAGTTCCTCATTCCTCTTGTTTATTTCTTCGTAATTCAGGTTTAGGTTGGAGATCGTTGGGGGGGGGGGGGGGAGGAAAGGGTAGAAGGTGATTGGATTGTTTTATTCTGTACTGACTGTGGAAATTAATAGATTAGTAATTGGATATTAATTGCTTTGTTTTCAAGAATTTAATATGCAACAGACTACATTTAATAGTTTGTTATTGGCAATGTTGAAGATTAGAAAATACGGTCGTTTTTTATTTTAAAAGAAATTTCAACGAGAGCGGAAATTTGGTAGAAAGTACTGAAAAACACTTGAATTAAATGTACAAGATTGCAATGTAGACATCGCGTTATTAAATTATTTTTATTTTTTTAATGTTTAGATTTTCAAATTTGATTTTTTTCTCGATGTTTTTGTTTATTGTGCTGCTTACAAATGGAAAGTAACGGAAATATTGGTTAATATAAATGTAAAAATATGGAGCTTGTACATAAAATAAGAAGGGTTGGTACTCAGTCGGACATCCAGGTAAAAATAAAGGCAATGCTGAAATCAGCAGTATGGGAGGGGGGTGCTAACAATACTCTGATGGGGTACTGACCAGTGAGGAGGTTGGATCGATTGGCCTAAAGTAAAAGTTTCTATAATTGACAAGTCACCGGTATTAAGGGTACATCCTTACAAGTCCGGCTAGTCCGATATAAAAATTACGAAAAAAGTATAAATTGCAAAAAAAAGCCTACTTTGAGGCTTAAGTGAGGAAAACTGACATGGAAATTACTAGATTAGCCTCAGCACCTTAAAATAAAATTTAATTATATTGTTAAAAATGGGTTCTTAATTTTGGAAATATTATTCTCCTTTTGAGAAAGAGTTAGAAAAAACTCAAAAACCCGGTACCACGGTGTAAGTATCCAGGCTAACCATGTGTATATATCAAATTTGAGGTTTTATTTTTAAGAAAGTTGTTCTCACAATAATATACATTCTGTTTATACATTTAGCAAATTTTTACTAACATTATATGGGGATTTTCTAAGTAGGGTTTGGAAGAAAAAAATTGTAGTTGGCTCTGTCCTAATTGGAACACTTTTATGGCTTTTTTCCCGCTCTCACAAGGGTCTCTTTTATTGGTGGTTAGGGGCTGGACCTGAAACCACTTCTGGTTTTAGTTCTGCATTATCCTTGTTTATATGTTTCTGATTCTCGATTAGATGGAAATTGAGGGTGGCTTGTAAGAGTTAAATGAAAGCGATATAAAATAATTATCTAATATTGTATTTTACTCGGGAGCATGCTCTGGGCTATTGAAGACTTATTCCAATACAAATACAAATACAAAAATTGTTAACCAACAACAGGCCAGTGGCCCAGCAAGGTTGGTCCAAAATATATCTAATTATTTACCAGTTTCCAATAACTATCGAGATTCTTCTTAAAATCTTCTACTCTCTTCGAACGCACGACATAATCTGGTAAAGCATTCCACTCATTGACAACTCCATTGTAAAAATAATGTTTTCTTACCTCCCTTCTAAAGCACGATTTATTCAATTTCTGATCATGTCCTCTAGTCCGGCTATTTAAGGTAAAACCTAAGCCCTCCATGTCTCCCTGTTTCATGAATTTGAAAAACTGAATTTAATCACCCCTGGTTATCCTATTTTTAAGGGAATACATGTTTAAAGATCTTAATCTATTATCATAATCGATACCCGATAAACCCTTAATCATTTTTGTAGCCCTAATAATGATTATTTTTCACGAGTATCTCTGACTTAGAGAAATTCAGGACAAAATTTGATCGAGTGACTATGTAATTAAATCTAAAGGTTTGAAACACTTTAAAAATGTCATTTACAAAAGGATATTAGCTCTAAAAGAAACATTGGGGTGTAAAACACTCCCTATCTATCCATGAAAAAACGTAGGTTTTCTTTAGAAATAGCTTCGTACTCTTTTTAAAAATATAAATTATTGATTATTAAATATTCACTTAAGGGTTAGTTTTCAAGAATTTTTTTATTAAAAAACAATCTTAGAGTTTTAAAATACTGTTTACAATACGTAATATTGTATTTCAGTTTTAAACATCACATAATGGCAGTCTTGATTAAACAAATTTAAAAAACAAAGGTTAAACAATATGTAAATCCAATTTTAGTTTTAAAAAACAATAATCTAATCTCTCTTATATTCGGACTGTAAAGAAACTCGCATGTTATGTAAAAATAAAAATTCGAATTCAGATAATACTTTGCTTCAAACATTTTCAATTTCTTTAATTTTCCCAACAGTTTTACCTGCGGGAACACTAAAACAATAACCGAACCTCCGACAAAGAGGAGAGAAAATACTCAAGCTCCCAGAAACAATCAAGTCGATCCAAATGCTAATGCTCGCGATGCTGCATTGAAGAGTCAAAATAGCTTAAGTCAAAACATTGCGTTCTGCTGAAATTATCAATATTAGCTTCTACACTACGTTGTCTTACAGACCAGGGGGATACGTCATCTTGAAGCAAAACACTAAATAAGGCTTTATCCCAAATTTCCTTAAAAACTTAAATTCGAAGTATATTTGAAATTTAAAAAACTAAAAAATGTATCTACATTAAATTCACAAGAAAATTCTATTTTTTCGATAATTCCATTGTTACCACTTCGTCAAACTCACGAGGAACTTTAACTAAATGGAAAATTAAACATGACATAATATTCATTTTTTGTAATAAATTAGTTTTGAGTTACGTTATAATTTACTTTCCAGCTAATATAAAGAACGATGTTAAGATAAGTTTTGCTTATGATGAACTGAAAGAACTTTCTCGGTCAAGCGAGCTTTGATATATAGACCCAAAAAATTCAGACCTCAACATAAACTAAATAAAAAAAAAATAATGTAAGATTTTAATGCAGATGTAAATTTTAACAAAATTGGTAATACAAAATAAAACTTTCTTTATTCATTTAACTTTATAAACATTGTTGTCATTTGTTGGCCTTCATAACTGCACATTCAATTAGAATTAATAATATTAGTTATAAATTTTAAATTATTTAAGGCTTCAATAATTTAATATCAAAACCATTAATTTGTTAACAGGAAATTGGTTAAACTAGTTAACTTGTTAACAGGAAATTGGTTAAACTAGTTAACTTGTTAACAGGAAATTAGTTAAACTTGTAATCTGGTAAACATGAAATTGGTTAAACTTGTTAACTGGCTAACATGAAATAGTGGTTATTCTCGTTAACTCGTTAAAATGAAATTGGTTAAAATAGTTAACTTGTTAACAGGAAATTGGTTAAACTTGTTATCTGGTAAACATGAAATTGGTTAAACTTGTTAACTTTCTAACATGAAATAGTGGTTATACTCGTAAACTCGTTAAAATAAAATTGGTTAAAATAGTTAACTTGTTAACAGGAAATTGGTTAAACTGGTTAACATGAAAGTTTCCGGGAAGCATTATGGCACATCCTCCACATTAATGAGATTTAACACCATTTTCGACAGCTGAAAATAAAGAGATTGACTTATCCTACTTTGACTCTTTCACCTGAACCCACATGGCCAAAATAAATCCGCCAAACAACAAGGTGTGGAGAATCGGCCATTTTAGCGGGGGCAAAACAAAAAGAAACCTTCAAAAAATTACCACTTCCCCAGTAGTCCATTAACTTTAATGGCCCCCTGTCAAATCCAATAAATCAATAGGCTCCTCATTTGGAAGTCAGGAAACAAATTGTGAGAAAAGAATTTTTTTTTTCATTTTTTCTATGTGTGATATCTTCTTCTCGAATAAGAATATCAGTTCGTGTTTTTTATAAATAACATTTGGGTTTGTTTATGTTAGTTTTGTTGAACTGTCTCTAAGCGTTATATGAGTCAAACTTGTTTTTATGTGTAGTGTTTTCAGAAGTAGGGAGGACCGGGGCTAGTTTTCAATGATTATTTTATTGTATATGTTTTAACTTTTATTAATTTTGAGAAAAATACCATATCATAGCCAACTATATTTAAATTTTTGTTCAAAAAACAAATATAGTTATTAGTCGAAAAGGGATTAAAATCAAGCATATTGAGCCCGCAAACGAACCCTTTACACGAGGTACACTTTTCCAGCCTGCAAAAAATGCATGAAGCATATTTATAAGCTATTCTCTTTAAATGATGTACACACGAAAAAAATTGTTGTTATTTTTCATGTTATTTTAATGCACATTTTATTGCAAACTAAAACAACCAGGAAGAGTATACTCAGAAAATAGACTAATATCACCAGTTTATTTTACCAAAACTCTAATTTAACAAATTTCAATATGGGTCCTTTTTTTCATCTGGGTCAATATAAAACAAATATTGTGAATTCTTCTTTGGGGGTCCATAGGTTGTTGGTCACATCTAGAGGTTGCCTAAAGTATAGTTAAAAGTAGCGAAAGAAAAGAAAAAAAATCGGAACTATCACATGCACTAAACTTGGTACGATTGCTTCCCAGTTTTGCACAGTGTGATTGGGAAAATAAATATATGCTAATGTATTTTATTTATTGAAAAACTTTAACCTATCTGAACCTTAATTGTTGTACATTCATTGTAATTCTTCTCAACAAAGTAAAATATTAATATTTTTTATTTTTATATTATTAATGGTAATACTAGGGATGTAAAGCCCAACCGTTAGAAATAAGTTTGTTTTAGCTCATTATTTTTATCAAATGAATTAAAAATAATTTTTTATTGTAAATGAAAATTCTTCGACAAGAGAAAAAACACTTCACACAATAAAAGCTTCAAACAGTCAAAAAATTTGAAGGAACAGCTAAAAAATGTAACAATTCGTTATGTCCCTGCCACCTTTTTCCAAGTGATATTGGCTCGTGGTGTGGAGGTAGGGCCGTTAGGCTTAAGTGGAGGTGAGCTGAAGAAACGTAATCGTTACACGTCCCACTGTGGCCCTTTGGCCAACCCCAGAAACAATAATCACCCGCCAAAAACGGCGCCATTAAAACGTCACGGGGTTACGAGTCTCGGGGGTAGGTAGAAGCGACGTCTGGTAGTAGGAATAGGAATTAGGTTTTTTTAAGGTAAAATTGCTTTTAGAGGAAAAGCTTATTTTTTAGAGATTCACACATAGGCTTTCTGATGCTTTTAAGCAAAATTTAGAAAAAGCAAATGTCATTCTATGTCATATCAATATTACGAAAAAAGACGATTCGCAGAATCAATGAGGCGTTACAGAACTGACAACGCAATTTAATTATAATATCAATCAGCTATTAAAACTTAATGAAAACATGTGAAAAATATATTGCTGGTAAGAACATGTTTATAAAAAATCGTCAACGGAATTTGTATTCTGGTAACAAATAAAATTTTTCTAAATTACAGATCCGACTGTTACCGATCTGATTAATTTATAACAATATTGTTTTTCAATCAATTTCTCGTATTATCAAATCGAAAAAAACGTTGGTTTCTTTCCGTCCACGAACACTATCACTTAATGATAAAATATTAAATTTGTTTATTGTATTTGAGTGCGTTACCTTTTTTTCTAATATCTGTCCGTTTCTGGATAATGTTCTTTTATTTACCAATTCAATTTCAATATTTGATGACCTATCGAAAACAGTTTGGAGTTACGTCTTCGATAAAACCGATTTGGCATCATTTTTGGCTCAAGATACAACTTACTTTCCCTCTAAACTAGAAAAAAAAATCCCTTTTTCAAAATACCTAGAAACATAAATATTCACAACCTCACCCTACAAAAAAAAATCTATTTTCACAAATCTGGCACATAAAGACACATCTCATCAAAAATGATATCCAAGAGCCAGCAAATACATACTCAGTCCCATTGAATAATACACGCTCACTTCCAAATTAACGCTATTTTCCTGCAAGGCTTCGGATGAGGCACGTTTCAAAAGGGTTTCCTCGGCGAATATTAAGCCGTGTTTACGGCCGTCTACGACTCTAAAAAGGCAGGTAGGTGAAATAAGAGGGAGAGGCTTGTGGCGACAAAAATGGGAAGCCATTACATTTTTTATATTTGACCAAAAAATGTTCATTTGAAAATACACAGTCGTTTGCGCTACAATTTTTTTCTGATAAAATATCGTAAATAAAAAAAATCTTCAGATACTCTTTTTAAATTTCATCTATTTGATGTAAATTAAGGCTGCTTATCACCCCCACACCCCGTCATCCTTCGATCGGGCTTGCTAATGGTAATTCTATGGGGAAAAAATGGTTTTTATTCCAATAAAAGCAATGAAATTATAGGAATATTTTGATGCAGTTTTTTTTTAAATTCATAAAACTCCAATAAAATTGTGCCTTTAGAGGTTATTTTTTTAAAACTTTAGTTACTTTTTTTTTATAGAAATTTTATTTTCAGAAAAAAAGTAAATAACTTTTTTTAAAAAATAACCTCTAAAAGCACAATTTTATTGTAGTTTTATGAATTTAAAAAAAAAAACTGCATCAAAATATTCCTATAATTTCATTGCTTTTTCAAGTTTCTGGCTGGCTTTTTTTAGCACCCGCGAGGAGCTTTAAAACAGCCAAGTGCGCCTCGTAATACCGAGTACATGCGCAGAACGTACTTTCGTTAAATCTGTGGGTCTGAAAGTCCTGTGCGGTCAGAGGGCGTTTACCATGGGTGCAGGTTGTCTGGGAAAATTGTCCATACCTTCCAGCGACGTGCATAAATTAAGGACGTTTCTCCCTCTTGGAGTCAGACTTCCATCGTCAAGGGTGCTCAAAGTCTTGTGCCAACAGAAGCTATTGCACCCCTCCTGCCTCCCAGGCTTATGCCTTGAAGGTACACGACCACAACAAGAACAACGCCTCCTAAATTCAAACGGCGGTCAAGTGACAATGTCGACACCTGAGCTGGCACACAGTGGAACTTCTAACGATGTCGCACTCGGGCAGTCGGGACTTTGGACTTCACAGAGCACGAGCAAGTCCACCACAGTGTACTCGGGCACCATCGTAATTGAAGATTTTTCTTCTATTTTCCATTACATATCCAATTTATTTTATGATTGGTAGTAAATGGGCTATGAACCTCCGCTCTCCAAAGAATATATCTAGAGCCCAATATGGAAAACACTCGGTCAGTCGTCAAGTTGATTTTGTGCAACGCAACAAACAAAACCAAATATTATAGTGCAATTCGTGGCGTAGGGAAATCAAAATGATACGAACCACTCATAATTTAGGCAAAACACCACATTATAATTTTAGCAATTGACAATTTGTACTGCGGCGTATTGTTTCTGGAAAAGAAGTAATAATAATAATAATTTATTGGTATAAAATGAAAAAGTTATACAAAACAAAAGACACCTTCATGCTAAGGCCCTTACAGAGGTATAGAATTTACAAAAACAAAAATTGTGCAAAACGGAGAACAAAATAAAATAAAGATAAGTGATACAGTACATAATACACGAAGAGGAAAATCTGGACAACCAGCCCTTGAAAAGAAAAAATGTACAGATTTTAGCAGTGACTAAAAGAGGTTTTCTAAATCAGTGATACCAAGATTCTCTCTCCCTCTCAATACAAAGATCTTTAAACTTTTCTTAAAAACTATTTGACTGTTAGATTTCTGGATAGGAACTGGTAATAAATTGTAGAATTTAGGAGGTAAAAATGGGAAGTTTTTTCTAAAAACTTATTTATAGGGTCTTGGAATTTTAAAAATATTATTAGGTCTACGTGCTGAAATATTTGACAATTTTGTAAAACTATCTTAAGGTTCATACACAATAATACATAGTTTATATAAAAAAGATATGTATCAAGGGCAAAATATTTAAAGACTTATACAGGGAGTCATAGGTATGAAGACTATTATTGCTGGAATTGTATGATAAAAATCTGACAAATTTGTTCTGGATTGAAATCAAAGGTTTAATATTTGAATGATAATCACCTCCCCAAATGGAAATGCCGTAAAGAAATAAAGGGTACACCCAGGTGTAATACAAATTTGTAAAAAAATCTGACTTAACTTTGTTTTTCAAATGATAAAAATATATAAAATAAATCTAAATTTTTTTTAAATATGTAAAACGTGACTTTTGAACTTGAGATTTTCATCTTTTTAAACACCCAGATATTTTATAGTAGAAACACGTTCTATGAAATTTCCAATTTACAATTATTGCATAGAACAAATTAAGAGTTTTCCCATTTTTATTTGGCATTAGATTAAAATACATAAACTTAGTTTTCTTAATATTTATACTTAGCAAGTTTTACTTAGAAACCATTCTCTTATTAAAATTAAGTCTGCATTTATAAGCTTATTTAATGTGTCAAGGTCTGAATGGGAATATAACAACAAAGTGTCATCAGCGTTGTTTAAAACTTTACCATTTATATTGAGATTAAACAAGTCGTTTACATAAATGAGAAAAAGATATGGACCCAAAATGGATCCCTGAGGGACTCCTTGTTTTAAACAGAGAGGATCACCAACAGTATTTCCAAAACCTATAAATTGGTATCTATCATTTAAATACGACTTGCTATTGGCTAAAATACCATATTGATACTTCGAAATTAAAATAGTACAAGAAGTAATGCTTAACGAAATTGGGGTGTCACTGAAGGCACGGCCGTTGAAATTTACCGAATTACCCCGCAAAAAGTTCATTTGTTTGATTTAACCCTTTCAGTCCCAATGACAATTTGGCATCATCATGAATTTTTTTCTGATCATCTATAGCCATTTATGATATCAAAAAGCACATCATTCGATTCTTCAAACTTTTTTTTATTAGAAAATATTTTTTATTAATCCCAATAGATGTCAGCCCTATTATTTTTTTAATTATGATCAGAAACATAATGATGCCAAATGGCATCACTGAGACTGAAAGGGTTAAGAAAAAGGTTGACGTAACCGTGTCGTCACTGTGGCCGTTCCAGTTGTCCATTGATAGTTTAAACCCAAATAATATATATTTGCACAGCTGTAAACATATATTTTAAGCATTCCTACTTGCCTTTTACAATTTAATTTTATATAAATTATGTTTCTCATGGTATACTGTCATGGCCACATCTATTCCTCTTTAGAATATCACCAAAACATTCGCCAAGGAGTGCATAACTTAGCGATCATGGCTTCAAATCGGCGAACTGGTTTATTCATTGTATTTCATCCTGAAGCATCTCCCTCTTATTTTACCTCTTTCCCTGGAAGCCTATATGCATGACAAAGTGCTCTGATTTATGGGAAAGTGGCAATCCTATTTTGTCCGGCATTTTGACGGATTCCTATAGAGGGCGCAAGTGTTGTTAGATGTACCTTTGAAATAAGCTTAGATTTTTTTTTTGAGTGTGTAAAAAAAGTAACTTGGTTCTATTTTCGACCTGTTTGTAAAGTGTTACGAAATATAATGCCTATTTAACCTATTTTTCCTTCATTCTAAAAATAAATTTGAACTATGGTATTGACATGCAGGATATATCTATGCCTAACCGTCTAATATTTGAAAACAAATATTTGTTGGATATTTTTAACATCAGATACGTATCTTGAAGTTTTTTAAAAACTTTTTCTTCATGTATTTGTCCTACATAAATTGTTCAGTACTATGGTTTCTCCTGCATTATTCACCGATGCTTCTATCTTTTATATTTTAGCCCGTCTTTTTATGTCTTATTTACATACAAATTTCTGTCTTAAAATGATGCAAGAGCATAGAGGTCCAAGCCTATTGTGCCATCTCCGCTTTAAACTCAATCTTTTTAAATCAATGAGGTGAATTGAAGTATATTTATAAGTCAGTTGTCAGACTGATGCAAAACCCTTACAGTTATAAGCTTCCAACCTAGCTTGGTTTTATCAACCCAATGAAGAGATGATAGCCAGACATTTCGACCAAAATGAGGCAATTTGCATATCCCTCAAAGGGTTAATACTTAAAATTTAAATATATAATGAAATTAAAATGTTAATACATTTTTAAAAATTATAAGAGTTGCCGGAAAAACTAACGTTTATCCAAAGGTTGCATAGCCTTTTCTTAAAAAACTAGTACAGCTATGATATAATGGCCAATCTGTTCATCGGTGAATTTTAGTTGGGTTAAACATTAAAGTCGAGTCCCTATACCTATCGAGTTGTATGAAATATAAAATTGAATGTTTACCACATTTGGGTATTTTTGTTACTTAACAACGTAACGCTAATCGCCAAATCAAGACCGGTCATTATATCATAGATGGTTCAAAAGGCTTAGCTAAGGTTTTATAACTACGTTTATATGTCTGTACACTCTTAAAACAAAATAGTGAAATCCACTCCTATAAGGGAAGTGAATTTTCGGCACCGGAAAGGAGTGGAAATTAACTCAGACTGAGTTAAAACCACTCGTTTTAAGAGTTTAGGAAGTAGATTGTTTTTTACCAATTCCGCCAAAAGAGTGAAATCCACTCCTATAGGGGAAGTGCATTTTCGGCACGGAAAGGAGTGGAAATTAACTCAGACTGAGTTAAAACCGCTCGTTTGTTTTAAGAATGTATTCTTCGGGTGGTTAAGAAATAACTTGAACAATGAACAGTTGTTCTCCGAAATAAGCGCAAGTCCCACCCACCATTTAGGAAGTAGCTCCTAACGAAAAGCAAGCAAGGAGGGAAATAGCATTTCCTCGCCTTTTTACAAAGCTTTTTAAGGCGCGTTTTTGTATGTTATTTATTTTAGATAAGATCGCACAAGGGGAATTCCGAATACGCCTGTGTGAGAGAATCAAGTTTTTTGTGTTTGCCCTTGATATCTGTGTTGAATCGCGCTCTATTTCGTTGAGTGGGGTACAGTCGAAACATTGGATTGCGATATTTACTTACTGATTCGCTTTTTCGCATGGAAAAGAGCAATGGAAACATTGCGTAATTTGATCTTGAAATATATCTGTGAAGTGTTGTGTAGTGAAGTTGTCTGTGAAGTGAAGTGTAGTCCATACTCGATATGATGTATTTTGAAACACTTATGAATTGAAAATAAAACCCGAAGGCATTCATAATACTCTAACTTTCATACGCATAAATGTTTGTGTTACACTCCATGATCCGAAGTGCACATTGAATTAAGAACATTTTTTATATTTGACTAAAAAATGTTCATTTGAAAATACACAGTCGTTTGCGCTACAATTTTTTTCTGATAAAATATCGTAAATAAAAAAAAATCTTCAGATACTCTTTTTAAATTTCATCTATTTGATGTAAATTAAGGCTGCTTATCACCCCCATACCCCGTCATCCTTCGATCGGGCTTGCTAATGGTAATTCTATGGGGAAAAAATGGTTTTTATTCCAATAAAAGCAATGAAATTATAGGAATATTTTGATGCAGTTTTTTTTTTAATTCATAAAACTCCAATAAAATTGTGCTTTTAGAGGTTATTTTTTTTTAAACTTTAGTTACTTTTTTTTATAGAAATTTTATTTTCAGAAAAAAGTAAATAACTTTTTAAAAAAATAACCTCTAAAAGCACAATTTTATTGTAGTTTTATGAATTTAAAAAAAAACTGCATCAAAATATTCCTATAATTTAATTGCTTTTATTGGAATAAAAACCATTTCCCCCCCCCATAGACTTACCATTAGCAAGCCCGAGCTGCTTAGCACCCCCATGACGGGGTATGGGGGTGATAAGCAGCTTCCCACTTTTTGAAAGTGGTTCTAATATTTTTAAAATTTTCTATAAATAATTTTACACAAAATATTCGAAGCAATTTCAAAAAGTGAGAAGATAGAGACCTGTAAGTTATCTACATTTATTAAAAAAAAATCGTTTGTAAAAATATTCAATACAGCCGGAGAAATGTGGCAGAGAAAATAGTTTTTCCCCCATTGGATTAACACTGAGGCACTTGAGTTTGGAGACCCGCGGTCCAGCGCGCCCATTCCCCCTTAAACTCAGTGTATCTGCCCGTGCTTGCTAACGCTCATCAACCTCAAACGTGTCGCTGCGCTCGAGGTTGACGAACTGAAAGTGGTCAAATTCGTGCTTTTTCACTGTCTGGAAACATTAAGAAAATCGGCATATCGAGACCAGCCGCTACATCTCAACTATGATTTCAAATATTTTGTTCTACAAATATAAAATTGAATGCAATTTTCAAACTACCGTGAATAAATTTCGCTACTGCTTCATTGGCACAAACAACGTTAAATATGCTAACGTTCACATTTAAGTAAAGTTAGATTTCCTACTTTTTACTATGTATTATTTAACCGCAATACACTTACTATATCCTTAACAAATGCCAACCTTTTTAATTATCACAAAAGAACAATATCTTCGCTTTCTATCCATCAATACACCACCTGGCGTCAGGGGAGGGGTGTCACCAGAGACACCCAACTCTTTTGGTATATATATAAGTAACATATGTTCAATTTTAATTTAAGTTACAATTCCTATTTGTTAACATGAAGTAAGATTATTTAATGCTCATTGCACAACACTTACTAGAGAGATACTGGGCTATGAACTTCTCCCTAGATCCCTAACCAAAGGTCAACCTTTTTAATTATCACAAAAGAACAATATCTTCGCTTTCTATCCATCAATACACCACCTGGCGTCAGGGAGGGGTGTCACCAGAGACACCCAACTCTTTTGGTATATATATAAGTAACATATGTTCAATTTTAATTTAAGTTACAATTCCTATTTGTTAACATGAAGTAAGATTATTTAATGCTCATTGCACAACACTTACTAGAGAGATACTGGGCTATGAACTTCTCCCTAGATCCCTAACCAAAGGTCAACCTTTTTAATTATCAGCATCCACAAAGAAACGATATCTTCCATCTTCTATCCATCAATACACCACCTGGCGTCAGGGGAGGGGTGTCACCAGAGACACCCAACTCTTTTGGTATATATATAAGTAACATATGTTCAATTTTAATTTAAGTTACAATTCCTATTTGTTAACATGAAGTAAGATTATTTAATGCTCATTGCACAACACTTACTAGAGAGATACTGGGCTATGAACTTCTCCCTAGATCCCTAACCAAAGGTCAACCTTTTTAATTATCACAAAAGAACAATATCTTCGCTTCTATCCATCAATACACCACCTGGCGTCAGGAGAGGGGTGTCACCAGAGACACCCAACTCTTTTGGTATATATATAAGTAACATATGTTCAATTTTAATTTAAGTTACAATTCCTATTTGTTAACATGAAGTAAGATTATTTAATGCTCATTGCACAACACTTACTAGAGAGATACTGGGCTATGAACTTCTCCCTAGATCCCTAACCAAAGGTCAACCTTTTTAATTATCACAGCAATACCACAAAAGAAACGATATCTTCCAATCATTCTATCCATCAATACACCACCTGGCGTTAGGGGAAGGTGCCGCCAGAGACACCCAACCCTTCGGTGCCCAAAGTCATTAGGGTCAAGCCCGATATGATTCTTTCGTTACTGGCATATCCCACCACTGGTGAGCAATCTATCTCGTCTGCTGCGACAAGAAACAAGAATAAGAAGGGAGCAAAAGATATGGAGGGATCTCTCTTGTGGTTGCCACCAGAAGGAAACCTAATCATGGACGTCCACCCTCCCCTTCTCTGCCCTCCCCCCGGGGATCCATTAGTCTTTTATAGGGTGGGGTGTGGGATGGGGATGGTTAATATGTAAGGATTTGTTCTTAGATACCCGCTGTGTCAATGGGTGCGAAGATTGAATCCTAGTGAGTTCTAGGTCTTCAAGTAGCCCTCGTGTAGCTCTAGTGCGACGATAATTCAAACTAAACTTAACTAGGTCTTCAAGTTTTCAGATTGCCCACAACAGTCAGACAAACCAGAAGTCACACAAACCACCGTTAAGTATTCAAAATTTATAAAACATTTTGACCAAATATTTTTTTCTGGCATCATAGTAAACATAATTATTTTTAAATTTATAGATTTATTAGAAAAAAATTAGTTCATTGCAAATGAACAAAACAAACAGAACGTAAGCAAAGGACACAGACAACGGAGCAACAAAGCTACCAAAGAGTGTTCAGTGTAGAGGTGCTTGGGCAGTCCGCTAGAGGTCGAAAATATGAGTCCTGGTTTCCCAGTAGAGCTGGCACAGGTCGTCTCTCATCTGGGCATCATGGTTTAGACCACATCAAGCAATAAGGTGGTCCGAATTTTGTACACGGAACCATACCGTTCCTCTAAAATGATAGGTGAGATTTTGAGAAGTTTTTCTTGAGTAAATTTCTACATATAATCATTTCAATCGATAAAAAATTACAAATATATACTGGGGAATAATAAAATTAATGCTAATCTTCCCAAATAGACTTTGGAGGTGTTTTTCTTCTTGATAGATTGCAACGTTGATTTTTTTCACACATTAATGGTTTTCAATCAATTTATTGCTAATTACGGAAGGAGGCAGCAAAGTTGTTTTGACCATTATTGTTTTAAATGAATTGTTTAATTGTAAAATACACATTCTATAGTTCCCGCCACCCTTATTTATTACACTTTAGGGATGGAAAACCGAAACCGGATTTTTGCCCTCGGTTTTGACTGAAAAACCGGTTTTTTTCATGAGGTCGGTCTAAACCGGAAACCGGTTTTCTGCTGGAAAAACCGTCTAGAAACCGAAAATCGTTTTTTTCTCAAAAACCGCCATCAGCGTTTTTTTTTATTATACAATATTTTAAAAAAAATGTTAGTTTTGCAATATGTCAACGGCATACATAGCAAATGGGAGGAATTAAATTTAAAAAAAAGGAAAAGGAAATAGAGATGGAATAATGCAAAGCTTAATAAAAATACTCAAAACGATTAGAAAAACCGGAATAAAAAAAGGAACATTATAATTTTTTATAATAAGAAAGTAGGAATTAGGAAGAAAACCTAGAACTTAGTTTTTAACAAAACACTTTAAACATTTAAAATTGACTGTGTAAATTGTTTTTTTTCTAATTCGAAAGTTAAGTTTACAAATTAATTGATTTTTTCAATTAATTAATAAGAAACTGAAATTTAAAAAAAAAAATGGAAACCGTTTTTTTTTTGTGCCATGGTTCGGTAAAACCGGCCGCGGCGTTGTAAAAAAAACGTTTTTTTTCTGAAAAACCGCCATCCCTAACGTGTTCTTATTTTGTTGGCGGCGAGTATACAAAGTACAGCTCGGGTATAGGGTTAAGACCACTCATTTTCGATTTCTTAAAATTAAACTTACGGTTGTCAAATGTCTCCAATGTTTTAACCAAACCCTATATCTTAGTTATACTTAGGGGATATGAGTCCCCCCCCCTTCCCCCACTAAACCTAGACAATTTGAATATAAAACATAATTCTCTTCAGTAAACAAAGCCTTGACCTATAAATGTGTCTCTCCGCTTTAGCTTTAACTCTTCAGCTGTAAAGTCATTTGTAATAGTAAGAGTTGTCATTATTTTGCCAAAATACATGCATCAAGATTTTTGACAAATACATTTCCTAACTGTAACACTAAGTGTCATAAAAAATACAAGGTGTGGTCGAATAGTTCGGTGTTTTGTCTCATAATTGAAAAACCGCGCCGGTTAGGATTTTGCATTCACGCAGACGCAGTGACATTTCTCTCACTGCGTCTGCGTGAGTGCAAGATCCTAACCGGCGCGGTTTTATAATTATAAGACCAATCACCAAACTTTTCGAACACACCTTGTACTTCGATTTAATTGCATTTTTGTAATCAAAACAGCTCCAAAACTGTGTTGAAAATAGTGACTAACACGTTACGCATTGAAAAGCGCATTATATCTTTACTTAACATTAGCATTGTCCCTCTAACCTTTACAATTATATTCTTAGTACAACTTTTCTGTACTTAGTCGAAATTTTTTTTTTAAATTATCAACAAAAAAATTCACGAAGAAAATAAGTATAAAAGAAAATTTTATTAGCTATAAAATTTACTTTTAACAATATTAGAGAGCGACAATAGCAACTTTTAACAATATTAGAGAACTTTATAACAATATTAAAGAGCGAGAGTGTTAGACATTACTATGAAGACGTATGTGTAAATTTACATACCTAACTCTCATAAAGTTACTGGGTCAGTTCTCAAAAACAAAAGCAATCCACATCTGTTCTCAACAAAAAACCTCCATCACTGACCCACTCTTCTGTGTGGTAGAGGCAAAAGGGGTTTTTGATAGACACTGTAATTATCTAACGTGTCCCAGCGATCAGGTCTAATCGGGCTGGCCTTTGATCGCCGGTCGACTGCTGGACCTGACAACCGAGCTCTTCATTAGAAGTTGCTCTACCCCCTCCGCCCCTCTTGCCTTAAGCCCGGGGGCTATCGGGGATGTCAATTGGAGGAGCCCTGTTTCATCAGGGCGCTTTTTTGCTGTTGTTGCTGGACTTCGTTTTTATGTAGGGCGGTTTTTTGTATTGAGGTGTGTAGGAGTATTATTTTGAGGGAAATTAAATTGGTATATATATTATATGTAGATATATGCTTAGTTTAGTTTAGTTTGAATTATCGTCGCACCAGAGCTACACGAGGGCTATTGGCGACCTTTCGTCGTAATCTAGAATCACAGTCAATTGACGAGCCGACACCTGAGTAGGCACCCAACGCAACCGTTAAGGGTGACATCCTACGCAGCATTGAGGCTTTGCAGCATATTTAACGTGCACTCCCTCTACACGGGGTATTATTCATCGGGCATTTATTGGCTGCACGGGCCGTTTATATGTCGGCATTTATTTTGGTAATGCCCGGATTCGAACCTGGGACTATCGGGGATGTCAATTGGAGGAGCCCTGTTTCATCAGGGCGCTTTTTTGTTGGTGGTAGTGGATGTCGTTTTTATGTAGGGCGTGTTTTGTATTGAGGTGTGCTGGGGTATTGTTTTGCGGGAAATCAAACTGGTCTATAGATTGTGTGCCATTGCTGTAATCTATGTCTGTAGAGGAAGAAACCCTGACTAGAGATCGTTATTTAATTTTGATGTTTACGAATGGAAAGAAATGTATTAAAGATGGAATGAACTTATATAAACTGGGTGGAAGACATAGTACTCAAGCAACTGTGGAGAATACGAATATTATACTAACTGGCAGGGCGTATAACGGTGGATTCTGATATGTGTATGACGTAAAAATGTCGACACACAGTAAAGGAAATATTCCGACTTTAAAGTTATTTTATTTGCAAGATTCAAATTTTAAAAATCAGTGTTAAAATATATTTTAAGGAATAAAGTAAGGAAACTAGTAGCAATAAATTGTTTGCTGTTAGAATAATTAACTTTTTTATAACAATTCATAAATCGTAAGTATAGACTGGATCTTAAAACAGTTAAATTTATGTAGATAAGGGTCTGAAGGTTAAAGTATAACTGTAGCGTTATCCTTAAATGTTTTATTTTAAAATATTATTCAATGTATAAAGTAGGGTCAAGTGGGGTAAGTGTGATAGGGTTTCTGCATTTTTCCTTTAAAAAATTAGTTCTCTGCTTCAAGTAAATTCCAAATCCTAAAATTGGTAGTGAATTATTATAAGAAACATACCTATGTAGGAAAAAATTTATATGTTTGAATTCCAAATTTAAGTGAATAAAATTTGCATTTCAAAATCCATTGCTGTTTTGATGTGGGTAAGTGTGATTTTAGTTGCAATAAGTGTTTTCAAGCCATATAAATTACCTATCATACATTTTTCTTAACAATTTAATATAAACATAAATTTATTAGTATTTTACATCTTATTAGAAATATACGGATAAGAAAAATAAAAAATAAGATAAAAATTTTAAAGTCAAAATACCTATGGTGCTATTCAATTTTTATTATTAGTTAGGCTGCTTTTTTTTACAGATTGTAATTTCGAAAAATACAGACGTTCTCTTCGGTCCATATTTGGACATGGGAGGTTCAAAACAATATCATCCTCATCAATTATACATACGTCATCTATATTTGGCCATGAAAATGTCTTTGTTAGGCTATCATATTTAACAAATTTTACAGTAATCCCTTCTCATTTCACCTCATTTTCAGACTGAACTTGTCCCAAAAAGTGCTTTACCGTGCGTTTTTTTAAAGGCAACAAGAATGTAGCATCCAGCAGAAAGGTCAGTTTTTGGTATTTCTAATTCAAAATCCTCTGACACATTATGAAATGAAATGCCATTTCCTTTTATTCATTTTTTAAATAATAATATTATAATTTTTTTTATATTTATGTATGTTTTGCACAAGGTAAATGGGGTGTTTTGGATTATCACACTTACCCCATGTCACTTATCACAGTTACCCACAACTGATATTTTGAGGGGTAACTGTGATTGTACTTCCATACTTCAGAACATGTGAAATAATAAACCAAAACAGTTTTATATCTTTACCTTTATTCTTTTTACTAACAGAGAAAGAAAAAACAACGGATTTTTTTAAAAATATGACACTTATGGAATTTGGAAGAAAACCTTTCGAATTTGAAAAAAAACCAGAAAGTTGCACTTAAATTCAAAAACTCAAAACTATCTTTAAACTATTATTTAAAGTCAATATTTCTTTTTAGTTTAAGTATAAGTGGTCTAATGTTATTTATTGCAAACGTTTAGATTTTTAGAATGATTCCCAAAGTTACAAGAGCTGTTTATCACACTTACCCCCGATCACACTTACCCCCGATCACACTTACCCCACTTCACCCTATTTTCAAAATTGGCCTTGCAATTTTTTGATGTATGCCAATGATAATAGTTGTTCACTTAACATAGCATCTGAAAACTAAAGAAATTGTCTTAGGAAAATATTTTCATTTTAGACTTGATTTTTACTCTTTCTTGGTGCAAACTATTCCCACCAGGAAAATGTCGGTATCCATCCGTAAAAGTGCTTGGCAAGCAAGAAAAACTTACTTTCCGGTCCACATAAAAGTATAGTGAAACTTCAAAAAGATACGGAGGGATTAATAAATGATCATAGGTATCACCAACCAACCCTGCACCTATCTTCTCTTGCCAATCTTGAGCTTAAAGGGGTTAAAAAGAAGATCTAGCCCACCAGGGGCCCGCAGACCCTGTTTGTCAAAGTCAGGCCTACAAAAAAGATCTAAACCCTTCTGGCACTACCGAAAAATTCCACTGATAAAAGGAGGACCATAACACGAGAATTTTGACTGATATCAGAAAACTTTTTCCAATAGCTTAGAGGCCAGATTTGCAAAAGGGGTAAGAAAAATTGCCAAATCCGTCAGTCAAAAAATTTCCGACTGCCGAATATCGGCATTTAACGGTATAATGATGGATTAGGGCCTTATCTCTTAACGCCCCTGCAGTCAAACGGTTTTTTAACAGAGGGGTGATATACACCACACGATCTCAGGGAATAGAGCTTGTTCTATCGAATGTTCGATCGTCTAAAAAATGTGTTCTGTGGGGTGTGCAGGTGTGGGAATAGTGTTGCCAGGTGCGGAAGAGATAGTCAAAATGTAGTGGTAAGATAAAATAAAAGTCAATGCCCAAGGCTCGCAACTTTTCAACTTACCTAGAGATAGAGGAGGTTCTTTTTCAGGTGCTAGTTCAACGGAAAGCTAAAGAAATTGTTTTCGGAGACTTTTCATTTTTAAACTTTAGCTTAAAGAGTCTAAGGGTTTAGAGCTTAGAGTAAAAATGGATATTCATAATATTTTAAATTGTCCTAAACATTTTAGAATTTGATGTTCTTTTAGAAGACGCAAGGGAGTGAATTAAATGTTTAAAATTCAAAGCAGCTAGTTCCGTTGCTTAATGGAAAATATGGGGCATTCTATTTATCACTACTTTGAATGACTGAACCACGTACAACTCTTTATAATAAGAATACAATTTAAAGCCCTTAACAAATAATAAGACTACAATTTCAAATGTCAGTGATTGAGTTTCCAATTGATACCTAGAAGATTCTTTGTGTACTTAGAGTGGTCAATAACCATTGTCAATTGTTCTTAAATTAGGCTCAAATAAAAAAAATATTGCTATTGCACATCTTTATTCGGGTAATGTTAAGTTATGAGCTTCCAACTGATACCTAGAAGATTCTTTGTGTACTTAGAGTAGTCAATACCTGTCAATTGTTCTTAAATTAGGCTCAAATAAAAAAATATTGCTATTGCACATCTTTATTCGGGTAATGTTAAAGTTATTGAGCTTCCAACTGATACCTAGAAGATTCTTTGTGTACTTAGAGTAGTCAATAACCATAGTCAATTGTTCTTAAATTAGGCTCAAATAAAAACAAAATATTACTATTGCACATCTTTATTCGGGTAATGTTAAAGTTATTGAGTTTCCAACTGATACCTAGAAGATTCTTTGTGTACTTAGAGTAGTCAATAACCATGTCAATTGTTCTTAAATTAGGCCAAAACAAATAAAAATCATAATATATTCTATTGCACAGCTTTATTAGGTCAAATAGTTAATTATATTCATTCAAAAAAAATACCTATCCTATGATGTATCTAAAAAGAATGTTATCAATTTATTCAATTTATTGCATCAACTGTTATAAATAAACTGTGGCATACCATTTCATTTCAATCTTGCATTATTTCTACAATCAATGAAGCACATCCCAGCATCCTATGAAAAGTTATAAATTCCAAACTGCTCTAAACACAATAAACATTTTTAGTAACTTCCACAACAGATAAACCGATAACACTGATAATGCCGACACAATTATCGATATATAACACCCAATTCGATTAACAATAAACTACGGCCGAAACAATGACTATCTCAAAAATGTAACGAATGACTCAATTACGACAATTGTGACGCTGTCCCCTGGCATTGTTTGTCTTGTGTTCCTTTTATCAGGAATCTGCCTCTCCCGATTTCTCCCCGGAAAAAACAGGATACGTCGATTTTTGTCCCGAGATAAAAGTGACAAATTTTTCCCTTTATTTGGACTTAATCCGTTTATGGGGATTTTTCTCTTTTTCGTGTGTCGTCCTCTTATCGTCCGAAGCTTGTCACAAATGGCTTAGGTGTACGAGAGGGAGATGTATGGGGAAGATGTTTGTTTGTCTCACCTGATATCTGATTGGAGGTGCCAGGGATTAGGAGTGATTTAAAGATGTTTGGGATTAGATAACTTCCTGTTTTGAACATGCAAAGGTTTGCTTTTGGCTGGAATAAATAAACGCTAGAATTTTTTAACACTCTCAAGCCCTGGTTTGTAAGAACACAAAATCGGACGCTGAGCAGTGCGTCCGAATTTTCCGCTTTCTTATTGGCCCTAGTTGTCACGTGACGGCGGCACCAAAAATAACGTTGATCTCAGCGTTCGAAAATCTCGAATAAAGCCCTGGTTTGTAAGAACACAAATTCGGACGCTGGGCTGTGTGTCCGAATTTCCCGCTTTCTTATTGGCCCTAGTTGTCAGATGACCGCGGCACCAAAAATAACGTTGATCTCAGCGTCCGTAAATCTCGAATCAGTCGTGGTTTGATTCGAGCGTCCAAAACGTGCGAAATGGCCGATGTTTCTACCTATTCGAAAGATATAACAGTGGCCTTCGCTCACTACGCATGCGTTAGATGCGGACGCATCGCTAGACGTGAATTCTAACAAACCACCCAAGCGAAGATAAGACGCTGATATCGATGAGCAGGGCGTGTTTTAATGTATTGACGTGCGTTTTCAATCCTTACAAACCAAGGCTTTAAGTGGAAGAGTCGACTTCTGAGCCCTTCCCAACGCAGCCTTGTACGGGTCGCCCTTACATATTACACATCAACGGATTCCAATTGCAAATAGCACCTTTATATATTATACTTTTACCTAATTTTGCTCCACCCAATCCGTTTACAGGATGTCAGTTTTAAAGATCGTATTCGTGCAAAGGACTGGTATATGATGCCACAAGCTATTTGAGCTATTAGGGTATGAACTAAAAATTTTTTTTGGATAATTCTTCAATTTTTTTTTGCCTGCTTTCGATACAATTTTGTAACCAGTTTTCTTTTATGTGTCATCATGCTTAAGCTTGTCACAAATGGCTTAGGTGAACGAGAAGGAGATGTATGGTGAAGATGTTGTTTGTCTCACCTGATATCTGATTGGAGGTGCCAGTCATTAGGAGTGATATAAATATGGTTGAGATTAGATAATTTCCTATTTTGAACAGGCGAAGGTTTGTTTATACTTGGAATAAAGTAGTGCCAGAATTTTGCACCGAGGCAAAGTGACCTCCCCGACTCTGCTAGAATTTTGTACCATGGTAAAGTGGCATGACCAACTCTGATTTTTATAACAAGGCCAACTCCTGAGCCGAACTTAACTTTACCTAGTATGTACAGCCATTACATATTAGACATTAACAGACTAACAATTTAGCAAACGTCTCTACTTGTATTTCTTTTATCGAATTTCGTATCACCCTTTTTATCACATTTAAGTGCAGTAGTTTTTTTTTAAATAACTGAAGTACTTCAAATTTTTCTAAGATTTTTAATGGTTACTAGTTTTGATGCAGTGATCTGAGTTATCACAACTTGTCTGTAATATTTTTTAGTTCGGGCTGTGAAAGTATAGGTATGGACAGACTAACGGCTATATTTATAAAAGCTTCCCTTTTTTTAAGTTATGCACATAGTGAGAAAGCTATAAGCACAACAATCAATAAGTTAAAACATTACACACAACAAAACAACCCCTTGTGAATGTCACATTTCAAACTAAATCCGCAATCCTCTGCCCTAAAAATACCACAATTTCCTAATCATCTTCTCATCCTATATCGAAAACATTTTGATCCATCTTTGAGGGTCCACTCAAAAAGCCCTCTGCAATCTCTTCCCATTAAACCTACATCGGGCGATCTTCGCCAGCTGCCGTGAAGGGCGCTGTCCATTAATTCCATCATTGCAGCATCCTTTTTAGGCGGATTCAGTAAATGTTAAAGAAGTAATGACTTGTTTGTTTCAGCTTGTTCTTTTGAATTGTAAACGCTGAATTAAGGATTTGAAACATCTAAGATGGGCATGTTTCATGTCTTTAGTGGTAACAGTTATGGCGGAATGAAAATAAAGTCTCGATTGGTTAATTAGTGTATGTGGAGCTTACCGTTTCCTATCAACAATAACAGAAACCACCAATGAAATCCAAGAATGAAAGCAAGAAAGATTTACGTCAGGTGAAACAAGTGAATTGTGCGTGGTATAAAATGATAATATGCTCTTGTATGATAAAGCTTTACATTGTTGTTTTCTGAAACATATTGTTCTCTACTGTATCAATTAGCGTGTAGTACATCATTCGTTAAGACGTCTGCTTTCTAATTTGAAAATATTCTGGTTTTATATGAAATTTATAGTGTTATACAAAAAAAATAAGAATTCTATCAGTAAAAATCCATTGAAAATGCTTTATAAAATTTTACACAGATCAGGTTATGAGAGAAACGCTTTGGAAAATATCGAGGGCTTTACAATATAACATTAAAGTTCGTTAAGTTTTCGGTGATTTTTTTGTTGTTGTCAAAAACACAGACACATCCGTGAAAAATTTTTTAGAAATAATAACAAAAAACACTTGTAACTACTCGTTTGTGTTAACCTTACGATAATCAACACAAGGCCGAACTTAGAAGGAAAGAGTGGGTTTGCTCATGTTGGTGTGTGTTCAAAGGGGGGGGAGGGGTCCGGCAAACATTGACACCCCCTCACTAACTATGGGCTATCTCCTCCATTAGCCGGACTCGTGGTTAGCAGTCCATTATGGGTCCAGATATTCCCCTGTCCGGAACCCACTATCCTGATTCAGCTCTTATCCTGGTTTGCTGGGTTGCCGGATTGGAGATGGATTTCGGGCGCCAATATTGTTTGGAGTCGTTTTGGGTGGTTTGGGAAGTGTTGCTTTTAATGATAGTTGGGGGAAGCTTTTTATTATTTTTTTATAAGGAGTTAGGTCGTTAGATGGTTGAAACCTTAGAAAAGGGAAAGTTTGAAACCTTAGGGAAATGTTTGTGTTTTGACCGAGGAAGAAGAGTCGTACAGTGTGCCAAATTGTAGTTTTTAAATATCACATTACAGGTTTCGTTTCTGTCTTTCGGAACAGCCAACAACCGGAACCAGACGGATAGTGTGACGTCACCGAAGGTTTCTCTTGTCTTATTACTTGAGTCGGTCGTGGTTCACTCAGAGCTCTAAAAATTATAGACTTACGAAACTATATATCCTTGCAAATTATCAATTAGCTATTGGAATTGGGTGGGTTAATGCGTCTTCTGATGTTCTGCCCTTGCTTTAGACTGTCTATAAACGGAATACAGTAGACGAAAACAATTCAGCCAATACCTTTAAAACTAGTGCACGATAAATCTGTCTTGGTCCAATGTCCTGCACCACGTACGATGTCGCTTTAAGAGTGAATTTGGATATTAGCTAAGTGGTCGGCTTCGCCTCTTGACAGCTTTTGAAAATTACGAAGTACTCTGCCAAAAGCCCTCATGAAACTCTAGTTCGACGCTGATTCAACCAAACCCTCTGTGAATTGCATTGACCAGCTTCTTTAAGCTTAAAGTTTTTTTATTCAGTAAAGTTTTCATATCCTGTTTTCGGGTAACTCAATCTGAATTGCATAAAGTGTTCCGTATTACGGTCTTCACCTAGTAATACAGGGTGGCCCAGCGGGTAGTGTTTGAAACAAATGAAAAAATAAAAACAAATAAGAGACATGAGAAGAATTTAATGACGTTTATTGAATGGACATATTGGGCAATTTATGATAAAGATGTTCGAAGTGCCCGCCATCTTTAACAAGGACAGCAGTTAGATTGTTCTCGAATACATCCATACTCCTTACCCATACCTTTCTCCTTCCTCCATACTCCTGCCATACTCCTTTTGTTTGGCCAATTCTTTTTGTGGAACTTCCTCACAAAAGCTAAAAAAAGCTTACCACAAAAAGAATTGGTCAAAAAAAAAGGAGTATGGAGGAAGGAGGAAGATATTTGTAAGGAGTATGGAGTATTTTTGTATTCGAAAAACCGCCTAACTGCTGTCCTTGTTAAAGATGGCGGGCACTTCGAACCTCTTTATCATAAATTGCCCAATATGGCCATTCAATAAACGTCATTAAATTCTTCTCATGTCTCTTATTAGTTTTTATTTTTTCATTTATTTCAAACACTACCCGCTGGGCCACCCTGTACTCAGTAGTTTTACATTTTGTTTATCTAAATTAATTAAAACAAAATGCTTATTTTCGACAAATTTAATTGCTAACCATCGTTAATGAATTAACTATTATCAAAAACGCCAATCAAGAGATCTATTGCCAAATCCACCACCCCTAATACCCAACTACAAAAACCCGTCACAGCCCCTTTCGCTCATATGCCAGTGATTGGGGCAGGCCCTAATCTCCCCTATTTCATTGCTGCTAAAAGCACGTGGACCGTCGGCCTCTCTCTCTTTTTTCCCATCTAGAAAGAGACAGGACTCTTTCAAGTCTCTCTTTCTGAAGGCACTTTGAGGAGGGGGCTTCTTCAATAAAAGCCATTAGAGGAAATGCCCCGGATAGCAATATGAGAAGGTTCGCCGTATATGTCGAATGTCCCATCTTCGCCGTTGATTGGGTTGTAGTGGGAGAGAGTTCTTCATTTCAAGTAAGAGGTTTTTCTTGGGGGATGGGTAAGAGGTAACATTTGGTTCCTGTTCGTCAGTTACCACATTCATATGTCGCTCTTTTGGATAGATAGGTAGTTTTGTACATTTTTTTCCATCTTGTGTGCTTGAGCAGAGACCCGCTCATAAATTATCAAGTAAGAAAGACGCTAACACAGACAGAAATTTTACTGGCCCAGAGTGAGAAAGTACACCCATTGCCAAGGTGGGAATTGAACCTGCATCCGGTAGGGTGTGAAGACTGTTAGCGTAATGGGCTGCGATCAAAACCACTAGGCCAGCAGGGCCTTCACTCTTTTGGATACATTTTGATATTCCACCTTAGATTTATACCCCTCCCTCCTCATATTTTCCGTTTTTAAGTATGCCTGTATACTGTACACAAAATTTAGCCCGATTTACCAAACACGTTTAGACACGTTTCTGGTTATGTTAAACGCTTCTGGCTGTTTATTTCTAGCCCAGGAACTTTAAGATCGCCAAATTATCTTGATTCGTAATCTTGAAATGCGGTCGCTGGTAAGGTCAACATCTGAGCTAGCACCCAAGTGGACTTCGAGCGACATCATCCGCTAACGTCGTCGGAACTTTGGATTTCACAGATTTAACGAGCACGTATGCTCCAGTGTACTCGGGGAACCCCGTAATTAAGTCGATTTGTTTAATAATTTTTTCCCTAAAAAATATTAGTCTGTACACTCTTAAAACAAAAGAGTGAAATTCACTCCTATAGGAGAAGTGCATTTTCGGCACCGGAAAGGAGTGAAAATTAACTCGGACTGAGTTAAAACCGCTCGTTTTAAGAGTGTAGGACGCAGATTGTTTTCTTTTATTTCTTTTACCCACTCCGAAAAAGAGTGAAATTCATTCCTATAGGAGAAGTGCATTTTCGGCACGGAAAGGAGTGGAAATTAACTCAGACTGAGTCAAAACCGCTCGTTTGTTTTAAGAGTGTAGGATGTGTTCGGTTTAGAACGGGTTTAGAGCGGGAGACCCTTTGGTATGAGATGCCAATGTCCGGACAACTGGGCAAAGGAGACTCCCATGTTACTGTATTTTAATGCTTACAAATACTGTAATTTTCAAGCACATGTGCCTGAGCCACGATCCTGTTTGAATCCCTATTGGTAGAAAAGATCACGGACCTAAGTTGTGTATGCGGACCTAAGTCGTGTCACGGACCTAAGTCGTGTATGCTAGCGCAACCTGAAAAAGAGCAGAAGAGTGCAGTATAATTGTGTTAAAAACAGCTGCTGTAATCAAATACAACAGAAAGCTCTGTGAGATCTCAAACACTTTTTCAATTCAATTCATTTCAGCTCCGTGAATATGCGGGAAATGTGCTGTATTTTTTGCAGAAATTTTTGACTATGTAAACTAAAACTCTATAAAGTCTGGTTTTTAAAAAATGGATATCAACAACAACAAACTGTTTTTAAAGAATAACAGTCATATAGCATCTCCAAACCAAAGATGAGATGAGTGAAGATACGAAGCAAAAAAAAATTATAACCAAACCACTTTGTGATCATGGATTCTTTCTCTTTGATCGGGATTTGCCAGAATGTGTTTCGGTAAAATAGTACATGGAGTTTTTTCTATGTTATTTGGTGTGTTTTACCACAATGGATTTTTTCTTGATGGATTTCGATAAATGTTGGCAGGTACTAGATTATGAAAGCGAATTGTTATTGTTAAAAGTATGAAAGATAAAGTTATGCAAATCATAGAGAAGGAAATTGATTAAAAAACTGACTGTATTTCTGTTTTGAAATTAATTTCATTTACTTAAAATATTGTGCATTTTGTATGCTAAGTTCATAAATCAATTTCCATGATTATATAACGACAGTTATTATCAATTTAAAATGTGCACTGTGTTGAAAATCGAATACTTTTAAAAGCAAATTGTTTAATTTATTTTCATCTTTTGATTTAATATTGGCAGTTATTCACAGAAGTAAACATGTCTGCATTTATTAAGCTCAGAAAAATCGAGCTTTTATTTATTTAACTAAGTATTTATATGTAAAAGGAATTTTTAAAAATTTTGAGAAGACATGGTTATCTAGACTTAAATCGGTGCCACAACTTAAGGTAGATTTTTTTTTACAATTCAATACATATTATTGAAATTTATTATTACATATATTATTGTATTAAAATATTTATTATTGTATTAGAATATTTATTATTGTAAATCATTATTAAATCTATCATTGTATTAAAATACCTATTATTGTAAATCATTATTAAATGTATTATTGTATTAAAATATATATTAACGTTGCTTGTTTTTTTCATACATGTAAGTAAACGAATTTCACGTTTCTTTTATGCCATTCAAAGCTTTTCCACACAAGTTTCCCTTCCACTCTTCAACGAAAAGGATCATCACTCGTAATGGTTGCCACAATAGAGCCCGAGGGCCCACACCAACACCAGATAACAACTATTATCTCCTATCTGGCTCCTCAAGGAAATAAAAAAACACACTTTAACAAAACCCCAAAAGATACAGGGGAAAAGTACAACTTTTGATGTGTAAGTACTGCGGGGAGAAAAAGTTTTATCAGGTAGGTTTTCCTCTCCCAGTGGGCCGGATTTTTTCCGGCCAGCGCTGGTTCTTTCATGGCTGTCCAGGTTATTTCCTGTCCGAGCGGTCTTTGATAAAGGAGGCGTTACACAATGGACGATAAGAACTGGCCAACAACATCGCACTTCGATGGAAGGGTGTTTTTTTCTCTCCGTGTTTTGGGGATATCACAACGTAGGTACGAAAGTGACGTATCCTGATAACGAAGATTTTTCGGGAATGCTGTTTGACGGGAAAAGATCTTCTGCACTCTCGAATACTTTTTTTTCAAACTTATGGATTAATTCCTGGTAGCAGTGTCGTCAAGATATTTTACGGCCTACTCAATCTTAAAGCCAGAGAGGCTCTTCATTAAGGTAAAATTTCCGATCAGTTTGGGTGTAAGATCTTGTCCCATGGCAACGACTTCAAATTAGCCTACTTAATTCATCATTATTTAGAACTACTACGCCTCACGTTTAAAACCGTTTAATACAGGTATGGTTAAATAACCGCATCATAACACCATGACTACTTACGTTTGACAGATTTATTGAGCTCATCTTTCGTAGTGTTTCTGCCCACGTGTTTCCCTGCAGATGACAATGACCCTTTGACATCATGTGCAATAAAATAATTGAATCATCAGGAAGTAAAGTAGTTTTCCCTATATAACTCAAATTTCTATATGTATTACAGAAAATGAAACTAAAAAGTGTCCATTTACAAATTATGCCATTTTTCCACGCACTGTGCAACGTATCACTAGAGTTTTGTTTGCTTACGATCGAAGTTTTGTTGGGGAATTTTGTGGAGTTAAAAAATTTTCGAGGTAATGTAATGGAATAAAAATGAAAACCTCTATAAAATCTCTACAAAGATATTTGGTAAAAGTTTGTAACAAGAATCTAAAAATGCACAAAGCTTTTTTTATGGTTAAATTTATAAAAAAGCTAACTACAATTTTAAAAAATGGCCTTGTGTGTTAGGCATGAATAAATGCATTTATCTGGAAAGTGCGTAATTATGTCATTTATTTAACCCACAAATGCTGTTTTAAATTTTTTTGTTAATTATTGATTTTTTTTGTGTATTTAAAGGTGTTCAGAATACTTTTTATGTTAAAAAAATCTGTACACAAAGGCTGGTATGCATTAAAAGTTGTGTTTCGCACTTTTCACCCAGACTACTACAAGGTAGAATGGGTTGCAGTAGTTCTCATAATTACTAACATAATAAATCGAAAAATCCAGTTATTTTTTCTTAAATGGATTGTATAAACTCTAAGTTATAAATAATCTCTAGCTTTTTAATGCCATTTTAAATTAAAGCTCTTTATTATAATTTCATTTAAGTGAAAATTGTCCTAGACAAAAAAAATAACGACAACTATTTTCAAAACACAAGGTATATCCTTGAAAAGATTAAAACAATGTGATATCTATTCCCGTCCTTCTTTCCAGTATGTCCTTATTTCATTTTGCCAACATCTCTTTACACGAAATCTTAATAAATAGTTAAGACATTTTAATAAAAATTAAACGCAACGAAATTAATATAGATGACATTTTTACTTTAGTTTAAGGCAATAGATTTAATAGAAATTTTATTAAAAAAATCTTGGAAGTTATACATCTCTTATACATACCAAAAAAAATCCCCTTATTTTGGAAACTACCTAAAAAAATTGTCTAATGAAGGTAACAATTATAAATAAACTAAAATGTATTATGAAATGTTCGTTTTGTTTATCCTATATTTCTATTAATAATAAACAATAGTCTATTTATTAATTAGAAATACAGACATTTCGCCATCAATACCACAAAATGATCTCCACACGCATGCCAATGTACTCAGACAAAATCACATTAAACGCAATACCGGAAATGCAGATGAACACCCACGAGAATTCCAATTTCGAATTCCTTCCAGGAACGAATAAAAAATAAGCCAACAATCGAAGTCCGAGCAAATGTCGAATAAACGAACTCTAAAAATCGAATATCGGGGTGCTTAGTTGCTAAGAGATATTCCTACCCCCGTAACTAACCGTTCGGTAGACAATGTTGACATAAGATCCGCTGCTATCAATTTCTCGGACATAGCTTTCACATCTCATTCCGAGGAAAAGATTTCGCCAACACACATTCGAGACGTTTGGTCAAGGGTTGCCGGGGGATCGGGTTGGCGGGGCGTTGGCGTGAAAAGATGTCTGACAAGGGTCACTCTTGAACTGAAACGAAAATAATGGTGACTAGTACAAAAAAAATATATTTTCATTTTACAGAAAAAATATTTACAAAAAAATACTGATATTTTCTCTAAACAGTATTTTTCTGAAAAAATTGGCTAACTGTTACTCTGTGTATTTTCAACCATATAAAAGAGCACTAGAATGCTACAAAACAAGCATTTAAAGTATTTATGGGAATTCTGCTTGTCGAAACAGCTCAGAGCGTTAGACTGGAGATTTAAAGATCCGTTGTTCGATCCGTAGTTGGGCATTTATAAATCCTCAGTAGTATTGTAGTTAATTTACCCGCCTGTCTCTAGGATGACTGAAGGTACCGCGAAAGGCAGTTAATTTGTTTTTCTTTATATTTTGTCTCTTAAAAAAAGTTTTTTAGTTAAACTTACAATTTTTTCGTATAAAGTAAACAAATTTTATCTTAAAATTTTAAATTTTATTTCCGGCGCACCAGCTGGATTTTTTTTCTGGAATAAAAACAAACTTTTTTTACAATGTTCATACACTGCTCGAATAACACAGTTATCATATTCTATGGTATTTTAGTGTGTAAATTACTTGCTCTTTAAACAAGTATACAAGGATTGAACTTAAAATAGTTTTCCCCACTAAACTTTTGCGTCTCTGTAAAACTGGTTCTTTTTCTATTGTAGTCTAAAGACAGTGAAACAAACATTCAGTTACTGTCTCTGGTCAAATTATTAGACGCACTGTATTTTTTTTTTAGTAATTTTATGTTTCTTGAGAGTTTTTATACAATAATGGTATATTTAAACTACAATATTATTGATTTTTATTTGAAAGAATTGTTGTAGACTACATATTTGTATTTATTTTAAGATAATTATGATTAATTATGATTAAGATTAATTTATATTAATTATTTATTATAAGATGATTTATGTGTGGAATCATCATCCTCAAATGCAGGAGACAATACAGTCTTGCATTGATAGCATGCCGCGCAGAATTAAAGCTTCGAAAGCGGCTAAAGGTGGCTCAACTAAATACTGACTTTTACCAACATTAATTTCACTTTCCTTTAAAACTTAATTAACTTATGCTTTTCTAAATTAATGCTGTTCTATTTATGTCAAATAAATCGGTAATTGATTAAATAATATAAAAATAAAAAACAAATCAATTTAAAATAATAAAACGGTACAATATCATCCGGTAATTAATATTTTACATGAAATCTTGCAGTGCGTCTAATAATTTTTCCAGGGGCTGTACTCTGGGGGTTCATTTTTGTTTTCAACTACCTAACATAAAATATAAGGTAATGTTGCGAAGGGGTGGAAAATCCGAAATAATAATTTTGCGTTTTCTATTTGGAGGGCACTGATTCGAAAAATACATGGTGTTTAAACTTCGGTCTTTCTGTCAGAAACCACTAAACAGCTCGAAGTCAGAGAGTTATGGACTTCAAATTACAGTCCCTGGACAAATTATAAGACGCACTGCAAGATTTCATGTATCAATCAATGATGAACAAAATACCTTTAGAAGGACATTTGTGTTCCTAAATATTGAATAGAAAATACTATCTGCTATACTTAATACATATATCAAAATCTTTTTTAATAATATGGCATTCTTTGGAATGTTTTCATCATTACTAAAAAAAATACAGTACGTCTAATAATTTGTCCAGGGACTGTAGGTTCACTAATTTCCATTCACTGTCAGATGTCATAATGGTGTTTTCGAGAAAAACACACATGCGTAAAGTGTATCTGATAATGGAACTTTTTTTGGTTTAAGGGTATTTCTGAAAAAATAAACTAAGGAAAAAGGATTTCAAGGGTAACGGGTGGTTTGTGAGGTTTAAGACTACGTTTGACGCAGCTGTGACTTCTCCGCATGCGTGGCCGTAATAGCAGTTATCTGCATCTTTTTTTTTTTTAGTGAAAACATAACTTGTTATTTCACCATCAGTATTTTCCATAAAGTTGAGGCAATGTTAAGTAAATTTAAGTTTAAAAATGGCAATATTTGATTTAAGAAAAGCAGCATGTAATTAAGTTTTTTGTTCCTATCGCTTGTTGAACATCTTACATCTTATTAATTGAGTTTAGTTTAGTTTGAATATCTTCGCACTAGAGCTACACGAGGGCTATTGGTGACGGGCGTCGTATTTTTGAACCACAGTCAAGTGACGACTTATTAATTTAGCATAATCACTGCGATCATCCACTACCGGCAAAAAATATCAGAACCATTGCTAAACCAGTTTTTAGCGCTACCTCGACAAATGTGGCAACCCCTCCCATGCTGTCCCCACAGATCCCGGGACCCGGTAATTCCTGGTGATCAAGACGAACTATCCACGGCAATCCAAGGGGCCGATCTTTTTCTTCCCCTTTCTTATCTGCGGTATGACCGGACAGTCCGGCTATCCGACGCGCCATCTATTAACTCCCGGACCAATTTCCGGTGCTACGACACCCCCTAGGGGGAGGGGGCTTGGTTTGTTTATTTTGTTGATTGACAGTGGTTTTGTTGGCGTATAGAAGGGGTTGCCTTTGGCGGATACAGTGTGGAAAGTTAATTCTCTGTTGTTTTTGTAGAAATAACTATTAGTTAATTTGGTGAAAAAAATTGTGTAATTTATAGGGAGCATTTGTTTAATTTAGGTACTTTAATAACAGATAAAATATGTTAAAATTTTAAAAAAATAAACTGATTTTCTTGGTAAAATAAACGTAAATTTTCTGTCAAACAATTGGACATGTTTTTTTCCTTAAAAACAACAGATTTGTTACAGTGCATCTTAAAAGTTTAATTAATCTAAGTTTAGTAATGGAATATTTGAATGTGAATGTAAAGAAAAATTTACATTGAATAGACTATCTAGGTAGCATAAGGTAGGTTTTAATCTAGTGAAAGTCAAAATTTGGTGTTGTCTAAAAATATCTTGTCATTAATGATGTAATTATATACTGATTGAATTTGATACTACGTTCAAGTTTACTTTTTTTTAAAAATAATTTCTTGTTTTAGGTTAGTAAACACAAATTTAAAAACTTTGTTTCCAAAGTTAGTTTCAAGTTAGATTCTTTTTTCCAAGTTAGATTCAAAGAAAAATGATTTACATAATAATTTTCACTCAATCGGGACAAAGACACAATTTCAACTCAACATATCAATAGCGTAAACAAAAAATTACATTTTCTACATAATTTAAATTTCATATTCAAATCAATACTTTTTTCTTCTCGAAAATGTGTTTTATCCTAAATAATATTCTTTAAATTCAAAATTAACTATGTCCAAATCAGTTTCTTGAAACACTTAGACAAACTAATAATTAAAGATCACATACTGCTGAAATTTGGAAAAAAGATAAAATTACTCAATCTACGTATGGACCCTATACATTATGAAATCTAAAATTTCAAACTTAAAATTAATAACTTCCCCAAAATAAGAGGCCCGTGAAATTCCATCCACCCCTCCAAAATCCACCCCCCAAAAGATATCACCTTCCAAGTCGTCTGCGAAATAACTAATAATCCGGAATTCAGGGGCCATTGTGATCTCATCATGGACAGAGTATGTAATTAGAAAAAAAATGGCCTCTCTCTCTCTCTCTCTCCTTCCAATCAGGCTTCGATTTTCCGCACTCTGAGTTCGATTCCAGATAAGGGGCCGAAATCTCATTCTTCGGATGCACAGATTTCGAGAGCCCAAATGCCTGGGCCTTTTTCTTACTCCGACGAGAGTGGCCGGTTAATGGTGTTAAGAGGGAACAGCTTAATCCTGTAAGAGTTATTTTCCTAAAACAAAACATTTTAGCTACCTCAAACCTAGTCGATCTACCTCAAGCTTAGTCGATCGTGTTTAGCACGTTGAAATCATTGAGAATCGGGTACTTTCATCTCAGTCGCATTTTCACTGTTGACCAGTGTATTCTGCAAAGTCTTGTCGCCACATACGATGTCGCCCTTAAAAGTTGTGTTGGATGCCTACTCAGGTGTCAGCTCGTCAAATTATGACGACTGTCTCCAATAGCCTTCGTGTAGCTCTAGTACAAAGATAATTCAACCCAAATTTTAAGTTGAGCATGCCAAAAGCGCCAGAGAGATAAAAAGTTAAGATACGAGAGAACGTTAGATTAGCAAGCCTAAAACTAGCATCAGTCATATGGGTGGCTCTTAATTTTGTTGTCTTTGAATAATTATAAATTATGCTTTTCCCTTTCAAATATTCGAAAACGAACAAAGCACATTTTGTTTTTAGTCAAAAGGGGCAGATCAAATATTTATTTTGCAGGACTACAACAAAAAAAACTTCTAAATGAATTTTCTTGCCACTTATTTTAAAAGTTAGCGGTAAGTTACTAAATATGGCAAATGTGTCTGGTTTTTTATAGTTATTCTGCTTGGTTTTCTCTTCAACTGGCCTTTTTACCATTGGATTAGCACTTTATTATTTATTATTTATTATTTATTATTTATTATTTATTATTTATTATTTATTATTTATTATTTATTATTTATTATTTATTATTTATTATTTATTATTTATTATTTTTATTATTATTTATTTATTATTTATTATTTATTATTTTATTATTTATTAATTTATTATTTATTATTTATTATTTATTTTTATTATTTATTATTTATTATTTATTATTTATTATTTTTACTTTCATTAATATTCAAGAATTATTTATTATTATATTTTTTGGTTCTTGCTGGTAAACGTGACTAAATTGTTTTTTACAGTTTAATATTCTAATGATTGTCCATATCAAGGGCCCAGTTCATTAATTAATAACGGGAATATTCTTAAAAAATTTCCTTCTTTAACTTCATAACAAAATAGTTTTTGAGGATTCAAGTACAATATAATTCTGTCCAACTAAAGGAGCAGGTAACAAGAATATAATGTTTTTTCTTTAACATCAGTCGAATTTCCCCACAGAAAAGCAGGGGTGCAATTTTAGGGCGCTCTTAACGAAGTGGATTCTCTTGTGTAGGGTTGCAATTGGTTGGCTAAACGATGTTCTTCGCCAAATTTCTCACACTATAAACTGGCGAGTGTATATAGAGGTAAATTTGTTAGCTTTTGGCAGTATGTAAAACTAAATCGTAATAGGTGTGAAAGTTATCATCAAGTGGTTAGGAAAGGAAGAATTCAAAAGTTTTATTTTTTATTTTATAAACAAGTAAGATGTACGCTTTTTTATATTAGAAAATGTATATTAGCAATAAGTTTTTGAATTGAATTTAAAGTTTGATTAATAGAGAGTTCATAAATACGAAAATTAGTAATTTTAAGGTAAAATCTTATTGATTCAGTTTAATGACGAATTGTTAAGTTTGTAAATAAAGTTGAAAAATATAAATGAATTTAAAGAAACTGAAAACTTCATAAATGTATTTTGACGACTAAACACAGTTTTTGAAAAATCCTTAACGCTTAAAAATTCATTAAAATATATTTCGAAAATTTTAAGGTAAAACCGATGAAATAATATATATAGTGAAACTAACAATAGCTGTCTAAAATTTATCCGAATAATCCTTTATTATAAACAGTAAGTAGCCTGAAAAGTTAATAGTGTCAATGGTTAATTTAATATTTTGGTTCTAACTTTCAACATACTTGGGACAAATGTTTAATTTAACCAAACTCTTAGATGTGTCTCAAATTTCACCGACTCGACTGAGGGAATTTTAACCGTTTAGAGAGTTTCCCAATTTCACAATTTTTACTAATGGTGTTTTCAGGAAAGTATATAATACTAAGATTAAAATTACAATGTTTGAATAAAAAATTTATGTACACACTTTTATATAGAGCTCTTTTTACCTTATTTTACTTTCATTATGCATATAAAAATTATTTGTTCCCACCATATTTGGACAACCAAACACGTGTAGTAAGAAACTAACAATTTATCTTAATGTATTTCAAAGGCGATCCAAGAACGACGAAAAAAAAGTTACAACTTCTAGGGTAATTTTTCCTTTTTCTTGTCTCTTCTTATGCTCATCCAAACCATTCTAGACCCGTCTTCACGGGGGGCAGCGGAGCCCTGTCAGTAAGGGGCTTGCCTTGTGTGCGAAAGGTCCCACGTTCAGGCCCGGTCATTGTCAACGTTCCCCGTAAAAATAACTGAAGACTTTAAATAGTCTGAGCAGCAGAAAAGTCCATCGAATAATACCCCGTGTATAGAGTGCACGTTAAATACGCTCCAAAGTCCCAACGCCGGCTTACGATATCGCCCTTACAAAAAGAAGTTGCCTTGGATGCCTGCTCATGTGTCGGATCGTCACTTTATTGTAGTTTTTTCTGTCGGTAAAAGTAACGACAGTCAAGTTAAAGTGAGTGTAGGATCAATTGCCGAGTTCTTAATTATGACATCACTCTCTAGTAGCCTAGCGTAGCTCTAATGTGACGATATTTCAACCTAACTTAACATAATTTCTATTGGCGTATTTCAAAGACAATTCAATAATGACAAAAAAATTGGGACAGACGTTCTCGTTAAATCTGCGGAGTCCAAAGTCCCGACGGCGTCAGCGAACGATGTCGCTCGAAGTCCAGTTGGGTACCAGATCAGGCGTCGACGTCGTTACTTGACCGTGGTTCTAAATTACGAGGCGAAATTTGGCTGTGTTAAAGCTCCTTGAAGGCTAGAAATAAACAAAAGGTTATTCTACGTAACTAACATTAACGATTATTTTTATTATCTTGTCTCTTGCTATGACAATCCATATTCCAAGCCACCCGCGCCAAAATAGCGCAATCTCGCCAACCCCAGCAACCCCTCCCCCCGTTGGCCTGCTGACGGGCAAAGAACGAGAGGGCCTTTGATAAAAATTGGCCCTTTTGTCGTCCTTCGGCCAGCGCGATTCAGCGGTAAATTGGGTGGCTTCGCGGAATGGCCGAGGGGGGCGCTCACCGTGAAATTAGACGCCCGGGCCCAGGGCTTACGGGGGACACTGGGCCGTGATAATCAGCGCCCCCGCTACAAAACGGACCGAAATTAGAGGTGGATGGAAAATGTTGGTTTTACTCCCTTTTCTGGTCTTTTAGGGGGGAGGTATTTGAGAGATGGCCATCTTTTATGGGTGGACTTCTTCGGATTAATTTTGTTGAGATTTTTTTTATTAGTTTTCTGTTGGGGTGTAAATGTTTGGGTCAGTTGAATAAAATGCAAGAGGTGTTTTTGTTATGATTTTTTTTAGGTATTAAGTTAATTGAGTGTTATTGAGTTTGTTCTCTCTCTCTCAGAAATAAATTAAATTTTTATTATAAAGAGAAAATTGTTTTAAATAAGTATTTTTTATTTTTCTCGTTTTCTGGTTATTAGTCAAGTTATTTTAAGGCACTTGGCGTTAGAACTTTCTCCAAATGTCTTAATCAATATGTTTTCTATACTACTACTTTTTATTTCAAAGAGCAGCATGTTAGTTTCATTTTAATGAACAAACCTAATGAGAAAATTTAGTCTATTTTAATTATTAATTTTTTGAAAGAATTGGCAACGTTCAAAATTCGTTTTGTCAGCATGTACTAAGTAGTTTAGTTCGTTTTCAGTCCAGTAATTTATTTGAGAACCGCTTATTCCGCAATGTATTTCTCCACACAACGGCGTTTCTGTTAAACTGTTTCTCTTTTTATAGTAGTCATAAAGCCGTGAAACAAACATAATTGTATTTTAAGGGATAATGCGCAGGGTTTTTTTTTAATTCAAAATGGAAGAGACGGTATTTGAAATTTTGTATTTATTTAATCCTTATACGTTTTTAGGAGAAATGCCCTTCAGATATTTTGTTTTCTTTATGGGAACATGGTGTATTCTTTTTTTTTGTCCCATACTAATGAGATTGCTTGGATGAGTTTTGACAAAATAATAAACCTCAATCGAATTTATTTTAAATCAAAATATTAACTTTACAAATAGTGTATAAATTAAAAGTACATAATTTAAAAAAAAAAAACCAAACAGTTCCCAAACAGCTTCCATTACTAGTCCTTCCATTCCCCAACAGATGGCGCCACACAGATCATATCCGATTAATTCATAAAAAATCTCTCCGAAAAAGTTCCGGAAAGAAGTGGGAAAGAATGGTTGGCGGTCAAAATTGCCCGTTTAATTCGAATCGGGCCCCATGTGCTGTTACTACCTCTGCAAATAGCTTGGCGCCAAATCCCAGCGCAGGAGAGGAGCCAATAATTGAATTTGTCCCCTTCTCGATCCCTTCACTAAGATAACACGTGTACTAGCTTTTTTTATACCCCCTGTATAAAGATAGGTGGATTGATACTTGGGGTCTTGTTCTCTAAGTTCTTTCAAAATAGTGGGGTGACACATTGTGTATGGGGGTCTGTGTCATTATTTGGTTTGGTGTTGTGTGACTAATTTGAAAAAGTTGTGAAAGGGGATATTTTTGTGTGAAAAATTATATTTTAGAGTTTGATTAAGTAAGTGTATTCTTTTTTTAATACACATACAGCAGTAGAGTGACAGGGAACTATATTGATTAAATACTGAAGTTGCTGTTTAATGCATTTATTCATTAAGGTTGAAAAAATTTAAGTAATTAAAATAGATTACATTTCTATCTTAAAGTTTTCAAACTAATTTTAAATTTTATTTCAATAAAATTTGGGTTGTTAAAGTATTTTGAGGTGATGGTAAATGATGTAATATTTCACATTGAATGTTTTCTCTTCACCTTATTTTATGGCTCTGTAAAGCTGATTCTATTTCTAGAGTATTTTGAGGTGCAAAGTACTAGTCAATCATAGTAAATGATGTAGTATTTCACATTGAATGTTTTCTCTGCACCTTATTTTATGGCTCTGTAAAGCTGATTCTATTTCTAGAGTATTTTGAGGTGTAAAGTACTAGTCAATCATGGTAAATGATGTGGTATTTCACATTGAATGTTTTCTCTTCACCTTATTTTATGGCTCTGTAAAGCTGATTCTATTTCTAGAGTATTCTAAGGTGTAAAGTACTAGTCAATCATGGTAAATGATGTAGTATTTCACATTGAGTGTTTTCTCTCCACCTTCTTTTGTGGCTCTGTAAAGCTGGTTCTACTTCTAGAGTATTTTGAGGTGTAAAGTACTAATCAATCATGGCAAATGATGTAGTATTTCACATTGAATGTTTTCTCTTCACTTTATTTTAGGCTCTGTAAAGCTGATTCTATTTCTAGAGTATTTTGAGGTGTAAAGTACTAGTCAATCATGGTAATTGATGTAGTATTTCACATTGAATGTTTTCTCTGCACCTTATTTTATGGCTCTGTAAAGCTGATTCTATTTCTAGAGTATTTTGAGGTGTAAAGTACTAGTCAATCATGGTAAATGATGTAGTATTTCACATTGAATGTTTTCTCTTCACCTTATTTTATGGCTCTGTAAAGCTGATTCTATTTCTAGAGTATTTTGAGGTGTAAAGTACTAGTCAATCATGGTAAATGATGTAGTATTTCACATTGAATGTTTTCTCTTCACCTTCTTTTGTGGCTCTGTAAAGCTGGTTCTATTTCTAGAGTATTTTGAGGTGTAAAGTACTAATCAATCATGGCAAATGATGTAGTATTTCACATTGAATGTTTTCTCTTCACCTTCTTTTGTGACTCCGTAAAACTGGTTCTATTTCTATTGCAGTATAAAGATATAGAAGCAAACATTCAGTTACTCTGATGGCTCATTTTTCAACTATAAAACTTAAACTAATATACACAGAATAATGGTAAGAGCTTGTATATGTAAGAGTATGAAGCGAAATGAATAAGGGTCTATCTGGTATTGATTATGATAACAGATTAAGATCTTTAAACATGTATTCCCTAGAAAATAGGAGAGCTAGGGGTAATTTAATACAGTTATTCAAGTTCATAAAACAGGGAGACATGGAGGGCTTAGGTTTTACCTTAAATAGCCGGACCAGAGGACATGATCAGAAATTGAATAAATCGTGCTTTAGAAGGGAAGCAAGAAAACATTATTTTTACAATAGAGTTGTCAATGAGTGGAATGCTTTACCAGATTATGTTGTGCGTTCGAAGAGAGTAGAAGATTTTAAGAAGAAACTTGATATCATCATTGGAAACTGGTAATGTATTAGATTTATTTTAGACCAATCTTGCTGGGCCTCTGGCCTGTTGTAGGTCGACAATTTTTGTATTTGTATTTGAAAACTTTTTTCCTTTCACTGCCTGAGGCAATTATTTTACCTATCTAGACCTATACATAAATACATTTATAAGCTTGTGATTTTTCAGGGTATTTATTTAGGGCTGACAAATTGTACTTGAGGGCCTGTGTCGGGTTAAGTTTAGTGTGGCTACTTCAGAGAGATTGTAGAATTTTAGTATTTTTTTTTATCTGTCGGTGCTATTTTTGATTTTGACTAAATTTGTTAAGGTGAATTTGTTAAAGACAAAAACAAAATTTAAATGTATATTAAATAAGAAATAAATTAAAAAAATAATTTAAATAATTTTAAAATATTGCCAAATAGACGCTTTTTTAAGTTCTTATTTAATGAGCTTATTCAATAAAACCAACAAAATATTTGTTAAATTAATCAAAAGTAGAATAACGCTTTATTAATTTTATTTTCATTTTTTTGTGCTTTCATAAACTAAATTAGTGATAATTGAAAAGTTATGAGAAACATTGATATAGTAACGAATTACAATTCCCTTTCCGGAACTTCCCCTCCCTCATTTAAGGCAAATCAATCAGAAAAGAAGTGCGCCAAAATTTGTGTGCCTATCTGTATATACTGATTCATTAACATAGTTTTCAGCGTACTTAATTAGTTGTTTAGCGTACTTAATATAAAACAAATATACATGACTTGCATGTTAAATGATTTTCTCATCACTACTTTTGCATCTCTGTAAAACTGGTTCTTTTTCTACTGCAGTGTAAAGACAGAGAAGCAAACATATAGATCCTCAAATTGCTCTTTTTTAGTGGATTTATGGACAATACAAATAAACAAATGATATGTAATTGAGGATTTAAGTTCTTTGCTTAACGTTCTAATACCATTGGATAATTAAGAAATCTATTTTTGGGGAAGTTTTTTACTTTGGATATTATATTATATAGTTTTCTGTTTCAATCTATAAATAAATAAGGAAATCAATTTGGAATTTATTTTATTTTTGGAATGGGATTATTTTAAGTTGCCAACTTGTTGTAAAACGTCTTTCTAACATTAAATGCTCATTTTTAAGAACTTAGTTTAAAAATGTTGAATTCTGCTTTTTAAAAAAATGTTTGGTTTGTAATTACATTGCTTGTTGAAAATGACCTAATCCGTAGTGTCTTATCTAATATTGCAATATGTCACACATAAGAAAAATAATAGAAATATTTAATAAGGAGATAGTAAAGAAAACTAATACAATACAATTTGTTCCAATGAAACTATTAAAGAGACGAATAAAAGATCTACGAATGGAACAAGCTGTCTCGTGTACTACGCTGTAAAAAATTGGTGGCTCCGTAAAACGGGGACAGCTTATGTTAACACCAGTTCGACTTAGTAACGTAATTTAGCATATTTATATGAATACATTTGCAAGAAAAACACTGCAATTCGCCAATTGGGCGTTTTGAAATATGACGCATTGCGAAATACGCCTTTTCATGTGCTTTGTTTTAAAAGATGCAAAAATTTCCTTTAGAGACGGTTCTAAGAAGCAGTTTCTGTCATAAATTTCATTCTTTTCCTTTTTAAAAATATCTACATTGAAAACAAGAATGAATTATTCTTGTAATGCAAAACATATTTAATTAAAATATTCAACAAATAAAATTAACAATTTAGCAAAACAATGCATTAAAAAGAAAGTATTCGTAACACTATTAAGTGTACAATAAGAAAACCTCTGTTACAAAGTTATTGTTTCCTACAATTGTGCATTGTTGCTGTTTTTGAGTTTTGAGATAGTCAAAACAACTTCAGTTTTTAGCTCTGAATTTTTAAAGCGGGGCGATACATGTAAACACCTGAATTTCAAACGTTTTTCAGAGACGTTATTAAAAGGGAAGAAATACCTGTATTGTTTTAAAATTCAGTATGTTTATACATTATACATTAAAATACAAAAATAAGATTTTTTGTTTTACTTTTTTCAAAATGGCCGCCGTAGTAACTCATCTCCTGAGACCATCGCGGATAAAAGTATCAATCGGCGGGAATATTAACTACTCCTAAATTGATCTGAAATCAAAATTTTTTATTTGAAAATGTTTATAAAACTTAGATCTTCTAGTTAAACCAATAAAAAATCAAAAAAGGTTAAAAAAATTAAAATCGGCAAGCCTCAGAATAAAAAAGATCGATTTTTTTTACCCTTTTCAAAGGTTTTGGGGTAAAAATACAGTTATTTAAAAAAGTTTTTGGCATTTTTGAGGTTAAACTAGAAGATAATACTATATAGAAGATGTATACCATATTTTATAAGGATCGATTTGAGAATTTTTTTAGTTATCTTGCCCGCCAATTTAAAAAAAGTAGTTTTGAGATAAACGTGCTTAAAGTTTTGAAAGCCCTCAACTGCCGAGTTGAGGTGTAACATTTAGATGAGTATTTAATCAATAAATAATGCGAATTTCATTCTAAAAATTTGCAGGCATATTTTTGATATGTTATTTTAACTATTTATATAAAAGAAAAATATTCGTTTTACATGTATCGTCTCCCTTAAAGCTGTTTTAAGACAAGAAAACTTTTAAAAGTTCTATTTGAACATAACGAGAGAGAAGACTTTTGTTTTGAGTCCCTTGCTACCGCCGCGAATCCCCTTTAAGAAAGCTAATTGATTTCTAGTAATAATCTATTGATTTTTCTCTCGTGAATTTTTAAAATTTTATCACTATTTGGCAAATAGACATTTTTGCTAACACACTCTTAAATTTTGACATGCTGTTAATTTTAGCTTTCATAGCTCATAAGCTAGGATTTTAAAGATTTTGTTTCAGATTGTCATTTATTGTTAATACTAGCAAATTTATACCCGTTCTTCACACGGAATAAAAAAATATCAAATAGATTCCAAATATGTGTACCATATACCCTGTTATAGGATCATAAAGTTGTTATTGTTTCCGCTCGTTATAAATTATAAAATCCCGTTTCATTGCCTTAAAATTCCAAAATGAAAAATACGCTGTAAAATGCACTGATAAATGCCATCACAATTCCCTCATAAATACATAAAACCTTTGAGCTCATTTGGCGCGTTTGGGAAATAATTTGGCGAGAAAATAGATATAGCTACCCACACTCATTATACAGCTCAAACACAATGACCTTCGAACAACCGACCAGCTTATAAATTATTCATAAAAGAAATTGCCTATTTGGCGAATTTTAGTTAATAATTTGGCGAGTTTGGCAACGTATTTGGCGAAAAAATAAAGACATAAAACACTAATAGCTCTAGTGCGATGGCCTTTATTAACCATCATAGTTCAGTAATAGCTTAACTATACATTTATTGCTTAAATATGCATACATGCAGTCAACAGAAAAATCAATGAAAAAATCCTCAAATAAACCCACAATAAAATCCGGGAATGAAGACTGGCGGAATTACGTCACTTAAAACGTGTCAATTATTTTTCAAATAATGAATTTAGTTTCTGAAAGTAATGGCAAAAGAATAAAATAAACATTTTGAATTTTAAATGTTTTCGTTAAAAGTTTTATTTAATTTTTTTCAGACCGATGCATCAGAAAGAGAAAAAATGATCGGATTTGAGCGAAAGTGGTGTATTTTTTCAGAAAATTCGAATTTTCTCTAAAAATGGAACAAACATGAAAAAACTAAGCCTCAGTGCACACGTTAGTATTAAAGGGAATCTATCTTAAAATTTCGAATTTCTGTGGGCATTTAAGTAGGTCCTTTACGATCGAAGACAAACAGACACACAGACAGAATATTTCTTTTATTATTATAGATAGCTGCATATATTTCTAGATCTGTTCACACGCCAGTAAAAATTATATATTCTTCCAAAAAATTAAACAAAACATTCAAATAAAGCGGTATTTTATTCAGGTTGAACTTTAAAAAAATAATTTCAGCGTTTAAAATATTGAGACAAAAATGCTCGTTTAACGAAAATTAAATGTTACGCATTATTTGCATTAACAATTGTTTTAAAGTGTAGTAAACGTAGTAACGACCTCGATAAAAAATCAACTTACATTTATACAAATACAAAAATTGTCGACCAACAACAGGCCAGAAGCCCAGCAACGTTGGTCCAAAATAAATCTAATACGTTACCAGTTTCCAATGACCGTCAAGTTTCTTCTTAAATCTTCCACTCTCTTCGAATGCACCACATAATCTGGTAAAGCATTCCGCTCATTGACAACTCTATTATAAAAGTAGTTTTTTCTTACCTCCCTTTTAAAGCTCGATTTATTCAATATCTGATCATGTCCTCTGGTCCGGCTATTTAAGGTAAAACCTAAGCCGTCCATGTCTCCCTGTTTTATGAACTTGAATAACTGAATTAAATCACCACTAGCTCTCCTGTTTTCCAGGGAATACATGTTTAAATATCTTAATCTGTTATCATAATCAATACCAGATATAGACCCTTAATCATTTTTGTAGCCCTATGCTGACCTTTTTCAAGCAACTCTATATCTTTTCTAAATAAGGGAGACCAAAACTGAACAGCATATTCCAGATGTGGCCTTACCAATCCCTTATACAATGGCAAATTAATCTCCTTAGATTTAGAAGTAATACTTTTTCTAATATATCCCAACATTCGATTGGCTTTGGTAACTTATGTATGCAATGTTTCTGTGACGTAATGTGAGCCATGAAATCAATAACAGCCTTACCTTCGAAAAACACGTCTTAAACCCTAATAACTCGAAGCATACACAACCATAACTTCGCATAACAAGAAACTAATTTGAACAAATGCCCGAAAAACACCACCAAAAATCTCTCGAGGACAACTACATTTTTTCACCTAATCACCGGTTTCCATCACTTTAGCCGGGCGCGCCCTTCACTGCGTGGCATCTAGCACCCAAATCAAGTCCAGCGCCAGAACAAACCCATAAATTTAGGTAGTTGGCGTGGATAAGCCCGGGCGCTTATAAACCCGCTGAGTGGATTAAGCGGCATCTGCTTCCGTATTAGGAGAGGTTTGCCGGATTCAGCTGTTGGGCGCCAAGGGTCTGAAAAAAAAACGCAAAGTCTTGGGGTTTTAGAAATCAATTTTTTTACAAAATAGTTAAATAAATAATTTTTAGCAGTTACTCTTGGTCAGGGATTTAGCTTAAAAATTTCAGTTATTGCAAGCTAAAAAAATAGATATTGTGGAACATTTTATTTGCTAAATCGACTACTTGTTCAAGAAATATATCACTATTTTCAATTATTTTTTTGTATTATTTACCGTCGCCCATCAAATTATTTGTGGTTATAAGTAAAACTTGTTGGTGCTCTATAGTAATGTGTAACACCATAAAGCTTTCAGTTAGACTCAATAAATCAATGCACGTTAAAGTAATTTTGCACCCTATAACGTAATTTCAATAACTTTAAACCGAAAAAGTTCTATAGCGACTAACCTTTGCGTACGTGTGGTTTTTCAAAAAAAAAAATTATGACGTATTACAGTTACTATTAGCCCGTTTACCAAAGTTGAGGGGACCGGATGGCCGAGCGTTTTAGACCATTACGCTAGCAGTTTGCGCGCTGTAACGGGTGCGGGTTCGATTCCCGCCTTCGCCCTGGATGTATTTCCTTTCTCTGTGACACAAAAAATCTTTCTGTGTCTGTCTTACTTGACGAAGGCTTCATAAGCGGGTCTCTGATCAAGCACACAAGCCGGAATATATATGTACCCCCCCCCCCCCACCACCAAATTGAAGTTTGAATCTTTTTTTGTTTTCGTATATTCGATCCCAATAAAACAGTGGAAGAAAAGTTGCTAATATTTGAAAGGAAATTATTCGGACCTATTCAGGAGAACAATGAGTGGAGAATTCTTTACAACTGCGAAATTTACAGAAAATTTGGCAAATTTGGCGGAACCGACATTGTAAGAACTATAAAAGTATCCCGAATTAGGCGGCTGGGCCATCTGTACAGATGTCCCGATGATTTCCCCACCAAAAAAGTGACTTTTTCCAAAATTGAAAGTACTAGACGTAGAGGACGACCACCCACACTATGATTAGACGATGTTGAAAGGGACCTCAATCTAATAGGAGTCAACCAATTGAGAGCCATTGCGGCTAATAGAGCCAACTGGAGGAGGATCAGCGAGTCAGCCTTGGCCTGCAAAAGGCTGTTGGGCTTATGAAGAAGAAGAAGAAGAAGATATTCGACCCTATCGCAATGCTTTTATTACTGGATATTTTATATTAGGCTTGGGGCAGTGGTTGGCTCAGCTAGAGGTTGACCTTCTCAAGTGCGGGTCAACCCACTACTGCCATCATTAACGGACGGCGAATAGAGAAAATCCCTCAGATGGCCCGTACCAGGGACGACTGCTTAAATCTGTGGAGTCCAAAGTTCCGACGGCGTTAGCGTCGATTCTCGAAGTTCGTTGGGTGCCGCTCAGGTGTGACCTTCGCGACCGGGAAACGAGCGATGCTGTAACCATAGGCTAAATAGCCCGACTTACTTACCTATTTTATATTAGGTTATTGAAAGTGTGTATCGGCATCGACACTTCATCGAGATGCAAAATTATGAAGCATATTGGGTTAAAATGTGTCATGCTGTGTTAAAATTTTGGTGGCTCTTCGTGAGCACATAGAGACTAGAAATAGTTAGCCGGAAATGTTAGAACCAAGACATCAAGGTTGCTGTCACTCGAAATCTAATTGGGTGTCAACTCAGGTATTCACTTGGACACTTGTCCACGGTTCTTAATTATGAAGCAACTTGTATGTGTTAAAGCTCCTCACGTAAACAAGAAAGAGTCAGTCTGAAAATTTTCAGACCAAGACATACAAAAACCACCAACCAATGCCGACCCGGCGGCGCAACGGTTATGGAGCTAGCATTTGGAGCCTCTGGGTTCGGGTTCGAATCCCGGTAAGGCATGGATGTTTGTATTGTCGAGTATATGCGGAGTACGTGCTCGTTAAATCTGTTGGGTCCGAAAGTCCGGTGGCCGGTCATTGCGCAGTTTCCCACGGGTACAGGTCCCTGGAGACTATTTCCCTCCCCTTCAGGGACATGTCTAAATTGTGGAGGTGGCGATAGATGGCAGCATCTGTCTTATATGTGTGTATGTCGTGTCCGTCCTTCTTGACGATGGTTTATAAGCGGGTCTTTGTGACCAAGCACACAAGCCTGAAAATATATGTCTACCAACCAACCAAAAACCACCATTTCTCGCCAAATCCAGCACCCTCCCCAGCCCATGCCTCTATAATTCACGATTAAGCCCCCTTCCGCTATAACACAGCCAAGCAGACCACCGATAAAAGATGCCACTAAACTACCGCTGCTACGAGGCCGTCTCGTAATCAAGTACATTACGTAAAGGTAAAACAGGCAGGCAATCAAGGAAAGTAGCCCTGCCCCGGCTGGTCTGTGAATCTTGCTTAAGAGAAGCCTGAGAATTTTTTATTGGGCTATTGGAAGAGATGGCGAAGGCAGCTTTTGTGCCTTCTTACGATGTTTTGTAATTCATTTGTGATAACTGGTTTGTTACGTTGATGGACTTGGGATGTATGGTGTCTTGATGAGAGAGGAGCTATCTGATATGATGGAAATGAGACTTTTATATGTTTGTGGGATAAAATTAAAGTTATATTATACTTGGAATGAACAATTTGAACATGCCGAAACGGTGTTTGTTTGAGGAGTAGAAGACAATGATATAGGTAGATGTGACGTCACATAGTTGTGGCATTCTAATTTGGACGAACTAGCTTCCGAGCGGTTTGTTTAAGTGGTATCAGACATGGTATAAGGTATATACCATAGTTGTGACGTCACTGTAAGTGGGGCCGGGCCGTTCCAGTCTTCATTGAGAGTTTCATATATAGAACACAAGTAGAATCTAAAGAGCTATTTTCGTATTATAAACTGTCTTAACATGACCTAGTCTATCATACAATTGGATACAAAACAAATTTAACATAATTTAAAGTTTTCCAACTTGACATAACATGCCCGAGCCCAGGTGGTCAGTGAATCTTGCTTAAGGGAAGCCTGAGAATGTTTTATTGGGCTATTGGAAGGATGGCGAAGGCAGCTTTTGTGCCTTCTTAAATTGTTTTGAAATTCATTTGTGATAACAGGCTTCGTTTGTTCGGGTGGCTTGTTATGTTGATGGGATCTATGGTTTGTCTTGATAAGAGAGAAACTATCTAGTATGATGGAAATGGGACTTCTATAAGTTAGTAGGATAATTTTGAGGTTAAATTATACTTAGAATTTAGGGACGATTTGAACACGGTAGAGAGTGGTTTGATTGTTGGGTAGAAGACAACGATTGCTGTAGCTGTGACGTCTGGAGAGTCTTTTCGTATTGCAAACTTTCTTAACGCGATTTTGCCTTCAATGCAATGGGATGCAACTAATGTATCCCATAATTTAAAGCTTTCCAACTTGACATAACATGCCCTGGCCCGGGTGGTATTTGAATCTTGCTTAAGAGAAGCATGATAATTTTTTATTGGGCTATTGGAACGGGGAAAGGATGGCGAAGGAATGCAGCTATTGCCTTCTTAGGCTGTGTCCTGACTACGACATCAAATGCAACAAAACTTGGCTACCGCCAAGGGCGCCAAGCGATGCAATAGCATGTGGCTGACTCTGCCAAGTCGCCAAGTTTGTTGCATTTGTGGAATTTGATGTCGTAGTCAGGACACAGCCTTAGGATGTTTTGTAATTCTTTTGTGATGAGAGTGAGAAATTGTCTAGTGTCATGGAAATGAGACTTCTATAAGTTAACAGGATAATAATGAGGTTATATATATTAGCCCCTTCTTTCTCTCATGAAAATGGCGCCGGGGTAATATTTCACACTCTATTTCATGTTCAAGTGTTCAGTAGTAAACGCGCCAATAATATTGAAACTTACTACCAATCAAAACACCAACGACAGGGATGAAAAAAAACTTATACAACTTTTTTTATTAATGATTATCCGATGGCTATACTTAGAATTGACGATTCGAAAAGGGCGGTACGTGGTTTGTTTGTGATATAGAAGACAATGTTTTATGTAGTCGCGACGTCACCATAGACGTGGACTTTCTAATTTGGACGAATTAGCTTCCGATTGTTTTGTTTGTAGGGTATAAGCCAACGTTTGCCGTAGCTGCGATATCACTGTAGGCGTGTCCCAGTTGTTCAATGCCACACCACAGAACAAACATTGAAAAATTCACAAATAGAACACAAGTAAAATCTGGAGAGTCATTTCGTATTGCAAACTTTCTTAACGCGGAATGAGAATTATGTATAACGCGGAATTATGGGATACAACTAATGTATCCCATAATTTAAAGTATTCTAACTTGGCATAATTAGTGTCGAAAACTTACCGACCTCGTTATTTCTATGAAACTAATTTGAAGACTACTCAAAGTCACACATTATACAGGAACTAATTCTCACTTAGTTAAAGTCTAATTAAGCTTTTAACACAGATAAGAAAGTTCAATGTTCCCTAAGGCATCAACTCAAACAGGTTAAGAGAAGACACAACGTGTTTCACCAAGGCATTTTTTTAGCAACTAAAACATGTTAAAACTCATAACAGTAAAAAAAAGGTAAGTGTTACCATTTGGCGGTTAACAAAATTGGCATGTTAAATAATACAGGTATAGGTGAGAATAATAATCGTAATCAATTCTCGACAATTAGCGTCATACACAATTAATGCGTTTTTAATGGGAATTCTAGCTAGCAACCAGTATACTCCACTCGCTACAAGCTGGCCTTGCAATTACTCCATTACATAAGGTGAACCAGACGTGCAATCAAGTAAAGTAGTCTTGCTTGTAGTAAAACATCGATACAATAGGCTGTGAATCTTTCTAAAGGAAACCGGCGCTGACGCAGTTTATTGGGCTATTGCCCCTCATACCACCACACTCGTATGAACAACGTATCGGTCATACAAGTACAAATACAAAAATTGTCGACCAACAACAGGCCAGAGGCCCAGCAAGGTTGGTCCAAAATAAATCTAATATACATTACCAGTTTCCAATGACTATATCAAGTTTCTTCTTAAAATCTTCTATTATCTTCGAATGCACAACATAATCTGGTAAAGCATTCCACTCATTGACAACTCTATTGTAAAAATAATGTTTTCTTACCCCCTTTCTAAAGCACGATTTATTCAATTTCTGATCATGTCCTCTGGTCCGGCTATTTAAGGTAAAACCTAAGCCCTCCATGTCTCCTTGTTTTATGAACTTGAATAACTGTTTTAAATCACCCCTAGCTCTCCTGTTTTCCAGGGAATAACTTATTGGAAGAAATGTTACTTTTCTGCGTACAAAAATAATGAGTGGTATTTAGTTTCAGGGGCGCAGCCAGAATTCCCCCCCCCCCCGAAAACTGCTTCATTGTTGTTATCATTTAAGAACACTTAAACGACATTCAGCTGCCCCTGTTGGTGACTTTTTTTATACTATTTTTAAAACTTGAGTAAAATACAACCCATATCTTCCCAATTAACGTGCAGTGCGTTTCACGTCCATCCATTTTTATTTCTAAGAAATTCATTCGTTTAATTCTCTGTATCATTGCGGGAAATGTTTAAAAACTATAAAATACTTGTATTCTAGGGATAAAAAAAAAATTAATGGTAAATTATTTTTGAAAATGTTTCATTTAAACTTTCATGTAACTATAATTAAATTACTGAGACAAAAAAAAATTCCCACAAAGTTTTAGAAAACAAATCAGTCTTTAGTCACGTAGAACTATAGAACTAAATTCAACCAAAATCAAACCCTTATATATGTCAATTGGGTGAGATATTATCGTAAATTGAGTTCGAAAAAGAAGGCATGAAAATAAAAACTACAAAAATTCAGCAACGGCTTTATATCATAGAGAAAACCGCTCAAATTGTAACTGGATAAGCTAAAATGTTCATAGGGAGTTTACACTCTTAAAACAAACGAGCGGTTTTTACTCAATCTGAGTTAATTTCCACTCCTTTCCGTGCCGAAAATGCACTTCCCCTATAGGAGTGGATTTCACTCTTTTTGCGGAGTGGGTAAAAGAAATAAAAGAAAACAATCTACGTCCTACACTCTTAAAACGAGCGGTTTTAACTCAGTCTGAGTTAATTTCCACTCCTTTCCGGTGCCGAAAATGCACTTCCCCTATAGGAGAGGATTTCACTCTTTGTTTTAAGAGTGTATATTTTTTAATACTAAAACCCCTTTTGAATGTAGTTAACTCAATTTCCAATACAAAAAAGTACAAACATTAATTAAATGCGTTTTATGGATTTTAGTAATTAGTTCAAGCGTTCATATACCTTTTTGTAATCTATATTTTTTTTTGCAATAAAATATTCAATGGGACATGAATCGAAATGCAAGAAAAAAAACTACTAAGTCTTCCAACTCTTCTTCTTTCATGAGCCCTCATGGAAAGTACTTCATTTGAGGGTCTAGTTGCAAAACTCTATTTTTGAAAAGTAAATTTAAGATATAGCGCCCAGCCCCTTCATTGGCGACTTTTAAAGATCGTATATTGTATTGAACGAAGAGTAGCAAATAAGCGGACCGGACCCTATTTCTTAGTTATACTGTGGAGATTGTAAGTTTTGCAACTAGATCCTTCATTTATATGCTTTATTTCGTTAAAGTTGTAACCGGTACATTGTATTAAATATGTGTTATTTATTTGAATTTGAAATAAGAAAGTGTTAAATAACGGGAAGTCAATAAATTTCTTTCCAACCTTTTTTTTTCTTACAAACATTTAGTAAAAGAAACAACATCTTACAATTGCATTAGGACATTACACTGTTAAAAATTTGTGTTGGTTCACCATGATTTTGGTTCTAGTAGCGCAACGCGTGGGAAATGTTCACTTTTCGGTTTGGTTGAACCTTTTTGGATTTGGAAACAAACTGAAATGGTTCAGAATCAAAATTGGTTTTACGTTTCACACAGCGTTGCAGCTACTAGGAACATTTTTGGTGAACAAGTGATATTTAACAGTTTAGACATAGCAATCGAGAGAAAATCGAACGGGCTTTATTATTAGTTTTAGTAGAATCTTCATAGAATGGCGAGTCTTATTGACCGGTTTGATGACTTGAACAAGTAATCAATCCCTACCTAGGGCTATCCAACCACTCTTTAAGAGGCCTCTGCACACAATATGACGTTTTCAAGCAGTCTAATCTAACTATATATAGATCTAGTTAAGTTTAGATTGGCAGATCAACGTGACGCCAAGTGCTAACGACGGACGCGCATGGGACCGATTTAAGAGGGCAAATAGGCCATTGTCTACTAAAAAATACTACGAAAAAAACCGTTTAATCTAAATTACAAAACAAAATACCATAAAATACTAGGCTATTTTGGACTTTTTGATACTTGAACAAGTTTTTTAATTTATGGTATTTTTTGTAATTAGATTAACGATATTTCAATATATCTATACCTTAATGTGGGCAACATGCCCACTTGCCCTCTAATCTGGTCTCCATACGCGTCCCTTCGTTAGCATGGGTCACTGACTGCGCCACTAATACTTTTAACAGTATCTATGATCTAACTAATCACAAAAGCGAAAAGCAATGCCAAGACATAATTCGCCAACTTTTTTTTTAGGTAAGTGATGTGCCAAAGTGAATTACTTTCAGTTCGTCATACGCAAAATTGTAACCCGTACAGAGGCTTTGTGTGTAGTATGTGTTGGGACAATCTCACTCTAAATAATTAAATGTTAGTTACACCTTTGTCAATCCGAAGTTGGGACTTATTTGATTCTCAATTAGTCTTAATTAATAAGAGGAAATGCATCTGTTTTCGTAATTACGAATGGCGAACAAAAACAAGGGGGGCGTCTTTCAATTTAAGTAAGCCTAAAAAAAATCCTCCGTTTCCAGTCTTAGAAACGGCAATCAGCGCCTGATGAAAAAGTGCTGGCCGAAAGAAGGGAGCTGCAAATTAACCTTTCCCGTTTTTAACAAGCCACTTACTTGACAGTCCAATGCGGGCAACGCTCCGGGGCTGCAAAAGGAACGGTAATTAATGACGAGAGAGGTATGCTTCTTTGGGTAAGGTATTGAAGATATTGGGGATAGACAGTTGTTTTGAGTGTGGGTTATATTTTCCTCGGAAGTTTTCAGGGTTTCGTATCCTCCTTCACTGTTAAAAATTAGGCACTTTGTTTCACCAAAAATATGGTTCCTAGTAGCTGCAACGGCTGTGTGGTGAAACGTTAAACCATATTTTTGGTATTCGGTTGAACCATTTCTCAGGTTTTTGTTTCCAAATCCAGAAAAATGGTTCAACCAAACACCGAAAAAAAGGTGAAACATTTCACCACACAGCCGTTGCAGCTACTAGGAACCAATATCATGGTGAAAGGAACCAATATCATGGTGAAACCAAGCACAAAATTTTTAACAGTGTTATAAGCCCAAGTTTGCGGGTTCGAGTCCCGGCTATGTCGTTAGATTTTCAGGATGGGAAATCGAGAGCACACATGTCATATGATTATGTGGCATGCAAAAGATCCCTTGAGTACCCATTTGGTTTTGGTTTTTTTCGGCATATTATTCACAAAGAGCTCAGATTTATTGTAATCTGAGGGTCAAATTGGTAACGAGAGTCGCCAAAAAATTGGTCTCAGTTCGGGGGAATATGCCGAGTCTGCAAAGGCTTAGCCGCTAATAAAGCCTCCACATTGAAAAGAAAAGTGTTCAGGGTTGCCTGGCCTGACCATATTTGTTTTAACGAATTTTCAACAATGAAATCAGGTTTAATTTTTTTTTATAAATCATATTTATTTACTTTATTTTTGTTTTAAAAAATGAATGACAAAATTTAACGGATACTTTTTTCGCAAATTTTTTATAGCTTGATAATTAAATCACAAACTTAACTGTACTGTGAAATGCAGTACGTCTGGTCACCCTAGGATTACCAGATGGGATTGCGTAAAGTTAGTCAAATTGCAACAAACCTTTGACGCAAATTGGAAAATAGTGTATTATGACATCATAAAAAATATAAGAGAACATTTTTTCAAAGAGGTTATTACGAGCAAGGGCAACCCTGCCAAACGAGGTACAAACATTAATTTGTTGTTGCTCATTCAAAGTGAAAATAATATTTAAGAATTTTCCTGGCATAAAAGTAAAGACCAAGATTTCGCTTGCGAAATTTTAGTTCAATGCCAGCTGTCTTTTTAAAAAAAAATGGACATTATGAGCACCATGGTGAGAGTCCCGATCTAACCAATCACAAAAGCGAAAAGCAACGCCAAGACATAATTTACCAGCTTTCTTAGGTAAGCTATTGATCAGAGTGGACCACTCTCACTACGTCACACGTAAAAGGGTAGTTCGACCAGAGGCCTTGTTTAAAAAGGAGTTGGATCAATATTTTTTTTGTTTAATCCTGTATTGTTAATTTGATAAGGTTTAGAGACCTTTTATAGGTATTTACGAAATGACCGGACCTGAACCTGTGACCTTTTACATCTAACGCTAGCGCCTTACCGGTTGAGCTTCCCATCCAAATGAATAGAAAGAGCTAATAAACTGCGCCTTACTGATTGAGCTTCCCAGCCAAATGAATAGAACGAGCTAATAAACTGCGCCTTACGATTGAGCTTCCCAGCCAAATGAATAGAACGAGCTAATAAACTGCGCCTTACGATTGAGCTTCCCAGCCAAATGAATAGAACGAGCTAATAAACTGCGCCTTACCGATTGAGCTTCCCAGCCAAATGAATAGAACGAGCTAATAAACTGCGCCTTACTGATTGAGCTTCCCAGCCAAATGAATAGAACGAGCTAATAAACTGCTGCCTTATGAGAGCCATAGCTGCAACAATTGTATTTCTTGAAGGCCTCTGAGGATACTTCTCTTAAAAGATTTATTTAACTAATTCAGTACGCTTTTCCGTTAGTCTTCCCAGTCAGACCGTAATAGCTCAGAGTGCACTCAACATTGTGATTGTGCTTCCCAGCCAAATGAATAGAACGAGCTAATAAACTGCGCCTTCCCTGATTGAGCTTCCAGCCAAATGAATAAACGAGTTTAATTAAACTGCGCTTACCGATTTGAGCTTCCCAGCAAATGAATAGAACGAGCTAATAAACTGCGCCTTCCCTGATTGAGCTTCCCAGCCAAATGAATAGAACGAGCTAATAAACTGCGCCTTACTGATTGAGCTTCCCAGCCAAATGAATAGAACGAGCTAATAAACTGCGCCTTACCGATTGAGCTTCCCAGCCAAATGAATAGAACGAGCTAATAAACTGCGCCTTACTGATTGAGCTTCCCAGCCAAATGAATAGAACGAGCTAATAAACTGCGCCTTACTGATTGTGCTTCCCAGCCAAATGAATAGAACGAGCTAATAAACTGCCTTTCCTTCATGAAGAACAAATAAGCTGCAACAATTTGTTATTTCTTGAAGGCCTCTTGAGGAATCTTCTCTTGAAAAGATTTATTTTCTACTTTTCAGTATAGTTTTTTCCCGTCTAAGTTCTTCCCAATGTTCAGCCCCCGTTAATTTAAGTCTCAGAGTGCATCTCCAACAATTTGTTAAACCCAAGGCTGCAAATGAAATTAATATTTAACGATCTTCGCTAATTAAAGGACGGAGAATAACTCTTTTTTTTCTTCTTTCAAGCAGTGAAGAATAACATAAAAAGGATGAATGAGTGAGATGTTCGGTCCTGAAACAAAGATACTTAATGGACAAAAAAAAACCAAAGAAAATCAGCAACAAAAAATACCTGGGAAGGCTGAGATAAAGAGTGCGTTTCAGGTAAAGAAATCAATTAACACTCTAATTAGTATTTCGAACCGTGAAAAACAAACAAGGTTCGCTGCTGGAAGGACTGTTGGAACAAAAAACTACTCGAAACGGGAGACTTACTTTCGTTCTCCAAGAAATGGGTCCTTTCGCACTTTTTCTAAGGATGCAGTAATTCGTCTCTGTTTGCATTACAAATCATTAGCGATGAATTTTTTAGCAGGGAGAGAGTCTCTAAATAAGTGCGTTTGGGTACTTTACGGATCGTGTTTTATGCTCAGCAGTGATTATGCAGTAATTTTTGCTTCTTATTCAAAGAAGTAATTATTGAATTCTAGCTCAATGCTTTTTTCAAAATGAGATATTTATGAGTTGAGAGGGCGAGGACGCTAATAAAACTAAATGAGTCATTTGTCTCTTCTGGGAAAAGTGTTTCTTGGCAAGGAAAACACTCACATTCAGGCTCATTTATCATGGATAAAATAATTATTTAAATATTTTGAGACGTTTGAGTTAATTACTGTTTTATTTTGTACTTTTTTTTGTGAATCTCTTTGATGGCATATTACAAATAACATGGATATAAATTATTAACCATAATTTTTGTTGTATTTCAAATTATTTTTACTGAATAAATTGGAATATTGTTGTAGGACAGGATAATTGTTTTATTTCAATGTAGTTCAGCAGGACGCTAATAAAACTAAATGAGTCATTTGTCTCTTCTGGGAAAAGTGTTTCTTGGCAGGGAAAACACTCACATTCGGGTTCATTTATCATGGATAAAATAATTATTTAAATATTTTGAGACGTTTGAGTTAATTACTGTTTTATTTTGTACTTTTTTTGTGTGAAGTTCTTTGATGGTATATTACAAATAACATGGATACAAATTATTAACCATAATTTTTGTTGCATTTCAAATTATTTTTACTGAATAAATTGGTATACTGTTGTAGGACGGGATAATTGTTTTATTTCAATATAGTTCAGGTCTTTGAATTTTGACCTCAGATGGATCTTAAGCTAATTCGAGAACTTCTTATGCAGCTAAAATTGAAAGTTTACTAATAAAAACTAACAGGGTAATAAATTTTGGAACTTTAATTCACCAACAGAATTCTATAAACCAAATAGTACAGGATATGAAAATAGCTCTATTTGGTGAAGAAGTATGAGTTTCATTTATTATTTACTTTGGTTTTAAATGTCTATTAAAACCTTTAAATTTAAAGAAAAAATGATTTACTATTTTTTTAAATTTATTATTGTTAGGGTTAAACTCCACAGTTTCATTACTGAACATAAATTTGGCTAAGCACCAGTTTCCGAAAAATCCGTTAATTGAGAAATCATTTAACGTACCAACTTTAATGGTAAAATGTCTCTTTTTCTCACGCCTGGTAATAACCTCAGCACTGATACCAAGAAATTCCTATTCCAATTTGGAACGTCATCAGTCCCATCTTTTAAATAAATGTCATGTGTCTAATTTATTATTAATATAATCTGTATTACAATGTTAAAAATTAGGCACTTTGTTTCACCAAAAATATGGTTCCTAGTAGCTGCAACGGTGCGGCTGTGTGATGAAACGTTAAACCATATTTTTGGTATTCGGTTGAACCATTTCTCAGGTTTTTGTTTCCAAATCCAGAAAAATGGTTCAACCTAACCCCGAAAAAAAGGTGAAACATTTCACCACACAGCCGTTGCAGCTACTAGGAACCAATATCATGGTGAAACCAAGCGCACAAAATTTTTAACAGTGTAGGATGATAGAGTTACAAAATCCAAAACTCACAAGTTCTAATTGTGGTAACTGACTAGTGTCAATTCTTCTGACCTTAAAATACCGCCCACAATTTGTGGATGGCCCCCTCTCTCACCTACTGTAAGAGCCCCTGTACCCCGATACCAGGGCCGCTCTCTTTCATTTGGGGCGTCACTCAACATCGGACCCTTCTTCCAAATAAATCTCGAGACCCTCTCTCTCTTCCCCCCAACGGCCCTCACAGGGTGCATATAACTCCTTCATTGGCATTTGTTTAAACAGGACTCGCAGCTCTCTCCGGGCGAACATAAGAAAGCTTTTAGTGCCTCGGGCCTTGATTACAATAGGCCAAAGACGACTACTAGAGGACTCGTGGAAATGGGTCTTTAGAACCCGTACGGATGTGGCACGACCATTCTTCATTTTCGGCCTAAGCACTTTTCGCACTTGGAATTTTCTTTTTTATTTCCATCTTCGTGAGAGTTCGTATCAGTGTTTTTTTTTGGAAAGATTATTAAGTTGAAATTCTTGTTTAGGAAATTTATAATGTTTTTTTGGTGTTTTTCGTGGCATGTTGTTACGGCAAGTTATGGTCTTTTTGTAGTAGTCTTCAGTAGAGCAATCACAATATTGTTGAGAAGATTCACAAATGTTTTAGGCTAATACTTTTATCTACAACATCAAACCTATTTTAAAATATTGTCTTGCCACCATCTTGGAATTTAAAAAAACGTAATTAAATCCGCTGTTTGTTTGTCCACTGAAGTTTGTATTTTCTTCATTTTGTACAGATGTACTGTAATATTGACAATAACAGGTTTAAGAGGACTACTAGAGGAATGTTGGAAATGGGTCTTTAGAACCCGTACGGATGTGGCACGACCATTCTTCATTTTCGGCCTAAGCACTTTTCGCACTTGGAATTTTCTTTTTTTCTCCATCTTCAGAAGAGTTCTTATCAGTGTTTTTTCTTTTGGAAAGATTATTAAGTTGAAATTCTTGTTTAAGAAATTTATAATGTTTTTTTGGTGTTTTTCGTGGCATGTTGTTACGGCAAGTTATGGTCTTTTTGTAGTAGTCTTCAGTTGAACAATCAGAATATTGTTGAGAAGATTCACAAATGCTTTAAGCTAATACTTTTATCTACAGCATCCAACCTATTTTAAAATATTGTCTTGCCACCATCTTAGAATAAAAAAACGTAGTTAAATTCACTGTTTTTTTGTCCACTGAAGTTTATAGTTTCTTCAATTTGATCAGATGTACTGTAAAATTGACAATAACATGTTTAAAAGGACAACTATGGGAACTGTTGAGAACATATGCCGGTCTATTAGAACACTGTCGGATGTGGAACCGCGACTATTCATTCCATTTTCCGGCCATAACGCATTCTTTTTTCCCTTGAGTGATTGGAAATTTTTTTATTCCACTATTCTTCAGGCAAGATTCTTATCAGTTGTTTTTTCTTTCTTTCGGAAAAATTATTAAGTTCAAATTCTTGTTTAGGAAATTTATAATGGTTTTTTTTTGGAAATTTGGGTGTTTTTTGTGGCATGTTGTTACGATAAGTTATAGTCTTTTTGTAGTAGTCTTCAGTAGAACAATCACAATAGTATTGATAAATTCCATAAATGCGTTAGTGAATACTTTTATCCCCAACGTCAAACCTATCTTTAAATATATTGTCTTGCCACCAGCTTAGAATCAAGAAATATAGTTTTATCCACTGATTACTTTTTGAGTAAATGAAGATTGTAGTTTCTTCATTTCACCCTGTCAGTTATTACTCAGATGTACTGTTATATCTTTGATGAAAAAAACTCCAAAGACGACTACTAGAGGAATCGTGGAAATGGGTCTTTAGAACCCGTACGGATGTGGCACGACCATTCTTCATTTTCGGCCTAAGCCACGGCCTACTCAACTATACTAAGGCCGAAGAAGCGTTCCCAAACAAGCTCGGGGACGGAAATTTTGACGTCATAGTTCCGAGTGACGTTGTTCCGAAGATGAAGACAACCTGTCTCGAAACCTGTTCGGAACCACTCGTTCACGGCTGACCACAATTTTAGGGTTCCGAATGCGTCCGAACTAGTTTCTCGATCTTCGGCACTGAGAACAGTGACGTCAAAATTTCCGTCTACGCTCATGTTTGGGAGAACTTCTCTGGCCTTGTTATTGAAGTTGTCCGTGCCTAAGCACTTTTCGCACTTGGAATTTTTTTTCCTTCTTCTAGAGAGTTCTTTACAGTGTTTGCCGTTAATTTTTTTTCCTCGAAAGATTATTAAGTTGAAATTCTTGTTTAGGAAATTTATAATGTTTTTTGGTGTTTTTCGTGGCATGTTGTTACGGCAAGTTATGGTCTTTTTGTTGTAGTTCTTCAGAAGAACAATCACATATTGTTGAGAAATTCCACAAATGTGTTAGTCAATAATTTTATCTGCAGGACTGCATCGTCTGCAACGTCAAACCTAACTTAAAATATTGTCTTGTAGCCACTTCAGAAACAAAACATATTGTTTAACACACTGAATACTTTTTGAGTTACCGAAGTTTGTAGTTTTGTCATTTTTCCCAATTATTTATTGCAGATATCTACTGTAATATATTTAACAAAAACAGGTCAAAGCACGGCCTACTCAACTACTAAGGCCAAAGAAGCTCTCCCAAACACGCTCAGGGACGGACATTTTGACGTCATAGTTCCGAGTGACGTTGTTCCGAAGATGAAGATAACCTATCTCGAAACCTGTTCGGAACCACTCGTTCACGACTGACCACATTTTTATGGTTCCAAATGCGTCCGAACTAGTTTCTCGATCTTCGGCACTCGGAACAGTGACGTCAAAATTTTTGTCTACGCTCATGTTTGGGAAAGCTTCTCTGGCCTTGTTATTGAAGTTGGCCGTGGTCAAAGCCTATTAGAGGGATCGGGAAATGGATCTTTAGAACCAGTATGGATGTGACAGAAATATTCTTTATTTTAAATATAAGCACTCAATTTTTTTTCTTATCGGTGTTTCTTGTTTTTCGGGATATTTGTTAAGTTTAAACTCTTGTTAAGTAAAGTTATAATGGCTTTGAAATAGAAAAAATAGTTGCCTTGTTTTTCTGGGCATGTTTCAAGAAATTTATGGTGTCTTCATGTCGATTCTGCAAAGTAACGTATTACTTGGTGATAAACGGACCTTCCAGTTTTAGCTTCACCGTTTCACTGTAGTAATTTTGTTATTATAATGTTAGCATTTTTCTGAATGTAAATGTATAAATGTGGACGGAGGATATATTATTTTTTTTTAATTTTAAAGGGAAAAGATTTTTTCCATTCCTTTTGTCTAGTACCAAAACTTAGTCATTGTTATCAAATTTCAAATATAGCTATACTAAAAAGCTGTTTTCTTAATTGCATCAAATTTATTTTAAACTGTAAAATTTTCTAATGATTTTTATTTCACGTCATTAATAAAAAAAACTAAAAGAACTTTTACCTAGTTATTAATACATTAGATGTAGAAACCCCAAAATCAAACATCGCTTAATATCAATTACCTATTCCTATTATTCAAAATTAATTTGCACAATTTGTTATCTGGGGAGGCAAGAAATTAACTTCAGAACACATTAATTTCAATCAAGATCATTCTGACCAAGAGAAAAGGGACTAATTAATATTAATAAATATTATCAATAACCCTTTTTCGTTGAAAAAATATCCATCTAAGGCTTGGTGCGTATGCAGATATTATTAACAGTCAGCCTCAGTCAGGAGCTAAGTTAAATAAATACACCTTTGAAGAGCGATTATTCAAAATGCACCCTTTGATTCCTTAATAATAATTTATTTAGATTTATTGAAATGATGATAGAAAAATAAAGATCAATTTTGTGAACAAATTACTTTGAAACAAGCGGTCGCTTTAATTATATAAGCAGGTGCATATGTATTAGGTTATATATAAAAACAGTGTTCTTATCTGCTATTGTTTTTTTTTTGTAATATTTAAAAGCTTTATTGAAAAAAACATTTTAGGGACTTTTTAATTTGTCTGAATAAAACCTTTCTGAAAAGAACAAAAATAATGAAAGAATACGATTATTAATTTTCTTGTAAGTGATCTTGATAGTTAGAAGATTTTACCTACAAAAGATTACAAAAGATGTTTGGCAGTAAGTGGCTTCAATTGTTTCAATTTTAGAAAAAAAAGTTGAAAACTTCTTGCAATATATTCGATTAGCAAATAGTTTCGTTCTTATCATACACACACCTGATATAATACATATTCAGTCGTAAAAGAGTCTTATACATAGCTACTCCAATGGATAATTAAAATATAATTTGTGATTTACTCAACAATTTATAGAAATATATTTTAAAAATTGAAATTTTAGTTCCTTCACAAGTTCTTTAGTTCTATCAAAAAGATGACAAACCAAGTTGCCATAAATACCAGCTAATTTTAAAAAATCTCTTTCTCGTTTCAAATAGTAGGTAAAAATGAACAAATCCTTATTTCTTCGCCCTCCTTAATTTAAGACTGGGTGAAGATTTTATTAATATTAAGCATAAGAACGGCAGTTATCCAAAAAAGGGTGCTATAAATAATAAAAGACCAGTGTTATGTGCAAACAATATCCTCTGTATATGCCATGAAAGAGTTACGATCTGTTTGTGCATTGCTTCCAATTACTTGTGTAAACATCATAAACTGAAATACCCCCAATGCAACGAAGTGGTAAGAGAGGGGAAAATTCTAGTGGATTCACTAATTAAAAGTAAACAGTAGAGCCGTTTTGGAGTAACTACTTATATGCCAACTCGTAGAATTTTGGCGAGTTTTTTTTTTATGGTAATTTCTTTTAGCATTGCTTTTTCCTAATTATATCGAGGGAAGATGGTGACTGTGGAAATTGTCACTTGTTTGCAAATTTGCTTGGCGATTTTTTTTTATGTTTGTTTTTGCTGTTATGATTGTTGAATTAGTGTATCCATTTGTATTGGTAATGCATGTTTTTTTTAATAAATGAGTTTATCAATTTGACTGATTTGTACAAACAAAAATATAAAGTCGGGTAAATATTGCTTTAAATTTTTTTATTGATATTTTTTATTCCATTTAAATATGATGCATATAAATTACTACACGACTTTTTATGTATTAAAAATAAACATGCATTCAAGCGTTTCTAAAAAATATCTTATTAGTTCGGTAACTTTTACATCAAATTTTAAATATATGCTTGCTCATAAACAAATAACATTGAACACATAAAACATTGTATATAACACATAAAACATTGTATATATCAATGAGACTATCTAAATTACACAATTTTTAAAAAGTGAAAAATTTCAAAGTCAAATTAATCTGTTTACATAAATTAAATAAGGCCCCCCGGTGGCCGAGAGGTGTAAGCGACGAGCCTCTCACCGAGAATGTTCTTGGTTCTGTCCTTGTCCTAGCCATACTATAGACGTATTCGTGCTGGTGGGGGAAAAATCCTCTAAAAATCACCGGGGTGCCCGAGTACACTGCGATACACGTGCTCGTTAAATCTGTGGAGTCGAAAGTCCCGACGGCGTTAGCGTACGATGTCGCTCGAAGTTCCGTTGAGTGCCCGCTCATGTGTCGACCTCGTCACCATTGACCATTGTTCTAAATTACGAGGCGAAATTTGCTGTGTTAAAGCTCCTAATGGAGGCTAGAAATAGGCAGCTCGAAACGATTACATTACTCTTACTTAAATAAATAGTTTTAGAAAGTTCAAATTAACACGTAATTAGTGAGTTCTTCTTCTATGAGACATTGATTTTTTAAATAAGTGATACAAAAAGAGCCGAGGTACAGCTATGATATAATGGTCTGTTTCTGGTTATTGGCGACTTTGGGAGAGCTGGAAAATTTAATTTGGGGTTGCTTTTCTTAATGAGTTATATGAAATATGAGTTGGAATATTTTCCACAGTTGACTTTTTAGTTGTATTTCAACGAAGCGCAAATTGCCATATCGAGACCGGCCTTTGTTATCATTCGGTCTTTTCAAAGCCGAAACTAAAAAAAATACTTTACTAAAATAAAATATTAATATATTAATGAAATATTTTACAAAATATAAAATAATTTAAAATAAAGTCAATCACCCATAAGTAAAAAAAAGTTCCAATAATGAGTCCATTCATGTGGAGTGAAGCAACATCAAGAAGAATGCAAAAAAATCCCCAAAAAAGTATTTTACTACAAAATAGCTTAATCTCATTTCATTTTTTTTTCTTTGAAAAAATGATATTCCATAACTAATTGAGTGAACTTTTCTTAAAACTAACTTTATCATTCTAAAAAAAAACTATGCAGAACATTTGATCTCCAACAAGTTTTTTCACAAAGCATACCAACAGAAAATCCAACCTAACAAAATACTTTCACTCTAAAAAAAATGCCAATGTTTTAAGAAAATGAACCCGGTTATCGCAGTTGCATATTAGAAACCGTCAAATTTAATCCTTTAATGAGGTGGAAAACTTAACAAGGGGTAAATCTATCAAAATACGTAAAAAAGTAGATTAAAAACTCTCAAAAAAAAAAACTTTTTTTCTAAAAAAAAAAATCGTCGACTTGCATTACGTGTTGATCTAGCCCAATGCTTTAATTTGAAGAAAAAATGTCTTCTTCATATTTTTTGTTGTCAATTTTATTCATTATTTTCGACATCATGGTTTACCATCAAGAGACATTACATCCAAAAGGTTAGAAGAAAGAAGAAGGGGAAAAAAGGGTGAAAAATGTTCGGTATTTTTTAAGATTAGATTTTTTTTTCGTACATGGAGGTCTCTTTTTTAAAAATAGTTATTTCTTGAAATAATTGTTTTAGCCCCGATTGGGTTATTATTAGGGTTGCTGTTATTTTTATTACTATTAGTGTTATTTTTATTATTGTTATTAATATTATTTCCTATATTAGTAGTATTAGTTATATTTTGTTGTTATTAATTTTCTTAATATATCAATACATAAATGCATTCAATAATGTATTCAAATATCCGATAACTAAAGTGTAAGAGTTGTAAGGGAACACTAGTTCAAAAAATTATTGCTGATATACAATTTTCTCAATAAAATAATTTGCATTATAACTGGAGTTTGTGTCTTAAAAACTGTTTTATTTCATTTTAGTATTATTACGAATATTATAAAAGAAAACCATTGCAAAAAGTAATACTTAACTTTAAGTAATTGCTTGATGCACACATAGAATTTATTACCCCCTTTTTTCATACATAACCTTGCATTTCTAGAAAAGCAAAGATATTCAAATTTTTATTATTATTTATTTCATACTTAATATATATTAAGTCTATGAAATTGTATTTTGTATGAAGTTATTTTACTAAAGTTTAAAATTTATTTTAATTTCAAAATATAAATAAACACAAAAAGAAAATATTTAAATTTTTTCTGCTTTTGAAAAACAATTAGTTTCTGATTTACAAGAACTGGTAAAATAATAATGTCTTGATGTTGATTTCACATCCTCTTTTTTACCCTCGACTCGTTTTACGAGCTTAATGTACGTTATTCTGCTTAATTAATTCAGTATTTAGAAGAGGAGAAAGATTTTTTTTATCTCGCTTCGCTTATTTGGCGTTTTTTTATCGTTCTTAACATCGCCATTAGAAAAACAATAGAGAAAAAAAAAGATTTCTCGCCACAACTCGCGCCAAGAAAAAGAACTAAAAAAACTCCTAGGAGCAACAATAAGGTAATATGTACTAATTAAGAAAAAGCATCCAGACTTAGTGAAACAGAAGTAAAGAAAAAAATATATCCTAAGTGCTCTTAAAAATTGTGTGGGGGGATAGTATGGTAGAACGGGCAATTTCCAACCAAACGAACGAATAAAAACAGCGATATACAAACAAATTAGTTAGCAGTTAAGAGCCCTAAAAACAAATGCTTGTATGAGAATTTTTGAAGTGGGTATAAAAAAATAATTAAATTTTTATTTAAAAAAATGTTGCGTCGTCGTGGATTTAAGTGACAGTCTCTTTAAGAGTGATACGACTTCAAATCAAATTTATGAGCGGAGAATTTTTTTTTTCACAATCTCTTCAACTTTTTTTTTGTCAAAAAGTAGTGGGTGTTTCCTGGAATAGAATAAGGGTTTAGTAGGAGGGTTGGACAAAATAAATCAGTGTCAAAAGCGCGAGGTATTTTCTCAAAGTTTAATTAAACCCTGTAAGCAGTTATTTTTTTCTCGCCTGCTTGAATTTCTGGACAGTTTTAAATACATTGTTAAAAAGGGGTTGACATGATTATAAAACGAGCGCTGTGAAAAAGTTATCTGGGATCTCTTTTAAAGCATATTGGACAAAAAAAGAAAGGATGGGATTTTTTCAAAGTCTGTAATTAATAATGTGTTTAAAGATATTTTATCAGCAAAAGAAAATAATGTGCTTAATGAAGCACAAAAGTTGCACTTAAAAAATTAGTTAATTTGGCTTCAAAAATAAGTTTACTTTGAAATTGAACACTTAAAAAACTAAGGTGTTTTTTTGTGCTGGTTTTTTTTTAGGAAAGAAAAATAGTGAAATGGTGAGTGAAAAATGTGCTGAAGGAATACGTTATAATTTTAATTATAGTAATTATGAAAAAAGTATTTTGAAAATAAAGCTTCTTTTAAACTGTTTAATTTGTTACGTAGACATAAATTAATAAATTTTTTTAAAGTTTATAATATATTAAATATCTTAAATTTAGGTAATTTATTAGTTTTAATTCAATAAATAAATATTAAAATATTTATTAAACATAAAATAGTTTTCATAAAACTTATTTTTTTCTAAATGTTTATAATTTTAAACGAAAAAATCTCATTTCCTTTTTTAAAAAAAATGATCAAGCAGTTTAAATATACATTTTTCTCGAAAATTAATTATCAAATTTTCAATCAAATAAAATTTTCAATCAAATCAAATTTTTAATCAAATTTTTATTCTTAATAATTAATAAAAATTACTAACGGATATAACTGGGGTAATCTGGCGTAGCAGGTATTCAAAGTAAAAGCTTGTAATCAACTTTGAATAGTAAGTCCAGATCTAATGGACGAATAGAATGGCCACTTCTACAGTGACATATCACAGTTACGTCAATCGTTGGGTAGGTTCCGGCTTGTGTGCTTGATCAGAGACCCGCTTATGAAGCTTTCGTCAAGTAAGACAGACACAGAAAGAATTTTTTACTGTCACAGAGAAAGGAATATACAGTCAGGGCGAAGGCGTGAATCGAACCAGCATCCATTACAGCGCGCAGACTGCTAGCGTAATGGTCCAAACCACTCGGCCATCCGGGCCCTCGCGTCAATCGTTGTCATATTCTCTTCACTCCAAAGGTACACATGCGTAGACATTTGCAGAATGCACTTCACAGCTTTAGTTTACAATTTTCTTAATACTAACTTTTTTATTATAAACTGGAATGTTCAAACTTTCCAAATAATACCGATACGGAAGCAGCTGATTTTTTACTTGTGTTAAAAAAATGATGTACCGAGAGGGTCTTGCTATAAATTTATAAAAAAAAATTTTGGATGAATTTAATTTTTAAAAAAGTGATATATTAATAAAAAAACTGACAGAGCTTGTTTATTCCAAATCCACCAAAAAGTGTATTTTTAACCCTCAAAACCTCAAATTTCGCTAACTTGACTTGACCCTCAGCAAATATTAAGCTTTTTTTTATAATTACCTGCAAAACCTACTTAGAAATACATAATTGCTTGAAAAATATGTTTTAATAAAGATTATATGCCTAGAATTTTTTTTCTGGAGTGTAGGGGAAAAACCTTACAAACAAGCCACCAGCTAATTCGTGTAAACTATAACGGTCAGGCCTATACTGTATGTCAAGTATTGTCTATTTTCCCACAAACAATCAACGCTACGCCTCGTTTAAATAGCCCATTACCATTTTGTAGAAAACCATACCTTAAACGTTTTTTTTTTAACAAGTAGGTTTGTAACACAATCTGGCACTTAACCTGCTTCCACACAACAGTTGTGTTTAACAGGTAAAAAGGCGACGAACACAGCATTGATATTCTATATTAAATATTTACATGTGAAATTTGGCTAGTTTCATTTATTTTATTTCGAAAATTCAATAATTATTACTTATCGTTTGCAAAGATTAATTTATATTTCAAAGAATAAGTATGCAATATTCCTCGCTTTTAAATAGAATGAAAACATTTCATATCAACGTACAAAGAATCTCGTAGTGAAATATATTTGACGTCATTTCAAACTGATCGATGTCGCAAAAATAAATTTATTTTTAATTAATTGTCTAAAAGAATTAAAGTTTCTCGAGCGATTGTTGCGAATGGCAATGGTGATTTAATTCTAATAAAAATGGCTTCCTATGCTTTTTAAATGAGCATTAAATTTTGCAGTTTTTTAAATAATTGAAGTACTTTTAATTCGAATTATTTTCTGAAATTTTCAATGTATTATAATTTCGATACGCTCCATTTTTTGACGTATCACACTTGCCCGTAGCATTTGTAGTTTGGATTGTGAAAGTGGGTGACGGACAAACGGACAGACAGACGGACTGAACGATTATAATACCTTCCACTTTTTACGTTATAAACGTAGTGTGGAAGCTAAAACACGAAAACATTTCCACTTGCTACCATTTACTTCACAGAAGATAGCATTATTGTTTTTTGAGTTCAAAACAAACATAGAACCACAGTATTTGACTTATTTATTGAGAGGAGAGCTTCGCCTATGTGTACACTGACTCTGGGATGCCAACAGGACTATTACAGTGTTTTGATGGTGGGAGCTTTTAGACTAATAGACCAGATCTAGGCTGGTGGGGGCTTCTGTAGAAATACGAAAGAATATATTCTGCTGTTGTTTTAATACTTGTTCTTTTTCCCAAGTAAATATTTATGAAATAGTAAAAAATTATTTTTTTCGAAACCTAGTTGTATGTATGTTCTTTTATATTTATACTCTTGTAATTTCTTTGTTTCTATTACTAGAGTAAATTTGGTTCAATTTATATTTTTTACTAGCTGTTATACCCGACGTTGCACGGGTAGAGGTGGAAAAATAATTTAACAGTCAATTTAACTATTTTTTTTCTTTCCAAAATGAAAAATACACTATAAACTGCCCTCATAAATGTCATCACAATTCCCTCATAAATATAAAACCTTTTAGCTCATTTGGGCGGTTTGGAAAAAAATTTGGCGAGAAAATAGATATAGCTACAAACACACCCATTATACAGCTCTAACACAATGACCTTCGAACAACCAACCAGCTTATAAATTATTTATAAAAAAAATGCCCATTTGGAGAGTTTTAGTTAATAATTTGGCGAGTTTGGCAACGTATTTGGCGAAAAAATAAAGACATAAAACCCTAATATGCAGCTCTAGTGCGACGTCCTTTATTAACCATCATAGTTCAGTAATAGCTTAACGATACATTTATTGCTTAAATATGCATACATGCAGTCAACAGAAAAATCAATGAAAAAATCATCAAATAAACCCACAATAAAATCCGGGAATGGAGACTGTCGGAATTACGTCACTTGAAACATGTCAATTATTTTTCAATAATGAATTTAGTTTCTGAAGTTAATGGCAACAGAATAAAATAAACATTTTGAATTTTAAATGTTTTCGTTAAAAGTTTTATTTAATTTTTTCAGCCGATGGCATCAGGAAAGTAAAAAAAGATCGGATTTGAGCCAAAGTGGTGTAGTTTTTTCAGAAAAACGTTCGAAACGATAGAAGGAATGGTCTGATTCGAAAAATTCTTAGCCTATGTTTGTTCCGGAGATGAGATGAATTTTTGTGCCAAATTTCGTGACAATCTGTTGCGTGGTTCTTTAGATCTCGTGTCTTATACAAACAAACAAACAAACAAACGGAAGTTGCCTTTTATGTATATAGATTATCATCTACATTTTTATAAAACAAAAATTGTATGTTTGTACAATTTGAAAATTGAAATAACACACACAAAAAATTAACCATACAAATTTGAATGAAAATTGTTTTGAATTCTTGAATTTGACAAAAATTTTCACGCCTCCACATTTTTGGCCCGAAATCTTAAAATTCAAAAAAATTGTATAATAAATTACAAATCACTAATAAGTACTATCGAGGCCCAGTGGCTTAGTGGTAGTGCTTCGCATTGCCACGCCACAGGTCCGGGGATCGAATGCCGGATTAGGCGAGGTTGACCCATCCCTTCATCCCTTGAGTGGGTCGATAAAATGGGTACCAAGCATGCTTGGGAACTAAACACTGGGGGTTCCGCGTGAGGCTGACCACCTTACCGGGACATATGCCTAGCACCTCAGAGCCCTAGGTCACGAAAGCTGAAATGGGCACGGCAGGCCTTGGTCCAGTAATGGGCTGTTGCGCCGAGGGGTTTAGTAGTTTAATAAGTACTATCGTTTGTGAGTTTGAGATTCTGTTTAAAATAAAAGAAGCTTAAAAAGACAAGAAAAAATTAAAAACGATCTTTCAAAAGAGCCATCATTCACTTACAGTGTCTTACCTTCTAGAGTTTTCCATTCTCTGAGTGCATTGTAATATTAAAGGTTCTTCTGTTTGTTGACTACTTCTTCCCTTTCTTCATATTTGGCTTTGAAGCCTAGTAATTGCTCCCAAGGGGCAGTTGGGCGGTTTCTCATATCGATATAGCATCGGTATACGGTGTTGAAACGAGGTGTGAGTTATACGGCTGTGTTAAGATTTGAGTGCTTTTAGAAAATGACAATGAATCCAAGAAGTTTTAGAGATTTATATTCCCTTCTCCTCAAAGTAATATATTATATCAAATGAGTAATCTATAATTTCAAATGGTATCAATTACACTTGTAAAATGTAAATGTGTCGGTAATTGACATTAAAGAAAGCTTTCGGCCACTTCCAGTAAAAATATCAATTTCACATCATTAAACACTGTTGAAAATTGGGTTTAAAATTTGTGTGTAATGTTCCTTTTTAAGAACAGTCTAGGTTCGTAATAGCTTTGAATTTCTCAAATCGGAGAACATGCGTTTTTTTAATTTAAGGTTATGCAAGTTCTCATTCTTAAGAAATTATGCACGAGAGAATTCCAATTATCCGAAGCAATTGTTACGATATTCGGATAATCATAAATTCGGATAATCGGGGTGTTTTGAAAATAAGGGTATATTTTAACCAGTTTTGATGCGAAAACATGTAAATCTAGTGTCGGTCATCATCAACCAAAACCAAAGTGTAAGGTGCCGTTTGCCAAATAAAAAATTTAATCAAATCATAAGTTATACTTAAAATAATTATATTAAAAAACTGACACATAAATTTGTGATTTACAAGGTGGAAACAAAAAAAACACGATTTCTGGCTTTGAAAATGACGTCTGTTGTAGTATACATACATATTTTATTAATTACAGTCAGACTTCGTTAAAACGGACACTTTTAAACCGAACATGGGACATGTCTAAATTGTGGAGGTGGCGATAGATGGCAGCATCTGTCTTATATGTGTGTGTGTCGTGTCCGTCCTTCTTACGATGGTTTGTAAGCGGGTCTTTGTGACCAAGCACACAAGCCTGAAAATATATGTCCACCAACCAACCGAACATACATTTCTACAATAGAGTTTAATGATATAACGAACGAAATTCCGTCCTTCTTACTTCCCGAGATGCTTTCGAATCCTTCGTGTACAACGAATTATGCATAAAATGAAGTTTTTCTGTATTAATTCTAAATATCGAAAATTTAAGTCTACAGCATTAGTAAAAAAGACAAAGATTTGCCATGTAAAACATATTTAATAATACATACACGCAAAATAATTCTTTTTTGATAAAAAAAAATTATCATAAATTATCTATCTTATTAATGGAAAATTGGCATTAAAATCACTTTTCTATCAAATATCAATTATCCAAACCCTTTTAAAAACAAAAGTTTCTGTGGCCTAGATGGAAATAGATGGGGCGAGTTGAGAGTTTCTGGTGCAGCATCCGGGAACACCCGGATAAGGCATTAGCTGTCCGGAAATGAGAGCCATATACCAAATGCCGGACCCAACGCACTTAGTTGAGATTTATCAAAAACTACTTTCTTCCAAGAAACAGGCCTCAATCACATACTTTTGGTAAGAATAGACTGCGAATTGGTGAACCTAAGCTCAATAAATACCCAATAACGACTGCTAGGGCCCGGATGGTCGAGTGGTTTGGACCATTACGCTAGCAGTCTGCGCGCTGTAACGGGTGCGGGTTCGATTCCCGCCTTCGCCCTGGGTGTACTTCCTTTCTCTTTGACAGTAAAAATTATTTCTGTGTCTGTCTTATTTGACGAAGGCTTATAAGCGGGTCTCTGATCAAGCACACAAGCCGGAATATATATGTACCTACCCTACCCCCACATACTTTTGGTAAGAATAGACTGAGAATTGGTGAACATAAGCTCAATAAATACATAATAACGACTGCTTCGTGAATTCCATTAACGCATTCATTTTCGAAGTTTTTCGAATTCGTTTTTCGTGTAACTTAAAGATATCGATGTTGCTTGAAAAAGTTCAGCATAGGGCAACAAAAATGATTAAGGGTTTATCTGGTATCGATTATGATAACAGACTAAGATCTTTAAACGTGTATTCCCTGAAAAATAGGAGAACAAGGGGTGATTTAATTTAGTTATTCAAATTCGTCAAACAGAGATACACATGGAGGGTTTAGGTTTTACCTTAAATAGCCGGACCAGAGGACATGGTCAGAAATTAAAACAATCGCGCTTCTGAAAGGAGGTAAGAAAACATTATTTCTACAATAGAGTTGTGAATGAGTGGAGTGTTTTACCAGATTATGTTGTATATTCAAAGACAGTAGAAGAATTTAAGAAGAATCTCGATAGTTATTTTAAACTAGTAAAGAATTAGAAATATTTTGGACCAACCTTGCTGGGCATCTAGCCTGTTGTTGGTCGATAATTTTTGTATTTGTATTAAATTTTTCCTACATAAGTTGTTCAGGACCATGGACCTGTATGGTATGGATTATTTAGATAAACTTAAGCAGAAAGTTCATTTTCATGGAAGAATTGGAGCAGGTCTACAAACTAAAGAGTCTCTGTGTTGGTCCAATGGAAAAAAATAATTTTTCTAAGCCATATTTTTCTAGCTGCATTGAATATTTTTACAAACGATTTTAAAAAATAATGATAATCTGGCTTATAGGGATCTATAATCACACTCTTTGAAATTGGTTCAAATATTTTTATTTTAATTTTTAATAAATCAGTTTACAACAAAACATTTGAACCAATATAAAAAAAAAATTGGACAACCCTGTACGCCTGTAAACTATAGATATGCATTTATAATATAAAAAACTGTTTGAAAAAATAATAAATGTGGCTGGAGTAGCGTGGCTTAGAAAATGGGTTTTTAATTCTCGATTGGATTAACACAGATACATTTCGGTAACATTTTGCCCACTCATAAATTTTCTAATTAAATGGCTCAAATTAGAACTTCATGTGGAACTTTACAACACATACTGTTACATTCAAATTATTTTAGAATGAGCAATAATTTATAGTTAAATTAAGAGGATACGGTACCCAAAAATTGGTCAAAATATCGATATTTCAGTTTTTATTTCTTATTATTCACAATATCTTTCTGAACATTTACTAAAAGTTTCACAATGATATCTTTTGTAGAAAAAAAGTTATTAAATTTTTCTTCAGTCATTCCTATAAGTTTGAATACGTATTTCGTCTGCTTTCAACCTTTTTTCTCTGTTTGCGTTTTTCAATGTTTTGTTTCAATGTTGTCTTGCGTTTAATAAATGTCTACGGCTTTTTTGCTAATTAAGTTAGAATTTTTAAATTTTCAACCTGTGATCTTATATAAATGGTGCACAAAATCGTGCATGGAATAAGGTCTACTATGTATAGTTGTTTTTTAAAAAAATGTTGAATTCAAATATTTGTAATTTTTTGTGATTTTCTGTATAAATGCATGTTATTTTTTAACTGTAGCTCACATTTTAAAATCCATGCACAGTTCTTGAACAAATAGTACTAAAAACAAACTATAAAAGTTTGGTGGAGTTATTCTCAAAAGTGAAAAAGGAGTAGTGCTTTAAAAAAAAATTCAAAATTGTGACTTTTTTTAAAATAAATGAAACACTACATGTAAATATTTGTTTTTATTGCTAGAAAATGTTTATATTTAGAGTGAACATTATATAAAACCACTATAATTTACATTTTTATGTTATTATTTCTAGAAATAATGTTTTGGGAACCGTATCCCCTTAATGCAATAAAACACCATTACAATTTTTAAAACAAACTTTTTTATTAAAATACTAATATTTACTGTCATAATTTACAACAAAGTATGGCACATAAACTGGCCTTCAATAAAGATCTTCGAAAGTTTGACAAGAAACAACAACTTGAAACCGTGCAGAAGTGAATGAATGTTTAAAATCACATTTTCACGTCCAAATAAAGACTTCCCACAATATATTGTGAGTGTTAGAAATAACGTTGGAAAACTTTTGAACACAAAATAGTTGAAATAAAGAACATCACACTTTTAAGTTCACGTAAACATATAATTCTACACTGCTCAAAATAATTAGGGGAGCGCATGGTTTAAACAATTTAACCTTCAATGATTCCGTTTGGAATCTTCAGTTTGCGATTTTTTTCTCGCTAAGTTGAGATCGCATTTATTTATCGTTAGATAGAAGAATCATGTCTTTTGAAGGATTAAGTAATGTTTGCTTTAATTAAATGAAAATATGAAAAACATGGTAAAAGAAAATTCACTCTAAAAAATTTTATGAAATAAATTGACCCTTAATTCTTCACGCTTGCATTCTTATATGTATAAAAATTGATTTTGACTTTTTTAGCATATAAAGTGTTGAAAAAATTATTGTTATAATTTATTCAAAAGTTATGATTCCTATTTTTTTCTAATTAAATTTTAGTTTAAAAAAATTAAGATTTTTCTCCCTGTTTTTTACCATTTCGTTCTAGATGCATAATGAATCTATTTCACAAATTGTAGATTTGTAGAATATAAAATAAAAAGTTGAAACAGAAAGGGTTAACAAAAGTATGCAATGTGCTCCCCTAATTGTTTTGAGCAGTGTATTTGTGAAAATAAACATCATGTAAACACGAGATAAATTTAAGTATTTAAAGTAAAATTATGATGGGATGCCAATTTTTTTTATTGTTTCCAAACAGCCAATATGAAAGTTTTAATTGATAATAGGAAGGCTTAACACAAAACCCAAATATCTAAGAGGGAAACGGTACCATATATTATTAAAATAAAATGTATTATTTCATATACTATGGGATCTAATTTGAACACTTTTTTCTAGTTTGTCTACAACAAATAGATTGAACAATTGTTACCAATAATTTTCTTAACTATGTTATACAATTAAAATTGTATACCAACTTGCAAAACTGGCATCCCTGTCAAGTGTAAAATATATCTGATATTTCATATCACATATTTGTGTTTGAAGGTAGTATATACATCATGCAGAAACACGGTTCGTGATCATTTAGGTTCTCACCCTCAATAACAATGAAAATAAAAAACAATTGGCACTATGTTACAAAGAACAATATTTTAATTTCGTCAAAAACAATCAATATTCAAGTTCGACTAGACCATCTACGGTAAAAGACTAAAACTTGCTTTTGACCTGTGAAATATTACGGAATATTTTAGAAATCGGTTTTAAAATGACTTTTAAATGAAGGGGGAATGGTAGTAGTAGCCGGGTCTCTAAAACTTCTCTCTAAGTTAATCCAATATAAAAAAGTTTTATAAGCTATATAACTCCGGCGGAATTAAATATATTTGCAGACGGATAGATTTAAAGATTTTTATATTTTTTTCTTTTTATGTGATAAATGTCGCTTACTTAAACTCCCGATAATGCCACTTTTTGAAATTGGTTCGAATATTGCTTATATATTGAAAATTAATATGTACTCGACCCAATTTAAAAAATTAATATGATAGGGACATTTAAGTCAGCTTCTTTTATCAAAAAAAATTCTGAAAAAATATTTAATGCAGTAATAATTATTTTGCTTAGAATTTTTTTTTTACATTCGATTAACACAGAGGAAGAAATATTGTGTTTGGAGCAGTGGCTACAGCCCACATTTCGGTTAACCTAAAGAATCGTGCCCGGTAATTAAACGCCAAATATGGTAACCCCTTTTATGGTATTTTAAATATGGTAACGATTCTTTAGGTTAACCCTCATTTCCCCTTTTTTGGCGACTTAAGACAAATCAACAGTATCTGTCAGGTAGGACACAGGCAGCTTTATCGCCTACTGATTGGTAAGGTAATTAGAGTAACTCACCAATCAGCCTTTGTAAGAGCAGTCCGTGTCGACGTGGACAGACATAGTGTAATCAAGCATTTATTTATCATTTTTTTGTTTTGTAATAGCCATACCCGTTTTGTTGACTAGCAAATTGTACAAACATAAAATTAAAAGCATAAACGAATTTTTTAGTTTTAAAAATTTAATAGTATTTTCAGCTAAAAAAAAACAAAGATGGCATTTCTTTAAAAAAAAACTAAGATGCCGTAATTAAAATAAGTATACATTTTAAGAACTAAATACACTGTTAAAACTTTTGTGCTTGGTTTCACCATGATATTGGTTCCAAGTAGCTGCAACGGCTGAATGGTGAAACTTTCCACCATATTTTTGGAATTCGGTTGAACCATTTCTCAGGTTTTTGTTGCCAAATCCAGAAAAATTGTTCAACCAAACAGCGAAAAAAAGGTGAAACATTTCACCACACAGCCGTTACAGTTACTAGGAACCAATATCATGGTGAAAGGAACCAATATCATGGTGAAACCAAGCACAAAATTTTTAACAGTGTAGGTTCTATAACCAAAATAATTTATAAAATCATTTTATCCATAATATTTTTTAGTATACTATATATAACAAATTTTCTATACAAATATGTACAAAAGAATGAAACTTGATTTTTTTCCAACCACTTATCAATGCATCATAAAATGTCAACAGTTAAATCAAATTAATGAACATTTAAAAGTGTGCACTGTGTGTGTAGCATATTTTAGCTACTATAAATCTAAAGTAAAAAATTATACTTGGTATTTCATTAATAGCCAAATAAATGAATTCCTTAAATTTATTACATTAAAGGAAAAAGCTCTCAAATCATTTTTAAAAAGAGAAATAATTATTTAAAAGCTTTAAATGATAATTTGTTGACTTATCAAGAGATAAACTTTCCAAAATTATTAAAATCATTTCTGGTTTCATGTAAATATTTTCTGATTGACATTTCAGTTCAATTTTTTTGTGTTTTAACAACGTTTAACACATTATTAGTATGAGTTTCCAAGGTTTTTTAGTTTAATGAATACAATCCATTAATGACGACGAAACATCCAAGATTGATGCTTGATTAAGTTGCTATTTTCTGTCCATGAAGCATATTAGAAATTTGGATTAATAATTGGCTCAAAGGAAATTATATTTGGCAATTTTACTTTATCATTCTCTAACTTAAAGAAATGTAGACATTGCCATTCATTTGTCCACCCATGCTTGTTTGGCTTCTCAGTAAAACACAAGGGTGCTAAAGAATGTCCTCTCTTTTAGATTTTAGGGCATTTCGATTTGGTTAATTAAGATTTTATATCTGTTTCCATTAATACGAATGTTCATATATGTCCAGAAACAGATAATATCCATTGATGGCCCATTTGCATCAAATCAAACATCGCCAATATGTGCCAAAATGTCCAAATTAGTGCGATTGCGGCGCCGTTGCCTGTTGCGTCGCAAAGGCTTGGCGTCACTTGGCGTCAAACACCGAGTCCGTGCTTCCATAACCACTGGATCTGTCGTCATGTCCCTGTTGTTGATTTTGTTGTTGTTGCTGTTGCTGCTGCAACTGTTGTTGTTGTTGCTGCTGCTGCAGCTGCAGATGCTGCGTTTGGCGCTTGATCAGCGAGATGCTGTTGATGTTGTAGGGGAGGTTGGCGAAGACCATCCGCTCTTCGTAGTCGTATTCGCAGAGGATCTTGTTCTCGTGCAAGTAGAAACGATCGCCAACGCAGAATCTGGAAGAATTTCAGATGTTTATTATGCATAAAAGACAAAATATAAGAAAAAGAAACTAAAAAATATTTTAAAACTTAAACAAGTCATTTATTATCTACCCCAAAAACTAATATTTAATATTTCTATAACTTTTAAACATAGTAGAATCTGCGGAACATGCGATTTACTATTGGCCAGCAATGATAAAACTTTTCCAACTGCGCTCCAAACGACCTTTGTTCTTCGAATTTTACTTTTGAATTATTACGCGCCAGTATTTTATTATAATTTAATAAAAAAGTATTTTAAAAAGGTTTTTGTGTATATTTAGTATACAAACTAATTCTTTGCTTATCTGTTAAAAGCTTTTTTTTTCAATTATTCTGCCGAATTTGTAACCAAAAAAACCCAAGTTCGGGAATAGGACATGTTAGTGTTAAACGATATCATCGTACTAAAAAGATATTCTAAAACTAGCAAATAAATACCCGTTCTTTGCATGGACTAAAAGAATATCAAATCGATCCAAGTATATGTGTTATTTGATTTGCTATAGGATAATAAACTTTGCTTTTGTTCCCGTTCATTATAAAGAATAAAGTCCCGTTACTTATATTGCTTTAAAATTCCAAAATAAAAATGCATCACTATAAAATGCACATCCTCATATCACAAAAATCTTCCTCAATATGAACTTACTGTCATCGCGATTTTCCTGATAAATTCAAAATTAACCATAAATGTATAACCATGTTATTTCACGTCAAAACCTCCATTCTGGGTTTTAAAAAAAAATAGCTCATTGGCACGTTCAATTATTTTTCAAATCATTAATTTAGTTTCTGAAGGTAATGGCAAGAAAATAAAAGCAATTTCAATTTTAATTAATTTTTGTGTTCATTTTAATTTCTTCTCTCGAATGGCAACACGAAAGAGAAAAAATGATCGGATTTGAGCGAAAATGGTGTTTTTTTTCAGGAAATTCAAATTTTCTCTACAAATGGAACAAATATTAAAAGAACTAAGCCTCAGGTGCACACATTGGTATTAAAGGGAATCTATCTAAAAAATTTCGAATTTCTGAGGACAGTATAAGTAGGTCTTTTACGATCCACAGACAAACTCTTTCTTTTATTATTATAGATGTATGGGCATGTTTCAGGGCTTGAATAACAACAGAAATGCTGAACGATAATAGTTCTTTATCGAGCCTGGATTGGTGAATCCAGCTGTCATTTATGCTATTTCCATGAGTACTCCGGCTACGTAACATTGATTCCCCAATCGAGGCTTGAGAAAGAATTTTTCGTTCAACATTTATGTTTCCACTCAAGACCTGAAGATTGCCCATAGCCGTGGGTAATTTTCAGGATTCTTGTATCTCTAATGCGAAGTTAATTCAAGCAAATCAAATGTATTTAAATATTGATTGTAATATGAAAGTGGATTAGAGAAGGCTTCATATTCAATACACTATTTTAATATGCATTGTCGTTAAGTTTTTTACCCTGCGTTTTATGAGACTTTGCAGATTCATTACTGATTAGCAACACTGTGCCTGCTTTCATTATTCAAATAAACATATTATTATAATACAAAACCCATTATCTAAACTATCGGCCATTTTCTTCGAAGTCACCAAATGGCTCATTAACGAAATTTAATTTTAATTAACTAAGACCTTTCCCTCAATATAATCCCCTCATTCTCATTTCCTTAATTAGCATTTCCATAAAAAAACGGCCAGTCGGCCCATTAAGGCCTTGTTTACCTTCGAAAAGCCAGAACTTATAAAACTATAAACCAAAAATAACCCGTCTCTTTCCATACCCAATCTAGACAATTTAAATTAAGCCTTTTGGCTACGGTCATTCCTTTGGAGGGATGGAAGGTATAGATTCTTTTCTAACATCGGTTGTTCTCTGTTTCGAACTGTTATCTCAGATAACTATGATTTTAAATACAATGTATAATTCAAACGGAGCAGAGCATGGTTTGTTTGTGGATGTGGTTTGTCGTAACTGTGACGTCACTAGAGTGGCCGTTCTAGTTAGTCGATTTAGCTGCCGTGTGGTTTGCTTGTGGGGTTCCAGACAGAGATTTTCGTAACTGTGACGTTACTGTAGGCGTGACCGTTCCAATTATCCATTGCTTTTCTTCCAGTCAATCAAATAAATGCTTTAAAAAATCCGGATTGCAGAAAAAGAAGTTTGTTGGCGCTGAACTACAGTATTCCCGTTGCGTGGTTGTAATTCTGCATCTGCTTCAAGAGTATAAAAAAGAGTGATGGTAGGGGAAATAGATAAATTTTGGTCTCACTCATTCCTTAAGCTATGCCCATACGAAGGGACAGGACACCTGAACCTTTGATGATGTTACAGAAGATGTTACAGAAAGCACTTTCACGCGTCAGTGGGGGCCGTAGGGCATAGTGGTCAGCGTCTCGGTCTCGATATCGGAAGGTGTCGCGATCGAGTCCCGGTACCACTGAAGAGCTACCGAGTATATGCGGAGTACGTGCTCGTTAAATCTGTTGGGTCCGAAAGTCCTGTGGTTGGTCATTGCGCAGTTTACCACGGGTACAGGTCCCTGGAGACTATTTCCCTCCCCTTCAGGTACCTGTCTAAATTGTGGAGGTGGCGATAGATGGCAGCATCTGTCTTGTATGTGTGTATGTCGTGTCCGTCCTTCTTGACGAAGGTTTATAAGCGGGTCTTTGTGACCAAGCACACAAGCCTGAAAATATATGTCTACCAACCAACCAAGTAACCACGCGTCAGTGTTTGCTTTTGTGTGCCTAGGTGACGTACCAAACTAATCCCTGACGAGTGACATTTCTTTCGGTAACGTCTTGAAGTAAGAGTGGCGATGTTTGGCGAAGGTTCGCATTTCTCGTCCCTGGTCTTGCCCCTCCGTGTATGGCAGATTTACTCATCAGCTTCTATTATTAAAAAGAAGGTAGTCTGGACCATCGCAAGTATTTACATAAGTATTATCAAACTACGGTCCCTGGACAAATTATTAGACGCACTGCAAGATTTCATGTATCAATCAATGATAAACAAAATAGCTTTAGAAGGACATTTGTGTTCCTAAACTTAAGCTATTGAATAGAAAATATTATCTGCTATACTTAATACATATATCGACATCTTTTTTAATGCTATGGCATTCTTTGGTATGTTTTCATAAATTACTAAAAAAATACAGTGCTTCTAATAATTTGTCCAGGGACTGTATAAGCTAAGTTTTTTTGTAGTGTGTCGCGTGCGACATCGGATTAGCGCAATTCATTTAATGAAGTGTGGACAGTACGTGGAATTTTTAATGTATCTCGATTGTAAAACTTCCGTCTGTAAAACCGTAAGAAATATACAGAGAATGTGTGTCCCACTTATGTTTTAAATAATATTTATTAGCTTTTAGAAATCATCGATTAGAAACTGTTTTGTTGTTGATTTCTTATTGCTCAGGTTATCCAGAATAAGCGAAATATGGATAAAAATTCTTAATTAAAACTAGGTAAATAATTTTATCTCCTTGACATTTTAAAACCATCTTTGTTTTGTGTTAATAGTAAAAAATATAAACCGATAAAAAATTAAAAAAATATTATTTTATTGTTTGATAATTCATAAAGAGTTTTTTTTTAAATATGTGTAGGAGAGAAAAGGCTAATTTTAGAATAATATACCTTGTTACATTCCTAGTCTAAAAGCCAATATTGCAGTTAATACTTTTGATATTGAAAACAGATGACAGTGACCATGTGTTATTTCTTAAATATTCCTAATTCCAAGAATCAGGCCACATTTCTAATTACGCCCAAGCACAAAAACAGCCATTTTTTTTCTCTGCTCCTGAAGACATTAGGCATCCCAAACTGACTTTTACGATGGATAATTATAATTCCCTCCTCTTCAAAACCCATACCCACCCTATCTTTAATTAACCCTCATTATGCCCTAACAAGACAGCCCCCTATATAAGCCATATATCCTAATAATGATCTTTAATTACGCCAAAGGTTGGTTCCGAGAAGAAGCATCTCTTGAAGGTATAAGTGGAAAAGAGCTTCGGATAAAGAAGAAGATAGGAAGAAGGAAGGAAAAAAATAAGTGAAATTAAGATCTTTGGTCGAAGATAATTCCTTTAGCGGTAGGTATGCGATTAAGACTAATTACTTAGGCTTAGTGGGAGCAGATAAGCTAGGGGCTTATTGGAGGAGAAAGAGGGTTGCAGAGAGCCTTCTTGTAAAGGGTTGTTGTTTGGTAAACATGGGGTATTGATGGAAAAGGTTGATTGGCTCATTAGAAATGGGTACGAGTGGATGAAGAAAGAGGAAATGGGTTTGAAGAGAATCGTTGAAGGTTTCTGAAAGCTGATGTAATGTGGTTGTGGAGATTATCTTAGGTAGGACGTATCATAGGTAGGCCTTCACACGAACATTTAAATTCTATCTTTAACCCCTATTCTCATGATCATCGATTTTTTTAATTTTTCTAATTTTCAATTTTTTTACAGATAAAATAAAGATTATTTAGTGTCATAACCTTTCTAAAATAATTAGTGCAGTAATTAATTAGAGTTTTATAAAAGGTAGCATATATGCAACCTTCAGTTTTTGTCTTGTATTTTTTCCAAAAACAGTGGTAATCCAACAACTTAAGCAATTTTTTTAAACTACAGAACATAAGAAATGTAAAAAATATTTTTCAAAGTAAAAAAAAATTAATATGAAAAATAATTCAATGAACTTTCCTTGTACAGACGACGAGACATGATGCACAAACACAACAACCCCAACAAGTTACCTTCCTCTAAAACAAAAATAATTTTAACTTTGTACATTTTTTCACTCTGAACGAAGCTTCTATACTGTTCTTCTAACAAATAACAATGCAACATACTCGCTGACGTCACTTAACAAACAGAAAGTAGGGGAAAACCCCAGGTAGCATATATGTTACTTTATGAGAATAAGGGTTAAGGCGAAGTAAATATGCTGCATTTAGCTGTTTTTTATTATGAATTGTTAACGGAATGCATTTGAAGTTGACTAATTGGTTTTCCAACCAAAAGTAGAATTATTTTATCTCTCGTCTAAATTTTTATCTAAAACTGATTTTACGATATATTTGAGAAACTTTAAAGGAACAGCAATTAAACAAAGCTCTATTTTTATTGTTTGATTTTAGTTTACAAAAGTTTCTTTTTTTGAACATGGCCCTTTATTTAGATATTCAGTAAAGTAACTAATGATTATCCGCACATTGGGTGTTAGGTGTTTTTGTAGAGTTATTGAGACTTCCCTAATAGAAGAGAGCTGATGTGATGTGGCTGTGGGAATTAGCATATGTAGATCGTCGCATGAAAATAAGATTGAGATCTTTAGGACGAAGTAAATGCCGAATTTAGCAGTTGGTTGAAAAAAAAGCATTTGAAGTTGACCAACTAGGATTTTCCAAACATACTTTCCAAGCAAGCTGGTACTATTTTATCGACCCCGGAAGGAAAAAAATTGTAATGCAAAATGATGATTTCCAGTTAATTCCTTATAAAAAGGGTAATAATCAAGAGCTCAGTTGAACGCGAACTAAACACGAAATTTTTTAGACACCCTGCATCTGTAAGTTGTATGACTTCATTTACCTGTGATTGCATTGTTGGCACGCGAAGCACTCCAAGTGGTAGACATTTCCTCTCGCCCGCATCACCATCTCGAAGGCAGGGATCGTCTTATTGCACGCCGAACAGAGTCCCGTGGTTCCAAACAACCTGAAAAACCCCAAAATATGAGGATCAGAGAGGTGATACAAAGAAAAAATTAAAACATTTTGTGGATAGAGATAAGTGTATATTCTTCTCTAGAGCGAATAAAATTATTTAAAGAAATACTATAGGTGTATAAATCAAATTTCCATTTTTCAATAGTTACAACTGGCTAAGCCGTCTTTTAAAATGTTTTCTTAGTAAACTCCGTATTGTCTAATTGTCACTTTAAAGATTTAACGATCTTCATTCAAGGAGAATCATCTTAAACGATATACTGTACATTCATTGTACTACAGCAACCTGAGAACCTAAACTAAACACGATGAGCAACAGTGAACTAACTAAATTTTAAGTATATTTCAAAGCAAAATGTACAAAACATATTAAAGAATAAAGGATTTCAGATAGCTAATTTAAATGTTGGTTAAGGCAGAAATAGGGAAAACTCAATATAAAAATTTGCAGAAGTTTACAAAATCTCTGCCAGCAGTAAAAGACTTTACCAATGACAACCTGTTGTTCCATAAGCAAACACCGAATTGTTTGATCTCCTCTGTAAAGACATTCAAAGAGAGCATCTTAAATAAGCGATACATGCAGATATCGCATACGTTATTCAAGCTGAGAGCCCAAACTAAGCGCAATGAATAGCAGTTAACTGTGCCCCTATGGGCCACCGTACACTCCTGGAATCGCCACTCAGGCGTCATTAAAACTGCATCAAGACTTTCGAGGATTTTCCACTCGATGCGATCCCGAAATCCCCCAGATTTGCCTCCGATTAATCCAGGACGTGCCAGAAACCGAGGGAGTGTCGTTAAAACATGAGATCCTCTACTTCATACAGGATGCGGAAGAAACGAGAACCGTGTTACATTTCACTAGTTCTTTGGTTAATGTAAAGTTTGAGGCCGGGATAGCCTGGTCGTTAAGGTCTTGGACTTGCATCCCTGAGGTTGCGAGTTCGAGCCCCGCTGCCTTCCGAAGACCCCCGTGTACGCTAATGTGACTGGTGCACGTTAAATTCCGTCGTGGTCACAAAGTCCTCCAAGTTCCCATACCAAATCAATACCTCTGGGGGTGAGAAGTCAATTCTGGGTATCCTCTAGTTGGCCTCTGTCTCTAAAATTAGATGGATCCACTTACGTGTGTGTTGTGCCTGTCTTACTTGACGAAGGTTTATAAGCGGGTCTCTGACCAATTACACAAACCTGAATATATGTCTACCAACCAACCAAATTGCAAAGTTTGAATGGTTAGTTTGAATTATCGTTAGAGCTACACGAGAGTTATTGGCGAAGGGCGTGATAATTTAGAACGTCAGCCAAGTGACGAGCCGACACCTGAGTAGGCACCTATCGCAACCTTTAATGGCGACATCGTACGCAGCGTTGGGACTTTGAAGCATATTTAACACACACTCCCTCTATACGTGGTATTATTCGTTGGACATTTTTGACTGCAGGGCCGTTCATAGGTCGGCAGCAATTTTGATGAAGCCCAGACCCTAACCTGGGACTTCTGCATGCAAGGCAAACACTCAAACGACTGGGCTCCTCATCCCTATGTAAAGTTACATGCACTAGAGTTTGACTCTACTAACGAAGTAAGAGTTGAGACAACATTAGTGAAATAGCAATGTGAGTCCACCAGGAGCTTTGTCTGGTGAACCACAAATATCCTTATTTAGCCCTGCTATTTCAACACCTTTTATAAGATATGTAAACGTTTGCTAGTCCTGGTGTAGATTGCAATAAATAAGTCCTTTCCTAACAAATAAGTTTATCAAAGCTTTTAATCCAAATTTTAAGTGCATTAAAAAAGCACATATATAGCACTGTACTGAATCCTTCTAGAAAATTGTCATACTTGGAAACTTCTACAAAAGCTGTTTGTGTGTTTTCCAGTGTATGAACAATCTTAAAAAATAAGTAAAAGTGGACAGCGAAGTTGGAATTGATATATAAAATTATAAACTAAACTCAGTTTCTCTTCTTACCCGCAGAATGCCAAGGACAGCGGTGCCATTTCAGGTTACGAAACCAAGAACAATGGGATACACTGCTGAAAATGTCCCTGTAATTTGAGATAAACTGTCGTATAATCTTATTATAATTATAAGTTCCAAAGGGGAATGAAAATTCAACCGACTGGAACTACAACATAACCTGGCTGCAAAAACTGCGACAACAGAAAATGAAGTAATGAACCCGTCCTCTCTGGCCGGTCATAATAGCAAGAATTCAACAAATACCGGGTGGCCCAGCGGGTAGTGTTTGAAACAATTGAAAAAATAAAAACAAATAAGAGACATGAGAAGAATTTAATGACGTTTATTGAATGGACATATTGGACAATTAATGATAAAGAGTTCGAAGTGCCGCCATCTTTAACAAGGACAGCAGTTAGGTGGTTCTCGAATCCAACCATACTCCATACTCCTTACCCATACCTTCCTCCATCCTCCATACTCCTGCCATACTCCATTTGTTTGGCCAATTCCTTTTGTAGAACTTCTCACAAGAGCTAAAAAAAGCTTCCCACAAAAAGAATTGGTCAAACAAAAGGAGTATGGAGGAAGGAGGAATGTATTTGTAAGGAGTATGGAGTATGGTTGTATTCGAGGACCGCCTAACTGCTGTCCTTGTTAAAAATGGCGGGCACTTCGAACCTCTTTATCATTAATTGCCCAATATGTCCATTCAATAAACGTCATTAAATTCTTCTCATGTCTCTTATTTGTTTTTATTTTTTCATTTGTTTTAAACACTACCCGCTGGGCCACCTGGTAAGTGACTCTTCCTTTGAGAATCTGTACAAGGATAACTGACCTCAGATTGCTGAGGCTGTGTTGAGCGCGCATGGCCATTATTTTACCTTCAGAATTTCCATCCATAGACAAGGCAACAACATTAAGTTCCAAAGCTACCTTGGTCCTCATTTGATCAAAGGAATAAAAAGCTGAATGATCCTAGATCAATCGAGGATTACTCTGAGCCTGTTGCATTGAAAAAAACTAAGCATAACCACTTCCATTGGACGTATTAGCCTACACTCTTAAAACAAAAGAGTGAAATTCACTCCTATAGGAGAAGTGCATTTTCGGCACGGAAAGGAGTGGAAATTAACTCTGACTGAGTTAAAACCGCTCGTTTGTTTTAAGAGTGATACGACCACCAAAACTGTTTCAGCATGTTTCGACTTGCATAACAGTTCTCTCAAAAAAGGTGCATAGGAAAACTATTAATTCAGAAGAACCCACCATTTATGAACCCTTATCCCATCTGAATATTCCATTCACTTAAAAGGGCGACAGTAATTACCGAACCCATCCTTACGTTTTGGCGCGAAATCGCTCGAACCGATTCCCAAGCGGCTACCATCTTTCGGTCGCCTAATACGATTTCATTTATTATTGACGCCATCCAGTAATCGCCAAAAGTCATGGCTGGGTTTTGACAAGATACTAACTAAGACACGGACGTGAGATCTAAGTTAGTACGTTTTATTTGTGAACACATTAGGATTCTGTATTCTAATATGGTGTAGCAGTCCTCAGAAACACGCACACGCAACGTCAAATAACATCCACTTTAGAAGGCACTGATTTTCTACGGCCAGTTATCTAAATTATAACAAATTCTGTTGTATATAATGAATAGGATATAGCAAATACTAGGATCTTTTGAATACTGGTTCCTAAAGCATACAGAATTGCCAAGCTGAGAGCTGAACTTTTTAAGGGTATGATGATTCATAAGGACCAGACAAAAGTTTGTACGTTCAGGGTCGAAATTGCCCTGAAGTCCAATCATATATATCTTAAAATGCCCAGTTGTTGCAGTGAATCTATTAAAAAATAGGAATGACTTTGAGATTCATTGTGAAAAATACTTTTTTGTGGGGCCCGGATGGCCGAGTGGTTTGGACCATTAAGCTAGCAGACTGCGCGCTGTAACGGGTGCGGGTTCGATTCCCGCCTTCGCCCTGGGTGTACTTCCTTTCTCTGTGACAGTAAAAATCCTTTCTGTGTCTGTCTTACTTGACGAAGGCTTATATAAGCGGGTCTCTGATCAAGCACACAAGCCGGAAAATATATATGTACTCTACCCTACCCTACTTTTTGTTTCTTCATATGAGGAGCCTAGAAGCCAAGGGGTTCAAAGGCAGTTTTCTTTAGTATTGGAGTTAAGTTCACTAAGTAGTTGCTGTAGAGTCAAATATTGTTTTGGTACAGCGATGCAAGTGAATCACTGTAAGGTGCCGCTATCAAGCGAATGGTATATGTGCAACCCTTCAATGTCAGCTACTTGTTTCCTTCTACTGCTACTTGTACTCTCATGTCAGCTACTTGTTCTCTACTTGCTATTTGTACCTCAATGTCAGATGTTCCTTCTACTTGTACTGTCTCTCATCGCTATTTTCCTTACTTGCTACTTGTACTCCTCAATGTCAGCTACTGTTCCTTCTACTTGCTACTTGTACTCCTCAATATCAGCTACTTTTCTTTATGCTACTTGTCTCCTAATGTCACTACTTGTTCTTATTTGTATGTACTCCTTCAATATCAGCTACTTGTTTCCTTCTACTTGCTACTTGTACTCCTTCAATGTCAGCTACTTGTTCCTTCTACTTGCTACTTGTACTCCTTCAATATAGCTACGTTCCTTCACTGCTACTTGTATCTTCAATCACTATTTGTCTTACTTGCTACTTGTACTCCTTCAATGTCAGCTACTTGTTTCCTTCTACTTGCTACTTGTACTCCTTCAATGTCAGCTACTGTTCTTCTACTGCTACTTGTCTCTCAATCACTACTTTTCTTTACTTGCTACTTGTACTCTTATAGCTACTTTTTACTGCTATTTGTACTCCTCATATCGCTACTTCTTCACTGCTATTGTACCTTCATTCAGCTACTGTTCCTTCTACTCGCTACTGTATCTTAAGTCAGTACTAACTGTCTACTTGTACCTTGGCTGCAGGCTCTATAGTACTCCTATATCGAAAGTACAGGAAAATCCTATTGCATAGGAATCTGTCTACATCAGACCTTTTTGGCGACGATATCGAGTCGCCGCCTAAATTGGTGTAAGGTAACCGGTTTCTTACTTGGTTCTTCTTTCACGGCAACCTTGATTCACGCCAGACACGAGTCCCATGTTTGTACCATGAGAGAAGAAGCAAGGGAGAAACCTGTTTCCTGTAGCCAACGTCCATCAAGCAGATCTGATTGCGGGAAGATTCCTATGCAATCAAGGGTTTCTTCCCCTGTACTCTTCATTTGTTATCATGTTTATAAACATGAGAATAATCTTTACAACGAATGTTAGGATTTTATCAACCGAACGCAAAAGCGCAGTCCCTGGTGTGGCACCGTTCATTAAAATCGAAGAAGAGCAGCTCGTTCACCAAAGGCGTGTCTCGCTCTCAAAAGGGTATTTAAATATTTACCCTAATGTGGGGCAGAGTGTTGTAGGTATTAAGGGACTTATATTTTCTTGGACGATTTTTTCGCGGATGAGTTATGGAAGACCCAGAGTTTGCGGGGCAAAATCTGAATTCAATTAGGAAAGAGGATCTTAAATATAGAAATCGTAACCACCCTGGGCGTTAGTGCTTTAAGAATGGGGTCTCTTGTTGTATAGTAGGGGTACGTGATTTTGCCATTAAGTGATTAGGGTTTGGTTCGGCGGGGATCACGTAGAGGGATAAAAAGTTACGATATTGCTTCGAAGACACTTTTTTTAATAGAGAAAACTCCCATAATAAAGAAATGAGTATTTATGCATAATATAGAACGTGTTTTAAGAGTATGTAGGGATTTGTTATGAGTTATTTACTTGGGGTTTGATAATCAATATTTTTACTTTAGAAAAAAAAATAGCGTCAATTTTTAAATAATTCAAATTTTATCTACCGGGACAAATTGTATTAGATTTGTGTAAAATAAGCATTTATTCCGAAAGGTTTTTTTATTCAAGAAGTATTTACGTATTCATGAGATATTGATAATCACGGAAATTACATTTAAAGTTTGTTAAACAAAACAAAAACAATGAGTTACCTGTTAAAATGAACTATGGAAAAATTCATGTAATTACAAATACTTAAATGCACAATACAAAACGTTTCCGTTACCCTTATTCTCATAAAGTAGCATGTATGCTACCTGGGGTTTTCCCCTACTTTCTGTTTGTTAAGTGACGTCAGCGAGTACGTTGCATTGTTATTTGTTAGAAGAACAGTATAGAAGCATCGTTCAGATTGAAAAAAATGTACAAAGTTAAAATTATTTTTTTTTAGAGGAAGGTAACTTGTTGGGTTGTTGTGTTTGTGCATCACGTCTCGTCGTCTGTTCAAGGAAAGTTCGTTGAATTATTTTTCATATAATTTTTTTTTTTTACTTTGAAAAATATTTTTCACATTTCTTATGTTCTGTATAGTTTTAAAAAATTGCTTAAGTTGTTGGATTACCACTGTTTTTGGAAAAAATACAAGATAAAAACTGAAGGTTGCATATATGCTACCTTTTATAAAACTCTAGTTAATTACTGCACTAATTATTTTAGAAAGGTTATGACACTAAATAATCTTTGATTTAGCTGTAAAAAAACAGAAAAAAATTAAAAATTAGAAAAATTAAAAAAAGTCGATGATCATGAGAATAAGGGTTACTTAATTTTTTCTTTAGACCAAAACACTTTTACCTACAACTTTGATACAAATAATAAACCAAAACATTTTCATTAACACTTGTTTGGCACATTGAATAGCATTTGAATGCAAAAAAAATATTTGGACATTGGCAGAACTTAACATTCAAGGTATTTTAAAATTTTAGGTATAAACAAAAAATTATGTTATATTTAATTATCTAGTTATATAGATTTTGCACTATCTTATTAAAACCCTTCAATAAACTATCATTTTTTATATTCCATGAAAAAAACTAAGGAATTTCGGACTCATAATTTGCACTCTAAAAGATTATTTGATTTCACGAGTAAAAAAAATCTTGATACGAATATGATTTTGAGGATTTGACGAAAACAAGCACTTACCACAAAACCTTGCGTTTAATTTACGAATTTTCCAATGCCTCGTACAATAACTTGTTGAAACTGATTGCAGGTCCAGATATTTTATTCATAAAAAAGAATTCTCAGTTATAATGATCAGAATCGAATTTCTCTTACAAACCAAAAAGATCATTTTAGCTCATTTTTTGAATTAAGAAGGTGTCAGAAACTCGACTAATCATCCCTCCTGAACTGAAGAATGAATGTAAAACAATAGCTCATTTGTATGAAAACCCTGCAGCGACCGAAATAACGACGCCATGATAGGCTTAATTGCTCAGCCAAGTTGGCGGCTTTTTCTGCATTGTTGAAAGTTTCCATCATTATCACCACATAGTTAAGGGCAAGGCACTTCTGGGTAGAAAAGCCGCTTATTGCACAAAGAAGGCCTAGAAAAAAAAAAAGGTGGTTCTGATCTAATTTGAGAAGAATTTTTGCAAACTTCGTTTCGAAGAAACTGTTATATGCTAATTAAGGAAGTGCGCGGCAATTTAATTCTTTTTGTGCAGTTGCCAATTTGGTTGTTATTGAACTGTTGGATGATTGAAGAAATCGATGAATTTTTAAAGGAAATGGTATATGATCTGACTTGTCAATTATTTCTATGCAATTGATAAAAAGTGCATGAAACTAAATTTAGGTACATTTAATATTATGTCTCTGTAACTGAAGAGAAATTAGTATGCCTCGTCATTTCTTGAAGCAAAAAGTCCTGCGCCAAAGTTTTAGATATACATTGGCGGCACTTAAAAAGTGCCACATCAGTGCTGTTTAGCTTTTAATACAAGTACCGCAAGATTATTTTTATTAGACATTGAAAACTTGAAAATAGTGAATTTTTATTTGATTTACACTACTCAAAACAATTAGAGGAGTACTTTGGCAGTACTTTTTTGTTACCCTTTTGTCCCAACACGTTTATTTTTTTATTTCTAAAAATCCTAAAAAATTGTGAAATCAGAATTCTTATTGCATCCAAATTAAAATTGTAAATAGATATTCGCATATATTTTTAAACTCAAAACTAAATTAAGGAGAAAAAATTGGAATCATAACTTTTGAATAAATTATAACAATAATTTTTCAAAACTTTATTTGTTAAAAAATTTCAATGAATTTTTAAACACCTAAAAAATGCAAGCATACTCTCAATTTATTTGCTAAATTTTTTTAAGATTGAATTTTACTTTACCATGTTTTTCACATTTTCATTTAATTAAAACAAACATTATTTAATTTTTCAAAAGACATGATTCTTCCACCTAAAGATACATAAGTGCGAGCTTAACTTAGTCAGAAAAAAATTGCAAGCTGATGATTCCAAATGGAATTATTGGGGGTGAAAAGGTTTAAACCATGCGTTCCTCTAATTGTTTGAGGAGTGTATAACAGATTTTCCTTTGCTTTCAATTTTTATTCAGTTTCAATAAACCATCTGCAGAACCTGCTTAGATCTCATTCTAGAAAGATTTTTTTATAAAGGCAACGGCTAAATTTAAAGTTTCCAAAAATATTAAGTTTTTCAAAAAGACAAATAAAACAAAAGGAAAAATAAAAAAAAGCACTGTTCATTAAAATTACCAATCCAAGAATCGATCTAATTTTAAAAATACCTCGCAAGAGACACTTTCTATCATACAGGCCTCAAACCTAATTACGCCAACTTATCCCATAATCACACTCTAGCACGGAAAACAGGATTTAAAAAAAAACAGGAAAATTTTACCATCTCCAGGATCTTCCACGAAAATCAGGAAAAAGTCCTGTAAACGGGCGAGGAGATATCCCCTTGCATAATCCCAGATGGAAATGAGCCAATTAACTCCCATTTTGAACCTTCTTGATCACATTACCGCAATTAATTACCTGAAGAGGCGAGTTCTGACGAGTAATTATGGCCTCGGGTTATATGTGCCGCAGTAAAGGCCGAAAAGGGGACTTTCTGCCACGTTAAACTCAATAGGAGATGTGTCTATTTTCTACTTGGACGTGATGTTACTTGTGTGCCCGAGCGAGAACTTGCAATGGTATGGACAGTGGTTCTGGTGCCTCATTTAATCTTCTGAGCGTTAGACCCGGCTTTTCCGTATTTTATACACCTGTCTTTCTAGCGATAAACATAAATTTCAAAATACAGGGTGTCCGTAAAAGAATGTCCGAGTTTTAATGGTATATTACAGGAGTTTATATTAAATATAACAATTCGTACATGATATTGAAGGAAAACTAACCTAGTTGTTCCTATAAGTGCTCAATGTGTGCGCCTTTATAGTGATACGGCACACATCCAAACGAAAATGCAATTCTTCCCATACTGTCTGCAGCAAGTCCGGAGTAATGGAAGCAACAGCCTGTGCAACGATGTAGCGGTACAAGCGCATGCGCTTATCCGAAACTGTTGGAGTTATTCTTTATTCGTCACCTTCAACCACGTTACAATTACACTTCAACCACAATACTATCACAATTTGAAACTCGGACATTATTTTACGGGCCCCCTGTATTATAAAAACTTAATTTTAGTATATTAATAGTCTCCTTTTTTCACTAGAAAATGATTTTGAGACTATCTCTGCAAAAATAAATCTAGTTTTGTGTTCCTAAACAAATATTTTATTAATTAAAAATAAATTTTATAATTTATGCAGATCCATACATTTTTACCCTTTTTCAGGCCGTTAGGAAGATTTTAAGTTTAGTTTGGTTTGAATTATCGTCGCAATAGAGCTACACGCGGAAGATTGTTAGAGCGATGTTCAGTCGTTGCTCACTCCCGTAGAGATAATGCATTAGTTTTTAAACCGCGACTTTGGGAAAGTATTGCCTTAGAATTAAGCATTTTTCACCAGGTATGAGAATCGCCATAACAACAAAACGAACAAATTTGAGCATCCGGTTATTGAATAATTAATTAATAACGTTAAAAAAATATTGTCGCACCTTTCAGAATATTTTGGAGTAACAAAAGTTAAAAAATTAACAATCAAATAACCAGAAGGTATTTTCTCTTAAAATTTCTTTTATTTTGGTGTTATGATGAATATCAGTCTTGGTGGGAAAAGAAAATACATAGCAAAGTAATACTGTCTCAGGGGATTTTAACACTGATGCATTAGATGGGACTGCCCTTTTAAGGTTTCATTATTAAAGTTTTTAGTTTCGTGAATTCTCAACATATGCCCGGATTCCGGCTTTAGAATTGAAATGAACCCCGTTAATTGGCAAAAAAATGAGCAAAACTTTTTTTCGAACAAAGATACTTAAAAATTAAGTAAATATTCATAAAACTTGAGCCCCCTCCCTCCAGACATACACACAAATAAATGGGTTGCATTTTTGAATTAATAGAAAATAAACCATATGAAACTTTTTTTTCAAAGCTATTAACGATCATTATTCATAACTTTCACTTCGATTTAACATACATTACAACTGCATCAAAAAAATACAAAAGGACTTGCCGCAAACAGCTAATTTAACACCAAACCTTTGTTCAATAAAGAAAAAGAAGTGTTCTGTTTCATACCTCCATGACATTCCCAGTTATGAATTGTTCAATGAACAATCGAGGACAAACTCATAAAAAAATTAACTTAATTACTGATCATTCATGTGAACAATTCGCTCTGAGTATAGAGCTTAAATGATTGTGCGCTTTCTTCTGGTTTTGCGCATAATTATTCACAGTTTCTGAAAATCGAGTTGCCACTTCCTAATACAGAATTCCTTGTTGCATACAAAAGGCTTGTCTTTTCCGATTGTCGTCATTTTTGTTGGCGAACAATGGGAAGATGACGTTGTTATTGATTGAGCATGGCGTTTTGGGTGCTAACAATGGTGGCGTCATACAAAAGTTCATCTCGTATTTCAGAAATATCTGTAATTGGCTGTAACAGTAGACAAGCGACATACTAAGTCATAATGGCAGAGAATGCAGTCACCCGCACAAGGTCAGTTAAACTCAAATTTAGTTTATTAGTACTAAACAATTTAAATGTGAATCATCAAATGAAATCTAAATTAGAAGACTAGATTATGGAATAAGGTTAAAGACATATTTGAGTGTGCTATTTTGAGGTGTTGAACAATGACATTTCAATGCTACTAAATTGAACAAATATTTTACCTCTGAGGTTCATGGCTCTTGTGCCAAAGTGTAAGCTTGTTTTCACCTCATTAGTTTTACTTTCAAATTTTTTACTCACTATTTTAATTTTTTAGCAATTCAAAAATTTTATGATGATGATGATGATGATGATGATATGATCATGTCGTGTCCATGGATAAAGATTATATGGGACCAAAGGTCTCATAGACTGCTTCAGCGATTTGCAGACAGTGGTTCTCATAAAAGTCTTCGTAGGGCGAGTTGGTGATTTGTTGCAATTTTGCCAGGATGGCTGGACAAGAGAAAAGATGTTTTGGATCCAGTTCCCAGTCGGGGCAGTTTCTGCAGCTGGAGTATTTACTAGTTCCATCTTTTTGGATTTCCATCCCTTTGAAGTGGCCTGTCCTTAATCTAGTTAGGGTGGTCGCAGTTACCCTATTAGTGTTTAATTCGCAGATTTGGTGTTTAATTTTAACACTTCTGATGTTAAATTTTGTTTTGGTCACTGAGCTGATGTCATTAAGAGGAAAATTTTATTTGTATAGTAAATGGTTTCAAAATCTTCCTCAATACTTCGCGCACTCCTCAACACTGACAATCCCTTGACGGGTTTGTACGTATGTATCCGCATATTGCACGGCTATATGGGCAAAGAACATCAAAATAGAGCATTTACTGTCGAGCAACACAATTCAACAATTTCTCTATTTTTACAAAGAAATGTGATAAATAGTTCCATCAAACATAGTTGTACTACTTTTAACCTAAGTTTTTTTTAAATATTTTTGCGCAGCAATAAGTGAGGGATTAAAGTTGACCACTCCCCCTCTCCCTGACAATACCGATTCAGTTAAACCATAAGCAGCCAAACAGCTGGCAATAAAAAATAAACGGCCTTGTCACTGATTGCAGACATGGGAAAAAAAAAGTCTACCGAAACGTTTATATTTCTTATTTATATACTTTTCCCTACGTTTCCCCTATCTCTTTCCCCTCGGGGCAACCAACTTCCCCGACATTTCTTTATTTTTCCCTTTTTCCCAGACTCCCCGGATTATTTTTCTTAAATAAAAAAGCCTCACATTCTTCGCTTCATTTTCTCATAACGCAGGTAAGCATTTGTAAACGAGTTGGCTGAATCTATATATATAAATATATGAAAAATGTAGGGGGCGCTGCAAGCGGCTCGTAAAATAAAAGAAAGTATAGCAGGGAAGTTCTTATCTTAGAGAAGGAAAACTATATTTTTATGATTTTTTTTATTATTTTCGTTTGGTTTTGGAGTTGTGCGGTATGTACAAACCACGCAGTTTACAGTTTCGTCTCTTGGGGGCTAAACAGTGAGATAAGGCAGTCAAGCCAATGCGATAAGACGAAACGTTTATTGGAACAAACATTTATTTCTGTGATTTGCAGACCCGACCGTTACCAGACTTGTATTGTGTCATGCGTTTCTTTAAGCAACGGAAATATCCATTAGAGGTGAACTTCTGTTATAATTATTTCTTGCTGAAGGTTTAACGCAAGCAGAGCAGCAAATAACCATAAGCTCAAACTACTTGTGGGACTGCCACAAGCTGGAAATTTATACGATTCAGTGAATTTTTTTTAAGGTTTTTTTTTTTACTTCCAACTCTAAAAGATAATTTATCTGCACTAAATGTTCTAATTGAAAAACAATTATATTTGCAACAGTAAATGTCACCTAGAACGATTTCAACACAAGATTTATGCACGTAAGAAAAAAAATCAACAATAACAGCCATTTATTTGTAATTTTAACTTTCAAAAGCCAAAATTGGTTATTTTCTTTCACAAAATAAATTATAATAAAAAACATTTGGGGGAAAACAAGAAAGATTTTCTCTGTACAAAAGTCGTAAGATTGATGCTTTTAGTTACATTTTTAATGACTAGTTTATCAAGAAGTAAATACGTCCTTGAGAGGTTTGAAAGATGTGTTTTGTGAGCGGGAAATCAAGAAATGTAAACGTTTAGTTAAACTTTATAAATTTAATTGAATTAACTCTTTATTATTTACTTATGTTACTCAAGTATTTACATTGATATCATCAGACAAAGCATTTATAAATTAAAACTAAAACAAAAAGAGACTGAATCAAAAATTCATAAACAAAAAGTTTCTAAATATTTAAAGTTGCCTTCTTTCTTCTTACTTAAATACTCACTGAAACCAACAACCTACCAGCAAGTAATAATATCACAAGTACATTCCACAAGTATAATAGCAATAATTGAAAAAAGCACAAGTAATAATACCTAAGCATACCAACAAGTATTAATACCTAAGCATACCAACAAGTACATTCCCTCTAGCAAAAAACTACACTCTTAAACAAATGAGCGGTTTTAACTCAGTCTGAGTTAATTTCCACTCCTTTCCGTGCCGAAAATGCACTTCTCCTATAGGTGTGAATTTCACTCTTTTTCGGAGTGAGTAAAAGAAATAAAAGAAAACAATCTGCGTCCTACACTCTTAAAGTGAGCGGTTTTAACTCAGTCTGAGTTAATTTTCACTCCTTTCCGGTGCCGAAAATGCACTTCTCCTATAGGAGTGAATTTTACTCTTTTGTTTTAAGAGTGTAGCATAACTCACTAAACAATAAGTGAAAAATTGTGGATGCTATGAAACTATGAAATGACTATGAAACTATGATGACTAGCTACGAAAAATTCTATCCAATTTTTTATGGGTTAACATTGGACAAGTTAGTTTCCTTTTCTGAAATTCGTCCCCTTAAAGGATCTGCTAAGTCAAAAAGAACGGACATTCCTGTCTTTTCTATCCTCACCCAGGCGAGCCCTCATTTCACAGACACCAAATCCCAATTAGAGAGAGCGAAACCTCGTTTATGATTAAGACGGGCAACCGACGAACGAAGAAGAAAAACGTTCTAAAACTTCTGGGAAGAGTTCCGCAAGACTTTTCACGGAGAAGATTCTAAAATGTTGTGTGGGAGGGGGCTAGGGGGGGGGGGGGGGGAATTAACTAATTAATTAGGGAATTAGTCGAGGATCTTGTTTTAAACGGAGTAATTAAAATCCTAAAGGCAGAAAATTGCGAATGAATTACAGCCTGACAGCGGCAGCACGGTGAAAGGAACTTTTATGTAGACGGGATGTTGAATTTACATATTATCCGGCTCTGTTTTACCTGTTATTATTCTCTTAAGCCCTATATCTAAATGAAATCATTTTTTCTAGGAAATAGTTTAATTTGGCTTTTTCTGTAATTCTTTTAACTTACAAAACTAAACTATAATGTACTTTATTATGAATTTTATATCAATCTTACACTGTTAAAAATTTTGTGCTTGGTTTCATCATGATATTGGTTCCTAGTAGCTGCAACGGTTGTGTGGTGAAATGTTTCACCTTTTTTTCGGTGTTTAGTTGAACCATTTTTCTGGATTTGGAAACAAAAACCTGAAAAATGGTTCAACCGAATACCAAAAATATGGTTTTAACGTTTCACCACACAGCCGTTGCAGCTACTAGGAACCACATTTTTGGTGAAACAAAGTGCCTAATTTTTAACAGTGTATAACAGATTTTTAAAGTTCATAGTTTTGAAAAAAAATCCTATATTTTTTTTTAATTATGAAACTATCGGCAGTAAGTTTCATATGTTCAAACAAAACCTTATTTAGAGAAGGTCTCTGCGCTCAATTATAAGAGGGGTTTAGGAAGTCCGACAGGAAAAGCAATTCCAAAACATAATTCTGCAATTTTTTAATATAAATGATTGGTCAGAGAGGACTACTCTCACTAAGTCACACGTAAACTGGTAACACGTGCAGATGCCTTATTCATAGGAGGTGTTGATTCAAGGCAAAATGATTTATATATATAATTTTGAATGAAATGATACAGTCACCAACCTACTAACATAAAAAGAAAGCATATGAACTTTATTTTGAGGTAATGAGTTAAGTTAGTTTTTAGATAGATATAATATATTTAAAGAAGATTTTAAAGTTTGTGAAGTAAACTTCAAATATGTACCTTCTAGTAGTATTGTGAAATTTATCACTCGATACTCATAATCATAAAAGAGTTTGAATTATTTTTTTTTTTTTTCAAATTTAAATTATTTGAATTTTTAAATTTGTGTTTGTGTAAGACATACTTGTATATATCTTCTTGTGCCTTCACTTTACAAAATTATACCAATGGTACCACCATTTGTATATACTACAAAAAAAATGCCATACCAAACCACCACATACTCACTAAAATTTAACGTAAGCAACAAATAGCTGCTCATAAAGAAAGAAACCACAAAAATAAATTCCTGTACTTTTATGCGATTTTAAAATTTCTTCTCGTTTTCTTAAAGGTTGTGGGTTCGAGGCCGATTGATTACTTTTAAAGGAGGGGGGGGGGGGGGGGGATTACGCATGGCGGCGTGAACACACTTGTGCGTGAGATGCTGGAGGGGGGGGGGGGTGAGGGTTTGACATGGACGCTAACCTGGTGATTAATGTGCGAGTAATTAGAATTAATCGTCGATTTTGAAAAGGGGGGAGGGCAATTTTTGATAAGGGGGGATTATATTTGAAAAGTTGAAATGAATTCGGGAGAAATCTCTTACGTATTTCGTCCCTCTAAATGAGTATTGAAGGTTTTCGAAATATCGAGGACTTGTTGTTCGAATGCAGTTGTTATTTTGCTGTTACATTGCACTGTTGCAGGGTAAAACTTTTGTGCCTGGTTTCACCATAATAATGGTTACCAGTAGCTTCAATGGCTGTTTGGTGAAAAGTTTCACCATATTTTTGGTGTTCAAGTTCTGGAAACAACTACCTAAGAAATGACTCGACCAAATACCATAAATAAAAAGAAACATTTCACCACTCAATACTCTTAAAACAAAAGAGTGAAATCCACTCCTATGAGGGAAGTGCATTTTCGGCACCGGAAAGGAGTGGAAATTAACTCAGACTGAGTTAAAACCGCTCGTTTTAAGAGTATAGGACGTATATTGTTTTCTTTTATTTCTTTTACCCACTCCGCAAAAAGAGTGAAATCCACTCCTATAGGGGAAGTGTATTTTCGGCCCGGAATGGAGTGAAAATTAACTCAAACTGAGTTAAAACCGCTCGTTTGGTTTAAGAGTGTAGTTGAAGCTAGAAATACATATTTTTAGAAACAAATCAACTTTGTAATTATAACTTAAATAACGGTATTTTAATAATTTAAATAAAGTTCTATTATGCGTACATGCAAGTAAGATCAAAAGTGTTTTACATTTACATGTTTGTTCCTTTGTAAAAAAAAATAACGAAATGAAATCTAACAGTAAATTGAAACATGAATGCTTTAGCAATGACGCATATAACAAAATAAGTGTTTTACATTTACATGTTCGTTCCTTTGGTAAAAAAAAATAACGAAATGAAATCTAACAATAAATTGAAACATGAATGCTCTATCAATGACGCATATAACAAAATAAGTGTTTTACATTTACATGTTCGTTCCTTTGGTAATTAAAAAAAATAACGAAATGAAATCTAACAATAAATTGAAACATGAATGCTCTATCAATGACGCATATAACAAAATAAGTGTTTTACATTTACATGTTCGTTCCTTTGGTAAAAAAAAATAACGAAATGAAATCTAACAATAAATTGAAACATGAATGCTCTATCAATGACGCATATAACAAAATAATTTGATGTGTGATCCCATAAAATAATATTTCTCCAATAAACTATTTCATATGCCATGGCGGTGATCCGTTCAATCTGCTACATAATCCACAAATGCAATCCTCTACATCCCGCATTCGCAATATCCCAAAAGACTTGACCAATACCACAAAAACAGGGTTTTCCGAAAATAAAATAGCGTCAAAATACATCAAATTTTAGAGTGTTATTACATTTATATATTTGTAAATGGAGGCGACTTCATAGTGGTTTCCTCTTATAAAAAAACATTTTTAAAAAAGGTTCTGGATATGTATTAAGAAAATGGGTCACAGACCGAAAAAGCTTTTTACCTAAACACAAAATGCACATAAGAACATTCGTAGAAATAAAAAAAGAACGTTGGAATACCATTTCTGTCTAAAACGCATTTCTTTTAAAAGCGGGCGTGTAATCTTAGCTGACCATGGGAATGGGATGTTGTCCGGCTATTGGTTAAGTGCTCTCTGCTAAAGTGAGTGCCGGGCATAAGCATAAAACGTTCGCTTTTTTTAGTTTTATTTAGGAATTTTCTGCAATAGTGACCCAACTGCATTTGCGAGTATGTTGTTGTACGTCCATTTCTTAAGCTCTAAACAGATTAGTTGTTAAATATTGGTGATGGTAAATCTTTTAAGTATTGTATTTTTTAGCTTCGCTTGTTTAGTTTTATTTTCTTTTTTATAGTAATGGTCCAACTGCATTTGCTAGTATTTTGAGATGGGTCAGATTTTTAACAAGTTTCAGCTGTAAAATCGATAAGTTGCATAAATACTTGTGTTAGTGAATGCTGTAAGGATTGTCTGTAAGTCTCCATCGTTAAAAATTTGGCACTTGGTTTCACTAAACATATGGTTCCTAGTAGCTGCAATGGCTTTGTGGTGAAAGGTTTCATCCTATTTTCGGTATTCGGGTGAATCATTTCTTGAGATTTAGTTTCCAAACTGAATCATTCTTCAACCTAATACCGAAAATATGGTGAAACATTTCACCACACAGCCGTTGCAGCTGCTAGGAATAATTATTATGGTGAAACCAAGCACAAAATTTCTAACAGTGTTCCATCGACTGCCCGGAAAAGTTACAGATTTTTTAAGAGTATCATGAGGTCAAACGTAAATAACTGTCCTATAACAATCTGCATGATTTCAACACATATTTTCTGAGCTTTTTATTAAGTACGTAGCCTGTTTGCAATGTAGTTTCTATAAATGAAAACAATAACACTTGTTTTATAGTAAAAAAAATACGGATAATTGTCTTCCCGTTACGACCTCCCTCAGAGCATATTTACAGCGAACGTATACCTGTTACTTGTTAAAATGCATTATAATGTCGTGGGAATAACAATGCAGCTATATTTAATGGAAATTCAAATATTTAGAGAAGAAACCCTTGAATGAATTCGGTGGATTTCTTTAGATTTAACGATACATTTCTATCGCGTCCGATTAATGACGATTAGCAAGATTTGTCATGAGAAATTAAAGTTTTCTGCTTAAGTTTATCTACGTAAACAAATATAAGACAAATGAATTCCATAGTCCTGAACAATTTATGTAGGACAAACCAGTTACACCAAAAAAAAATTTTTAATCGTAAAGTCAAAATTTTTATTCGGAAATGAAGGTGTTAATGGGGTTCACAAGATCGCTGTTAATGGGTTAAGTAGCATGGGAATATTCTGTAACAGTATAACCTAGTTGTGCCATGTTGTGTTCACCAATAAGGTATGGTGGTTTCAACTCTCGTCTGTCATAGTTTTACCCCATGATATAATTAAATATACAGACATTTGCTATCACTAAACGATGAAAGTCAGTGTGCACCATCAAAAAATTAGGTAGTTTTCAAAACATTAACATCATCCTATTTCAAACCGGACATTTTGCACAACAGCCACATTCTTATAAAACATTCGGCTTTGAAACAGTGGTGTTACACCACTACTAACTCAAAATGTTCCATTGGTGGAGTGTTCAAAAAGATGTAAAATCGCGATTAGATGGGGAGTCCGGGACCTTTTAGTCGACATTCGCTGTGGTCCAGGGAAAAAAGACAGGGTGGCTGCGTATAATCACGTCGCGGCCGGGATTCCGGACTTGAAAGGTTTGGGGTTTTAACATATTTTTTGAGGTTTTTGTAAGCCTTCGGTATGTTTTAGGGGGTTTCTTCGGCTGCTTTTTTGAAACAGAGTTGGATGAGACCGGGGTCTGAAACCGTTGACAAACAAAACCTTTATTTGTTTCCAACGCATCATATAAAACAAATAAATTAGTTTTTGCTTTTTCATAAAAAAAATGAATTAGTTAGAAAAAGGAAAGCCATAAAAATAATAAATTAATTGGGTAAAAAAATCATTTTGTAAACTCTGGTGGTATGACAATAAATTGAGAGATGATATGAATTTCGGAGATAAAAGATGCATTATCATAATTTATCATTTATTACATTTTTAAATAGTTTCATAAGTTTAATAGTATGTTATTTTGATTAACACACAGTAGATAAATTAACAAAATTAATTAAAAATAAAATATTTTAAAACTTGCTTTCAGAAATATTTTTTATCAAAAATGTAATAAAAAGTACATATTTAAATTTTCTTAAATTCTCTAATATAATAAATACTTAATAAGTACGCAAAGTACAAAAGTATTAAAGACGCTTGTATTTATAGGTCTATTTTTTTAAATCCTGTTTTCTAAGATCAGCTGCAGTTTATAAGCCTATGATATTATTATGTTTTTATGTGGACATACACTTTTTTTTGCAGAACAATCATAAAATAATATTTTGCTGTTTATCAAAAAGTTTATTGAATACACAGTTAAATCTAAACTTTTCCAAAAGCGGAATACTGATAAAAAAAATACTCTAACCAAAATGTAGAGTTTATTCAATTTTATACTGCTGAACACACATCGGTCTTTTCAATAGGAACTGTAAAATTAACCCTTAATCCCCTTTTCCGAAATAAAGAAAACCATAAACACACAATTGCCGAACTTCTACTTTTAAAAAACAAAAGCGTCATAAGCTACTTCGAACAACTACTGCGACACATTTTAACTTCCCGTAAGTTGGCACCTAAGTTAACTCAATGAGTCTCCCGAGCGCACTAATAAAACTTTTATCGCCCTTTATGGGGTCGCAAGCATCACAATTAAAACCACAGCCCCCCGATAAATATATTCGAAAATTCGAAAGCAATTGCTTTTCTACGTCCCTCTAATCTCTGATGCCATTTGCACACAATGACCGTGTAGTTCATAAACAAGCGTTCCAAAAAGAAAAAAAAAGAATCTATTCGTTTCGAATTCCTAGTTGTACCCCGAAGGCAGAAACGATAACGATACAGGGCTTCGAATTAAAAACGATATTTATTTAAAAGGGGTTCCGGCCAAACGATTCATTGTTCAACCCCGCCGCAGACGATAGCAGAAGAAAATTTAAAAGCGCGGGAAACAATTTCGAGTGAAACTTAAAACGCGACAGAAAGCCATCGAAGGGAATAAGAAAATAAAAAGACCAAACGACATTGTGTTTCCTCCCCCCTCCCCCCCCCCCAACACTTTTATACCCTAAAGGTGATTAAAACCACCCCAGCGCCAACAGCCAATTATTCTAATTGTGTCTTTTAAAAAGAAGATTTTCAACTGGCGTAACTGCAACTGCGGAGAAGTTTTCTGGTCGTTTATTTTGCGTCTCTCTCTTGTGTTTCTGTTGTGGAGGTTAGAGAAGGATAGTGATGCTGTCTCATCAAATATAGCCCAAAAACACGTTTAAAAAGTGAAGCCATTGATATCTTTCACAATAAGCCCAAATAAGCGACTGACGAATGATTTAGAGCTATTTTTCTTGCATCTTATTCATCAAGCAGTGATCCGTTTAAATTACTGTGGACAAAATTTAATTCGTAAATTGAAATTTAATTCATACATAATTTAGCTACGGGTCTTTATCTAAAGCTGACATAAAGTCATGTGTTAAAAATTTATAAAAGTGAGAGAATATCACGAGTTTAATAGACATTGTTGCTGATCATTTACAAATTAGCGACGATTTGTAAGAAATTTTACCACATGGAAATGAGCTTCTTGCCTAAGTTAAACAAAATAAATAAAATCAGAGAGATATAAGAAAATAAAGTTACACGAAAAACGAATTTAAGAAAACTAAAACAACGTTTTAATTCGAAAATGAAGGTATAATTGTTTTCTTATCCCGTCTTTAATGGGTAAACATATAAAAAGAAAAATGTTTAAAATTGCATTAATTTGGAGATAGTACTATAGTCAACAACTGCTCCAAATGATCATTTCTTTTATTGAAATCACCGATTCTTAAATTACAATTTAGAAGATTCCTATGGAAATAACATTAGAGTACGATTTTGTTGGGCCTATCACATCTATGGGGCGACATCCAGGTGGCTTCACTTCTTTTAATCGCCATTCTATTCTAACCTTCTTTACTCCCGCAAATTGCCTAATGCCTCGCCTTTATGGTCGCAGTAACAGTGCGTCTGCTATGCCGCGGGGCCGACGAAACTTTTGGAAATAAGTTGTCATGATCGCCGAGGTACAATGGACAGAGGTGGCGGTAAATAATTGAAAGATCATTTTCAACAAGGATATTCCAGAGTAACTTCGGTTTTGTTCTTCGAAGTACTTCTCAAAGTTTGAGAGATAGGTGTTAATAAGCTTTTTTAATTTTTCATTTTTGAAGCAGTTTTCTATTGGGAAGCACCTTAATGGCTAATATTTTTATTGGTATCTTCCATTTTAAACTTGGAGACACCGCTAATACTTCTGTTTTATTCATGAGGTGCTCCTCAAAGTTTGAAATATACGGTTTTATAAACTTTGATAACTTTGTCTTTTCGCTGATGTTTTCAATTACAACTTTCAACACTCACACTAGAATAATATTTTTATTTGGTATTTTGCATTTTTAACAAGGAGATTCCACTATAACTTCTGTTAGTAACTATCTTAGTAACTACTTAGTACTTAGTAACTACCGTAACTAATAGGTGTTAATAAACTTTCGTAATTTTCCGTTTTTGGAGCAGTTTTCTATTGGGAACCACCTTTAATGGCTTATACTTTTATTAGTATCTTCCATTTTTTACAGGGAGGCCCCGTCGTTACTTCTGTTTTAATATTGAGGTACTTCTCGTAGATTGAGAGATACGCTTTAGTAAACTTTGATTTTTCCCCCTTTTTGAAGCTGTTGTTTGAGAATAACTTTAAAGTTTTATAGTTTTAGTGGTGTGTTTTCATTTTCAACAAGGATTCCACCAATATTTCAATTTCTCTGAGTACTTTTCCAAGGATTGGAAATACGTGTTAACAAAGTGTGTTCAGTAACTTTAGTTTTTTTTCTAAAATCGTTTACAATTTGGAATATTCTTAACCTCATTCACGACTAATGTTTAGATTAATGTTGCTTTGAAAATTAAATAAGTTTTAGTAAGTATTTTTTGAGAATTTAGAGCTTAATTTTAGAGTTTAATTTTGTAGAGTTGCAATATATAGTTGGTTATTTTATTATTAAGTTATTTCTGCTGGTTTTATAACCCTATGAGAGATAAGGAAATTGTCAAAAGTGCAAACTTTGTTTTCCCTTAATCTGATTTAAATTGAAATTTCTTCAAATTTAAACATTATGCTCTATCATTCCTAGTTTCGAACCTCTGTGTTCTGCGTTTTTTTATACAAGAACTAAAATTTCTATTCAACTCGAAAAAATACATCGTAGACATTTACAATTGCAGTCTATGTATATTTCACCAACAAGAAACACAGTTCTCTACCCCTGAGTAGAACAACTTACAAAACTACAATTCCCTGAAGCCAACGAAAAAAAGCCTAACTCAAATTCAATTCCACGGGGCGTTGTCCCAAAAAAAACAGGAACACCACGGACGAATCCTGTATCTAAAACCGGAGAGGACCCCCGAAGGAGCCCTGCGTTTTCCCGGATTCGATTTCCAGGAACGTTTTCGGGTTTTTTTGCTCGCGCCCTGTCCGGAATACAAACGCCTCATTTGCAAACAAAGTGCCGATTACGGGGCCGCTTTTATTTGCCTGGAGAGGTTTCGGGACCGATTTCGGGTTTGCTCTTTGCGATGGTGTGGTGAGAGGGTAAGTAAATGCCCTGTCGGGTAAGGTCTTTCTGTCTGGCTGGGTCGTAAGGATTAATGTGGCATTAATTAAGGGTAATAGCGACTTTATTCTTGAGGATAGTGAGCTAATTTCGATAGAGTCATGGTAGGTCATTGATTGTACAATACCAATTTGCGAGTTGTCTGGAAATGCCGTCACCAGTGCCGACATAACAGTATTGTGTGGACTAACGACTTTTAGATTATCAACGCCCTCTGACGGGTGTATCTGTTTTGGGAACCAGTTTTTAAATACGCTTTCTACCCTATCTATTTTAGTCACTATAGTGAAAACCTTTGATGCGTGTAGCGGAGGCTAGAAAAGATAGCCGGAACTGTTCAAATCAATGATCCGTTATTCGCTTTGGGGGCTCTTTTAAAAGCATGCACCCTGTACTATATCAATAATGAGTATTTAATTACTCGGCGTTACCAAAAAAAGTAACTGTTACAAGTAACGGCGTTACAAGTAACGCGTTACTCCAATCCCTGGTATTTATGTACCTGAGGTAGTCCCTCTTGCATAGGATGAGGTTGGCCTTGGTGAAGAGCGTGGATCCGACCTCGCCGAGCCTGCAGTCGCAGCAGGCGCACTTGAGGCAGTCCTCATGCCAAAACTGGTCGAGCGCCTTCAGCAGGAACCGCTCGCGGATCGGCTTCTGGCAAGAGGCACAGGTAGCACTGTCCGTGCTGGGACGAGTGATGGAGCCAGCGTCAGCGGGCAGGGGTGGGTTCCGAGAACCTTCGGCCTTCATGTCCATTTCTGTGGGAGCCTGCGAATGGAAATGGACATATCAAAGACAGAAAACACTAAATACCTAGTATTATGAAAAGTATAGCTACACTATTATTGCAGCACTTTTGTGCTGCAATCACCCTGTTATTAATTAAAATATACACTTTTCCGCAAAAAAAATTCGATTATCTGGATTGTTGATATTCCGAATGGTAACCAGTTTAAATTAATTCAGATAATTGGAGATAGCCTTGGTGAAGAGAGACTTTCTCGACTTCTTTGTGCATATACCTTATTTAAGGATACCCTCAAATGTTTCCGATTTGAATATAGCTATGCTTTCGCACCTATCAATAACGGAGGCCAGGATAAGATAATTGACGATAATAATTGAATAAGATATTTTGATTGAATAAGATATTTGACGATGGTATCTTCTTTTTAAAAAAGAAAGTACACCATAGTATGTCCGTCCAACAACAAAAATTCAATGCAAGAAAAACTAAAAAATATTCCGTCTGTCTTTCAGTAAATAATATTTCTAAATTCTCCGGTGAGGTAAAAAAAATCCGCAATTTTTTTTTATTTCATCCCAATCTATGAAAGGTTTGAAGACTTTTAATGTATAAAAAATATGACTGCACACGGAGGTCCTTCTTTACATGTAGAAGGGCAAAAGTTTTTTTCCGTAACTAATTTTCAAGTATTTAAAGTATATAGGTTCTTAAAAATAATTTGCAGCAATCAAAAAGTAAGAACAATTGAAGTAAAAAACATGCATCCTATTTTTTAGATTTTTTAAAACAATCGTTAACTAAACAAACAAAAAAATTGCGTTTGCTTTATCTTCGCAATTTTTATAACCTGTGAAAGTATGTAATATTACTGTGTTTAAAAAACTATTTTACCTTGTGATCTATAAGCAAATTGGCCAAAGAGTAAACTAGTTTTCACTGCGTTATATTAAAATTTTAATTTTTAACTAAAATTTTAATTTTGAATTTTTTTAAAATTATATTTCAGTAGAAAATGAATGAAAGTAACTCATCCATACTTCATATTTTAAAACATAGGGAACTTAAATTTGCAAATTTTATTTTTAAAAAAATGGATGTTGCTGGAAAGCCTGTCAGTAAGGTGACGGGTTTATTCGTCAGTAAACTAGTTTTCACTGCGTTATATTAAAATTTTAATTTTTAACTAAAATTTTAATTTTTAATTTTTTTAAAATTATATTTCAGTAGAAAATGAATGAAAGTAACTCATCCATACTTCATATTTTAAAACATAGGGAACTTAAATTTGCAAATTTTATTTTAAAAAAATTGGATGTTGCTGGAAAGCCTGTCAGTAAGGTGGCGGGTTTATTCGTCAGTAAACTAGTTTTCATTGCGTTATATTAAAATTTTAATTTTAACTAAAATTTTAATTTTTAATTTTTTTAAAATTATATTTCAGTAGAAAATGAATGAAAGTAACTCATCCATACTTCATATTTTAAAACATAGGGAACTTAAATTTGCAAATTTTATTTTAAAAAAATTGGATGTTGCTGGAAAGCCTGTCAGTAAGGGCGGGTTTATTCGTCAGTAAACTAGTTTTCATTGCGTTATATTAAAATTTTAATTTTTAACTAAAATTTTAATTTTTAATTTTTTTAAAATTATATTTCAGTAGAAAATGAATGAAAGTAACTCATCCATACTTCATATTTTAAAACATAGGGAACTTAAATTTGCAAATTTTATTTTAAAAAAAATGGATGTTGCTGGAAAGCCTGTCAGTAAGGTGACGGGTTTATTCGTCAGTAAACTAGTTTTCACTGCGTTATATTAAAATTTTAATTTTTAACTAAAATTTTAATTTTTAATTTTTTTAAAATTATATTTCAGTAGAAAATGAATGAAAGTAACTCATCCATACTTCATATTTTAAAACATAGGGAACTTAAATTTGCAAATTTTATTTAAAAAAAAATTGGATGTTGCTGGAAAGCCTGTCAGTAAGGTGACGGGTTTATTCGTCCGGGTCCCTTAAAGGATAAATAAAAATAAAATTTAAAATTATATTTTAGCGGAGTAACATATCTTATTTCCTCAAAACCCTCGCACAACTTTCAAAAACTTTTCCCAAACCGGATAAAGCATGTCACCTCCCAACTCCAACTACGAATAAATAAACCTTAGAAACAGGAATTACAGAGATTCACTCTTTAAAAAAAAAAAGACACATCTTACGTAAAAAGTATCCGGAGAATCAACAGCGTGTAATCGTCCACTTTATGCAATAATAAAAAAAAAGTGGAGAAAAAAAACGGAAAAAAATTAATGTAATATAAAAATCTCACAACAATCCAACATTCTTAAAACTCGTTATCTGCCTCACTCTTGCTATTTTTTTTTATCCCACCTCCTTTGGGGTAGGAGAGATTCCTGATGTAAATTTAACAAAAATGCATTTGATATTTTTACATTTTGTGTGTAATTGGTTACACGAATATAATATATAGGCCGTAACAAGCTAGATATGTATAGATCTTTCTAGTTTTAAGTTTCTCTTACATTGCGAAAACGTGGTGCGTAAAGCTACTCGATAAAAAAGGTGACAGCCCAGCTCTAATTTTCCGGTGTAACGTTACTCCATAAATTTAACAGCGCATCATTAAAGTAATATTAACTTGGGGCCCGGATGGCCGAGTGGTTTGGACCATTACGCTAGCAGTCTGCGCGCTGTAACGGGTGCGGGTTCGATTCGCGCCTTCGCCCTGGGTGTATATTCCTTTCTCTGTGACAGTAAAAAATTCTGTGTCTGTCTTACATGACGAAGGCAACATTAGCGGGTCTCTGATCAAGTACACAAGCCGGAATATATATGTACCTCCCCCCCCCCCCCTCCCCCAATAATAACTTCATTCAAAGCATGTGTGCATACATTCGTAAAAGTAATATTTTTGGAGAAACACATTTCGAGAAATTCATCAATCAGTACTTTTTGTTTCAAAATCACTACTTCGCATCTTAAGATTTATTTAAGTTATAAAATTCATGAACTTTTAAAAACATGTATATTATTAGATATGAGATAAACTGACATCTTTTTATTTCAGACTTTCTAAAGTCTTAAGATAATTGAGTAGATAAATATTTTTACCCACTGAGGAAAAAGCAAATTGGCTGAAGTGTAAACTTATAATTTCACATACATAATAAAATTAAATTGAGAATACAATTTTTTTTTTCAATATTTTTTTTAATTATTTTAATTTTTAAGAATATTTTTTTCTGTAGCAGATGATTATTAAAAATTCGATTATATTTGAAATGTTAATGTTGATAAAACTATAACATTTATATATTTTTGAAAATAATTTGTTGCTGGAAAACCTGACAGCCATGTGACGAGTTTATACGTCTGAATACATCAAAGGGTTAATAGCTCATAGATATTAATTTTTTGATAAAAAATTATGATTTTTGATAAAAAAAAATTATTTTTTATAAAAAAAATATTTTTGATAAAAAAAATTATGATTTTTGATAAAAACAATTATTTTTTATAAAAAAATTTCGGCATATTGTTAGTTACATTTCTTTCAAAATAGAGGGAGTCAGGAGTCTTCATCCTTGCTGCTCACTTAAGTGATGGTGTGAGAGGAAAAAAAACCTGACAAGTGCCCGAAAGAAAAAAAAATCATATGAAGACAAAAAATGGGAATGAAAAAAAATGTGGTTTTTAAAGAGATAAAATGATGACATGAGGGGGTGGGATTTTTATTTTATTTTATTTTTAAGAAAAAAATAATTTCTCCGTGGAGTAGGCAGATTTTTTTTATGAACTTGAGACGAGACGATGGATTTCGATGATTGTGTCTGCTTCTTAAAAGATGTTTATGTGTTAATCAAATCTGTCTACATGACAGTTTTTTTGGAAGATTTTTTTTGTGACGTATGGGACTTAAAATGTTTTGTTTCATTATTTGTTTGTCGCATTTGGGGATCATATAACGTTCAATGTGTGTGTAATTAGTTTTTTAATTCAATTAATGGGATTAAGCGTGTTTAAAAATCTAATTAAAATTTTCTTATTTCGCCTTAATTCTGCAATCGAGGCATGGACACTTTAATTAAATTATTTTTTTTGTCATTTTCGGTATCTTAATTCAATGAGTATAATTTTCACTAATATCTACCTTTTTAAGATATCTTGTATGCGAATTTATCTCATAAACTATTTGAACTAAAGCAAAGTGTTTTTTCAACATGGGCGTTTTGTATATTTTCTAAATATTTAAAGTATACATTTCGTTCGGAAAAATAGTTATCTTGCATTACATACATTTTTTGACTGGGCATTTTGTAAAAGGATTATGATCTCAAATATTTTACAATTAATAAGTTATGGGAAACTAAACGGCATTTCTTTCAAAAGTACTTTTAATATTAGACTTATTTAAAAAAATAAAATAGTAATATATTCTGAAGAATTCTAATAGTTTGCAATTTTTCTAAAATTTTTCATTTTATCGATTAAAAGTCAAATTAAAACAAGGCCTGTTATACTACTCCTACACAAATTTACAATATCTTAAACTTTGAAACTTAATATTATAAAAACCTTGGCTTCACTTTATATAAAAAAAACTATTTTACTACTACAAATAAAACTTAAATAACTCCATAATATACTTTAAAAATAATTCAACTTCAATCAAACCGAGTGTCCCATAATATTTTTTATCATTAATTAAACCCACCCAACCCGGGTATAATTTTTATTACTCAACCCTTCAATTCCCTCAAAGAGTTTTAAAAAAACGGAAACCATAACAACTTGAAACCCTTTTCCATTTTAACCCATTTGAGTCGAGCTCCCCCTACAATCCCATGCATTAACTTTATGAATAGTGGATTAAACTTATCAAAGGCTGACACATCCCTTCAAAATATACCAGCAGGAAAACAATTCACAAGCTTGGTTTGTAAAACATGTAAGAGATATTTTATATTTTAATGGATATTGTTTTTTTTTTAATAATAGTAGAATTTCGTTAGCATGAACTCTCGAAGAAATTCTATCACGTTAGTCAAATTTCTTGTAATTTGTTAGAAAAATTTTGGAATTTAATTAGTGAAAAGTTTACATTTTTTTAATACCAATCTTAATTACTTTTGCAGTGTTTTCTTATGAAAATTACAGTTAAAATCCACGACTATCTTTTTCATTTATATCAAATATTTTACACAATTTAAAAATGAAGTTTAGCGAAGATAGTTTAGGGCAAATAGAACTTGTATGTGAAAATGCTTTTGGTACGTCATTAGAGCAAATAATGTTCGACGTTGGTATAAATTGACCTTATAGAGCTTGTGAATTTTTGAAAAAAACTAGTTACAATATAAAAGTAAACATCCCGAATGAAGTTAATTATTTTAGATACAGGTCGTAAAAACATACCTTACTCATTTCACTATAATCTCTTCTCTGCCGAAAAAATTCCTACGGATATATTCTTTATCTAAACATATTTTTCAAACAATAACATATTTAGAAGCATGGTTTGAGAGTAATTTTTGAAATAATTTAATTTTTAAAAATTTAGAGTTTAATATATTTGATGAAGATCACGTCAAAAAATTTAGTGGAATAAGGGATTTTGAGAGGTAAAAAAAGCCCATTTTTGTGTGCTATAAATAAACGAACTAGCACTGACAATTTTTGTGATTAATAATAATTTCTAACTATTTTAATAAAAAATATCTTATAAATTAACCACTAAAAAAACAAGGCCTATTTTTGAAAGACTACCGAAATCTGCTTGACCTTCTTAGATTGACCTGATTGACCTCTTTTAATAATTAAAAGAGTTATTTTTCATAAAAATTGTAAAATTTAGTTGTGCAGTGGATTTTACAAAGGTATGTGCATCTCTGAAGTGAAGAGGATAAAGACTCAACCTACACTGTTAAAAATTTTGTGCTTGGTTTCACCGTGATATTGGTTCCTAGTAGCTGCAACGGCAGTGTGGTGAAATGTTTCACCTTTTTGTCGGTGTTCGGTTGAACCATTTTTCTGTATTAGGAAACAAAAACCTGAGAAATGGTTCAACCGAATACCAAAAACATGGTTTAACGTTTCACCACACAGCCGTTGCAGCTACTAGGAACCATATTTTTGGTGAAGCAAAGTGCCTAATTTTTAACAGTGTATGTGCACCTCTGAAGTGAAGAGGATAAAGACTCAACCTATACCTCTTAAGATAAAACTTACCCTATACCTCTTTCTCAACCCAGCATCCTAACACTTAGAACCCGGGCAATCAAAGATCCAGCCGGTAATCCCGGAGTCCGGCCCCGGCACACAAACATAATATAGGCGGGCATTAGAGCCGGGGCCGGGGCACAAGATAAAGGAGGCATTAGGCCGTAATCCAGGGCCCGCTTTCTAAACGTAGGCCTTATGGTAATAGCCGAGTCGAGAGGCGAGCTATCGTCTTACGGGCGCTGCTTTATCATTTTGGACATTAAGCAAAAGGTTGCCTCATCAAATGGAGAGCTTGGAGCGAGAACGTGCTAAGTGACATAAAGGTCAAAGCGGGAAAATGAGCTTTAAAGTTTTTTTGTTTGCACTTAGACACGTTAAAAACGGCACTTACAAAAGGTAAACAATGTATTTAACTTAAAATTTATGAAAAGTGGGAATGTTGTTATCGTTAAGGAGGGAATAACATGCTCATTGATGCAAACATTTAATTTTTTCAAAAATGTCATTTAGCACGTTCTTCCACTAAGCTCTTCAAATGCCTGATCCGAGGGACTCTCTGCTGAAATAATACTCCGCTGTGGTGTCTGCCGGATGGGGATTTTGAGGGTGCGTCAACAATGGAGTCCGGATATGCTGTGGTCTTGGCGAAAAAAAGAGTTTGTGTGTGTGGAATTATGCAAATGGTGTTACAGAGTCTAATTGTTATGATCTTGAAGAAAGTTTTTAAAAAGATACGCATCAATTTACTGTAGAGTTTAGAAATAAGGACAAGGAGCTTGTTTTGAGATCATTAAAATTGATCACTCAGTTCACTGAAATCGGATCACTGATTCGCGTATCACGGAATCACTTTTCAGTTTCACAAAATCTGAATGATGTTCAACAAATTTCAAAACTATGTTTTCATATGATGTGACTGAACTAAATACCAATGCCTTTTAAAGTTGTTGGTATTCGATTGTTTCTCTTAATGCTTGATTTTTTTCATCTAGAGAGGGCAACACAGCATTTACTTTGGAATAAAAAAAAACTAGCATTACTGTTTCGACTTTTTAACTACTGACCAGGTCTTTTAACAATAAATTTCCGCCATAAATAATTATTATTCTTCATTTTTTTATGAAAAAGTAACTTCAATGAATTTTAAAATCCAAAACCAATATACGATGTCTGACAGACGGGTTAAGGTTTAAACCGCTTTTTCAGAATCGGCTTCTTCCAAAACGTGCATAAAACACAACACCTCTGTAGATGTTCGTCATTTTATGGCGATAGAAATAGAAATTCAAGCTGACTCGAAACACCAACCCATACGATGAAAGATTTAGAAGTTTGATTTAATAACAGTTTAAACTTAAATAAGAATTATCAACTAATACAAAACAAAGAATTACAAAGACGTCCTTTTAATATTACAACATATTTTCGTCTTCCCTAGTTTTTTAATACCCACGACACGGTCACAGTTATTTTAGCTTCCCTTCTTGAAGACTTACAATGACGATCGCGGCGCCCTCTGGCGCCCCTAGAAGAATTGGACAAAGTCTGATCTCCACAACCTCCATTTCGGACTTTTGATCCCATCGCAATGCTTTCATTGCCTTTATTCCATATTAGGTAGTTGAAGGTAAAAAAAAATCATGCAGACTTAAGAATATCCTTCCAAAGTATTAAAAACCACTTTCCATTCACGCATGAGCGCCAAATCAGGTAGCCCCCCACAAACCCATCACAATACCCCCAACACCCACCAACTAGGGCATGAATAACGAAAATCAACCTTCTCCCGAAAAATACAGATAAACGCAGACCCACCCCTCTCCCACTTTTCCCGTTTCCAGGATATGAGATTAGGAGCTCAAGTTGGGGTCTCCGGTTTCCGGTCATTTTCCGGAAAATGCCGCGTTTGGCGATAAAATAATCATTAATCATGTCCCAGGTGGCGAGATTCTTACCGCAAGGGGGGGGGGGGGATTCGGACCATTGACAATGACGCGGTATTTTTTCTTGCTTTCAATATCTCTTGCCTGTCTGTTTTCCATATTCTCCCTTGAAAAGGATCTTTTTCAAGAGGAACACTTTTGTATTCTCTTTTTTGAGTGGGATTATGGAAGATTTATGGTCTATTAGAATATTAATGGGCTTTTTTTTTAGGGTTGTAAAAGTTTTGAGGTGAGTGAATCGATGAGATTGAAATTCAACCGTGTAATGATAGATAATGGGGTTTGAATATATAAAAATATTGAAGTAAACATTGAAAAATGAGCCAATTTCTATAGTTATTTTGCAGTTTAATATAGAATTTTATTGATTATTTATAATCAGGATAATGTCGAAATTATCTGACTAGAAATTAAGCTGTAACGAATACTAACCAAATGCAAATTATTATTTTCATTAATAAATCTGCAATAAGTCTGCTTGTATCTCTGTAATAATAGATAATGTGGTTTAAATATAAAACGATTTGGTATACGGTGAACGGAAGATACGGATTTAGAAAGATTGAAGTATACGAAGAAAAAATTAGCCGATAAATAATTATTTTGCGATTTAATTTAGAATTTAGTTGATTATTTAAAATTATTTAAAATGTCTTAATTATCTTACACTGTTAAATTACACAAAAAACACAAAATTTTTAACAGTGTGCTTGAAATTAATATAACGAATAATAAGCAAAAGCAAATTAACATTAGAAGTCTTTTCTGCTCCATTATACTTTTCATTTAAATGTGAAATATCCTTTTAATCGTTTAATACATTTTATTGTAATGGAAAGTATTATACATTATACAAGATGTGGTTTTCATGACTAAACATCTCTTTGAATCAGGCATCTACTCTGAAGAAAACTTCTGTAAATTTACATTATAATATGCTGGCAACTTGGGTACAAGAATTTGTTGATGTTATTGTAGAACAAATTTAAATTCTACATAAACAGCAGCGTCAAAACTGCATTTTTTTGACATGTAAACATATCGTTTTCGAAAACAAGTATCGCAACATTATAACATTCAAGTACCGTATTATAGTAAATATTTTAATCTTTAGTATAGTATTTAATCTTTAGTATAGTGAGGCCTAGTGGCTTAGTTGTAGTGCTTCGCATTGCCACGCCGCAGGTCCGGGGATCGAATCCCGGATTGGGCGAGGTTGACCCATCCTTTCATCCCTTAAGTGGGTCGATAAAATGGGTACCAAGCATGCTTGGGAACTAAACACTGGGAGTTACGCGTGAAGCTGACCACCTTACTGGGACATATACCTAGCACCCCAGAGCCCTAGGTCACGAAAGCTGAAATGTGCACGGCAGGCCTTGTCCCACTAATGGGCTGTTGCGCCGGAGAGTTTAGTTTTTTAGTTTTTAGTATAGTATTTTATCCGAAACATTGAATAGCAAATGTTGAACCGCATTTCAGAAGAATACATGCGTGCATATCTTCAAAAGTATTGTTTTGCTAACCATGTATTTTTATTTGGTCGCAATACAACTTCTTATTGCTTCAACACAACTTGTAACGATTCTGAAAAACACAATTTTTATATTGAAAGTCAAAACAAAGTTTTAGTACAAATAGATCAAATCACTCGAAGTTATATATATATATAACAAATCAGGTAAATATTACTTTTATTATATCTCTTAAATAGTCTAAAGAAGGCCCCGTGGCTCAGTGGTAGTGCTTTGCATTGCCGTGCCACAGATCCGGGTTCGAATCCTGGATTGGGCGGGGTTCACTCAACCTTTCATCTCTTAATTGGGTCGATAAAATGAGGACCGAGCATGCTTGGGAACTAACACTGTCGGTCCCACTGAGGCTGACCACCTAACCGGGACATATGCCTAGCACCCCAGAGCCCTTGGTCCGAAAGCTGAATTGGACACGGCAGGAGTTGCGCCGAGGAGTTTAGTTTAGTTTTTCAATAGAGTCTAAAATGAATCATTACAATTCCAACAACCTTTTACCTCTTTGTTTCAATTGCAGTCTCACCATTCCCAGCTCATTTTTTGTCCCCCTAATCCTTCCTACCTTTCAAGGGGAAAGGGGCTTCAATATTTTACCATGAAGCCCCCTCTTTTTTCATTGTTTCGCGGCGTCTCCCGTGAAAGATGACGCTCTCCAGAGGAAGTCATTGAAATTCCGAGCTTTCAAGAGAGGGTTTTGCTTTATGGATTGTTATTTTAAGCAGTAAATAAAAGGTGTTGGGAGAGACTGATCGGTCTGAACGCAAAATAGTCGTGTTTGTTTTGTGACTAGTTGCTAAATGTTTCTGTTATTTTAGTAAGTATGCGTTGAACTAGTTCTTATAAAGAAATTTGAACATTTTTTTATGCATTTTAAATGTACACATGTTGTAACGTTGTGAAAAAATGTAGTTCTAAATATAAGAACAACATGCATCTAACAAACAGGTATATTTGAACTGCAAGCCGTTTGTCGTCGATTTATGTATTGCTATGCATTTTAAATGTACACATGTTGTAACGTTGTGAAAAAATGTAGTTCTAAATACAAGAACAACGTGCATCTAACAGACAGTTTATATTTGAACTGCAAGCCGTTTGTCGTCGATTTATGTATTGCTATGCATTTTAAATGTACACATGTTGTAACGTTGTGAAAAAATGTACTTCTAAATATAAGAACAACGTGCATTTAACAGACAGTTTATCTTTAAACTGCAAGCCGTTTGTCGTCGATTTATGTATTGCTAAGTTTTAAGTTCGAATTCTAAACAAAAGATGTATCCATTTTTATATATACAACAACTTTGTTTTTTTTTAAATCTCGACAACAAACACCGTAAGATTTAAAGAAAAATATGCACAAAAAGCATTGTTAATCACAAACAATTATTCTTTAAATTTTCAACATTTTAAATTTTCTGTTAGTAAAAACTACTATCATAAGTTGCTGATATATTTAATAATATCGAAATGAAGCAATTTGATTTCAGTTGTATCTACTCAAACATATTAAAAACATTACCAATACAAAGATGTCTCTTTGTGCTCTAAAATTAAATAAATGTCCAGTATGTACTTGAATTAACAAGTAATAAAAAAACAGATTGTTCTTGTTTATACATCCCAATACAGGTGTGTTTGCCATAGACCTAAAACTGAACTTTGAAGTACGGATGGTCGTTTAAAATGAGTGTCAATAGATTTAAAGACGGTCATCCATTTGGAAGCAGAAGTTTCTAAAGGGGGAAAAAATTAAAACGCCACCAATAGAGTGATGGGGATATTTCTC
>JAFNEN010000572.1:0-290275 GCA_019343175.1 Oedothorax gibbosus
AAATTAAATACCGGGGGGGGGGGGGGGGCACTTGCCCCCTGTTCCCCCGCCCTGGATCCGCCAATGATACTTACGAACTTAGCTTCTTCAAGTTTCAGGGTAACATCCAGTCCATTTGCTATGTCTTCCAGCAACAGCTTTTCCACATCTCTCAAATAGTATTTAACAGTACCCAGACAAGTGTCATTGGTTAGTTTGTCTTGGTCCCAGGCCTCGATCTTCAAAACACACTTCTTCAGATGTCGGTTCTCCATTGGAAAGAAGAAAGTTTCGTTGTACACTGGGTGTTGTGTCTTTCTCACGACTGCAGAAACAAACTCGAATAGGGGAAGAACGTCCACTTTGTTTCTTTTGGATTTTTTGAAGGTTCGGGTGTCATATAGGGCGACTATAAAGTAAGGGTTGGGCTTTCCGCCACGCAGACGCATGTGTAGATCATAGGCTTCCTATAAAAGTTATTTTTGAATAGTAGAAGTAATTGCAATTGAAGGGTGTAGTTGCAAAACTCACTTTCTCCAAAGTAATCTTCCACTAAGATATTGGGTCCGGGCACTTCATTGGCGACTTCGTCCAATTGAATTGAACATTATCAAAAGTCGCCAATGAACGGACCGTACCCTATATCTCAATTATAATTTGGAGAATGTGAGTTTTGAAACTATACATTTTAGTTGTTTTATAATTATCCAATCTTTCTGAACCAGACAACTAACATGTAAAGTATAAAAGATGAAAGTTTGTCGAGTTCTGGTTAATCGAAGATCTTATACAATTTTCACGCTATTTTTTAGTTACAAAAAGTAGCAATCATTTAGTAAAACTAAATCACAATTTAATATCGGGAAGGCGTGGCATTTAAATCAACACGAAAAGTCTACGTATTTGTCAGATACACTTGATATGATAGTATAAAATGACGCTTTTTAAAAGATAATATATTGAATTTACGTTGCATTTGGTTAAACGTAAAGATGCATATAACTGAGAGATTATTTTGAAAATCAAAAGCGTTGAAATTTATTTGTTATGTTTTAACCATAAAATAAATATTCCAAAGTTTCTAAAGTTGGGAACCAAACTTGTGAAGAAATTCTGTAAAAATTATTTTTGTGTATTTGATTAAGCTATTAATTAACTAAACATAAATTATGCAATTTAATTTTAAAGTGCAAGTTGGAAACGCGTATTATCGTAACAAATCAAAGTAGGTTAAATAATGGATAAAAGTCCCACATTCATAACATTTTCTGCTTTAGAGATATGAAACTACTCACCTAAGACATATTTGCTTCCCGCTGGTTAAAATAGTAAAATTAAGATTATTTTGCAGGGGGTTTAAATACTGAAATAATAATTTCAAAACTTTTCTTGGAAATTAGGACACGATTTTCATGCTTATAATCTTTCAAATGGCGATTTGATAAGTATATAAATGACGCAAATGAAAAAGAACTTGTTACATATTGTTTGAACATGAACTTTTTAATGCTTAATCAGAAATTTCTTAAATTTGTAATCTATAAACTATATCTTAACTAATAGTTAACATTTTTGAAAGTTTTCGAAAGTTCTAATTGATAGATACAATTGTAAAATGATGACGCAAAATACACCATTTTATACGATATATAAACTTATACGTCTTGTAAAAGTGTTCCATCTATAAGTTTCATAAAACAATTAGTTTTAGAGCTCATTTTTCTACTTTTTAATTTTTGGTACTAATTTATTGCCTAAAATTAATTACTATGAATTCCTGATCACAAAAACTATTTTACGTTTAACTTGAATTCAAAATAAGTTTTAACCTAAAGGACAAAGTTGTTTTTTCATCATCATCCGGATTTATGAATAAGAACTATTTCTGTAGGACAAATTACTAACCCTTAAATCAACTCGTAGCTGAGTATAAAGTTTTCCATGTGTTTGAATCCTTTTGAATTGCATGGCGATAGAAACTAGCCCTTTATTCTTTTCAGCTTCTTCAGGATGGTAGGGTATATTTACATCAGTCTAAATTATCAAAGAATTTTTCCTTAGACTTCATTGTGAACATAAAAAAAATCAGCATTCGTCTATACATAACTAATGCAAAACAAACCGTACAGAAAGAGCTAAAAAGTAAAAAAAAAACTATATATTGTTACATATCGAAATAAATTTTAAATAATTATTTTCGAAACAATTTTTTAAATTCAATTTCTGTAAGGAAATATACGTATTTTGATAGCTTTAAACAGGTGCTGCAGAGTGAAAAGAAGAGTTTAAAGTAAAATATGGTTAAGTATCGTTTTTAATTTTATTTGGAAATGTAAAACAATATGAAAGTATAAAAAACACACATTATGAGATCCCCTATCTTTTAAATTACCTTCAACTTGCACACAGACTCAATTAAAACGTAAATAATATATATATATATATATAAATTCTTTGTTCTGATTGATTATGGTTTGATTGTAGTTTTGCTATTTCTAGTGAAAATATGGTGCAAAAAAGTTGAATATAGTAACAAAATACAGATAAAAATACAAATAACACAAATACGCAATAATCATAAATTAAATTAAATATGTATTTAATACAAAGATATAAATTTAATTTACGATAATTTCATGCTTTAATAATTTTTCATGCTTTTCATGCTTATAATTTCAAGCTTTGCTCATATTTATGAAATAATCATAATTTCTAAAATTAAACCGCCATTGCTTTCATTTTATTTTCCAATGTGCTGATTGTTATTTTTAATTAATAGTTTTACAATATTGTATCCCATTACTTTATTATCAGATTTTAAAAGTAACTTTCACGGTTTTATTTTACAAAATCTAAAATAATAATGTTTCATTTATAGTATGAAAAGGAATGGGGTGGGGGGTCATAAAAGATCATTTTATTCTATTATTATTAAATTTTTGATATTCTTTTAAGTAAAGGTTACTACTTTCGTAAAACTATTTTCTTCCTCCAAACGCACGTTTTAGCGATGAAACATGCAAAAAAGACATTATAATAGATGATAGATAGTATTTAATAGTATAAAGATGCCATAATATCTATCTATTTATCACTCACTAAACTTGGCAGAAGAATTCCAGCAAAAGAACGGCAGTCTGAATAAGAGGCGGTTTGTGTACTGGGCAAAGAGACGAGTCTTCGGATGTAGTCGGAACCATTTGCTAACTCAGTTACGGAAGTCCGTCTAGTCTCTTCATAGGGTGGTGGGGCTTCTGGGTCCAGAAAGCTGAGTTCGAAGTTGTTCTGTATGTACCAATGGGGATTGTTCTCAGCTGAGTTTAAAAATAGATAGTTAAGTAACATTGATACAATAATGGAAGATAAGTAGCATTGATACAATAATATAAGATAATAACATTGATACAACAATAGCAGATAAAGTACCAATGATACAACAATAGCAGATAAAGTACCATTGATACAACAATAGAAGATGAAGTAACATTGCATTAGTAGAAGATAGGTAGCATTGATACAATAATAGAAGATAATAACATTGATTCAATAATATTAGAAGTAACATTGATACAACAATAGAAGATAAAGTAACATTGATACAACAATAGCAGATAAAGTACCATTGATACAACAATAGAAGATGAAGTAACATTGATACAACGAGAGACAGGGTGGAAGTACAGTAGCGGAAATAAAACCCCGCTCCACTCTCAGTTTCTCGGCATTGCACTTTTACATTTTTTAAATGTAACTAAACGAACTTTAAAATAAATGAAAAATATTGCAGCACTTAATAAATTGAAGTGTTGGGGCTTCTGGGAAGTCCAGAACTCTGAGTTCGAAGTTGTTCCGTATGCACCAACGGGGATTGTTCTAAGCTGAGTTTATAATAAATTTCACGTCAGTACTATGTATTGAAAATGAAACAATTCCTTTTACATTAAAAAAAAGATGGAAAAAGAGAGTTGGGGAAGATAAGTAACATAGATACAACGAGAGACAGGGCAGAGGTACAGAATGTTTCTCGGCATTACATTTTTTAAACGTAACTAAACGTATTTTAAACTAAATGAAAAACATTACAAAATTTATTAAATTAACGGGTAACGTCTAAAAATTATAAGGATATATTTTCGTCAAAAATACTTAAATAGAAGGTTTAGATATAGCTTCATAGATGACCTGTGGCCACAATATCCCAGATATCCAAGTAAAAAAAATACGAAAAGTAAACCTGATGGTTTTGATTGTTATTATTCAATTTCAAATACATTCAATTGGCATGAATTGCAGCAAGAAACTTCTGTTCTAATTACATGAGCCCCATAATTTTTAGCTCAGCGAACTTATTAATGTTTTTACTAATGATACATAACTAATGGAATAATGACAAATTGAGCATAAGAAGTTTTTAATTTTTGAGTATTTTTTCAGATTTTGTATCGAATAATATTGAATTTAAAATGTTTTCTATTAAACATTTGGAAAACTGTATAATAACAAATAACCAATAAAATGTCCAATGCTTGAATTGTACGCAATTGCCTAGGACGTAAGTATCAAGTACCAAATTGCAAATTGTTTGTATAAAATGCATATTTTTTTGTGTAAACAATACGGTATGTTTCTGGCCCACCAGCTGGCAGTTTTTAGTAGCAAAAAAAAACTTTTTTCAGTTTATTAAATAGAAATGGATTACCAGGTAAACGTGAAATAAGTTTGGGAACTTCTGTCTTTCTGTCTTAAAATTTTTGTTTTGACATTTAGTCAACCTCGACGGCAAAAGTCCAGCCGAGACAAGTATATGGTCATCATAATTTTTTCGGAAAAGTCGGGAAAAGATGTGTCTGAAAGATAGGCAAATTATATCGATTTTTTTCGCTGCGCTTTTCGTTATGTTTTCGGCAACAAGTGTCACACTATACTTTTTAATGCAAAAAAGTAATATGCATTCCCTTTGAAAAGTTGTTCGAACAGACAAATACAAGATTTAATATAAAAACTTTAATTAAAAAATATTTTATTAAAGTATGACAAACTAAACAAATGTATCACAATACATTTTAAAGCGAAATTCCTTAAAAAGAAAAGGTATATATTAAAAAAAATCTTTGAAATTTTTTACTTTATTTCTATGATAAAATACGTTAGCCATACTTTTAACTTTTTATGTAATAAGCGTATCTCTTTAAAAATATGTATTAAAGAAGATATTTTTATTATTTATTATTTGGTATTTATTTCGAAGAACAAGTTAGACGTAACATTTCTCTTAAATTACAGCATACATGAAAAAATCAAAAAATCAAAAGTTTTATCAAATTCTCCAAAAAATAAATGATACAAATATAGTATCGCAATAGCTTTAATATGCGATTTCATGAAAAACTAAAATACTCATTTTAATAAACTTGTTGATCATATTATCAATAATTAATTTTTGGCTTTTTCAGAATAAGTTACACGAATAGCTAAGGATAATTATTTTAGATTTTACATGAATTCGCATCACTAAAATATGAAGAAATTATTTTTTAATTTCTTAAAATTGAAAAGTTGAAAAAAAAATACACACCTAATAACCTTTCCCTTTTTTTCAACCTCCTATGTATCCAGCAAGATGGGCAAACAAAACAAATAGTCAGCATGGCCACAATAAACAGTAGGCCACAACATGATATTATTAAAGCCGCTTTTTCTCCATAGGTTAAATCAACCATTTTCATGGTTAAATGCATTTAAAATTCTTCCTTAAGAAATGCCTTTTCAAGACCTACAAGTGGAGACAAATGAATAGAAGTGATTTTAGGGTTTGAGTAAATCCGCTCGTATAAGAAGCTTTAATTAATAAGTTTGATGGAGCATGCGCATAGAGATATGGATGGTGTATCTTCTCTTTTCTCCCCCCCCCCCCCAATTTTTAAACTATGGATTTGTAATTAATCATCATGTAACTACACAGCAAAATCCGGTTCGGTGTACAGTAGTTAGTTATTCCAATAGTTAGTCATTTTGAGATTAATGTCAATGACAAGAGGATAATTGTAAATAACGAATACATTTTTTAGTTATTTGAAGGAGAAGTGAATAAACAGTTTTATAGTTCACTTTATATGCATATCTGAGCTTATATATTTTTGTTGTTGAGCTGGAATGAAAAATTTGGTCAGACTTAGCATCGTAAATATACCATAAATAACATTGCATTTGCTACTGTAAATGTCGATTTTTTGTCGAGCAAAATTATTATGCACGCCTATTCTGCAGTGGGTATTTGTTCGTCTCTTGCTCAAAATTACGAGTCGTATTGGCTAACAAAATTGATAAAAAATATCACTTCAAATTGATCATTGTAAAAGAATATTTAAATAATAATTTTAAAAAGTCCCATAATTTTTGTAAAAATCTCGGCATAAGTAATATCAAATCTTAACGGTGCAAAAGCGCACTATAGAATTCATTAAAGCACGTTTCAATGTGAAAGTGTTAAAAAATATAACTTCTTGATAGGTTTTAACACGTTTTTGTTGCTGCGTAACACACCATAGGAATATCATTGTCGGATCCTTAGTTCTTGGTGTCTTAAAGCATCACCCGTAGCCTTAGAAATTATTTGAAATTTAGATGAATTTGGTTGGTTTTGGCAAACTTAACGTCGCACTGGAGCTACTCGAGTGCTATTAGCAATGCTACTACTTTTTGCTGCTACTTCTTAATAGTGAATGATCTAAATGGATACCTTAGGCCCTAAAATTACATTTTACTTATAAAAGGTTTATTATGCGACAACAGTCAACTAACCAACAAATCAAGCTGCCAATAAGCCGCTGCCGAACTTGTTATAATAAGTTTAAATTAAATAAATAGAATAGAAAATTAATATTTAAAATTAGATAGCAAAAACTGAGCGAAACTGTTCCACAAATACAGTTTGTATTTCCTTGTAGAAAACATTACACTGAATTTAAGGTCACGTTATATGCACATGTGCAAGCTGAGAAATTACTGCCAAGTGCTGTAAAGGTTTGTTTACAGCACCAGATGTAACCAAATGCAGCAGAATGCACTGTGGAAAAGCGGCAAATGTCGGTCAACAGGTCAAATGGAATTAACAGATAATGCGTTCGTGACTATAATTTTAAGAAAACTCAAATAATGTGTCGACTCAGGATTTTAGATCGATGCATATGCTATATATTGTGAGCTTCTAAATAAAATTGTGCACGAACTATTTAATTATCACCCACTAAATCAAAATATCATGCTTCTGAAAAATAAATGAAAAATAATAAATTATTTTCTCCACAGTTTACATTTATAAATATTTATGAACAGTAGTAAACTAGTATGAGAACTTTATAAAAATGCAGTAATACATTTAAATGCCTTATTTAAGCTAAGTAAGCAAATTTGACTTTTCTAAAACATAAATTTAAAAGGAGTAATGTGAAAAACATAACTTTTTTTGATTTTACCAACAAAATTATTTAATATAAAGTATATTATAAAAGTTATAAAAGCTGTAAATTAAAATATTATTTACTACAATTTTAATTATGAAAATAAAAATATATTATATTGTGGGTATGGTTTTAATTTAAATACACTTATGAAAATGAACCATTTGAATGCATAATAAACTAATAATATGAGATATATACACTTGAAAATAATCTCAATTACAATGGTTTACTCATAAAATTCATTTCGAATAGCAAAATTAATTTTTTGACTTAAATTCTTTCTTATGACATTTTTCAGTGAATGTACTAGAAATATACTAAATGGGTAACATTTTTCAATTTTAATGACTCTTACAATTATACAAAAAACTGTGGAAATTTAAACAAGTCTCCTTAAATATCATAAATTATAAATAATAAAAAAATTATCTCGAATATATATCAATAATTACTAAATATATTTTCATTTAAAAGAACACATTTATTTTAATTAAACATCACCAGTTTCAATCTAAAGTTCTCTATCTTATACAGTAATATTATTGTCAAGTTAAGGCACATTGTTAAGAGGCTAGATCAATGTACTCACATGTTAGAAGTGCTTCCATCTCAGTAATAGTACAAAAACATTAGTTCTATACCGTTAACGCACTTGTAGTTCTATATTGTCTACCGGTATTCAACAAAACTTCTGTTCTCAGTACGAGTTTCTAAACCCCACCTGCAGTGAGTACACACTACAAGTCTATGACGTAAAGGCAGCTGAAACTTGGTTAACTGTAATATTACTTTTAAATCAATACAAAAAATATTTTATATTGAATTTTAATTACATTAAAGGTCATGTGCGAAATAGCGGTTGAGGTTACATTTAAATTTAATTACCTTTTGTTGTAATTTAATAACCTTTGTCAATTGAAATTCATAAGAATAATTGAATTTTCAATTCAGGTTTACCGTTCCAATGTAATTGGTTAGTAAGGATTCGGTGGAAGCTGAGTTAATAATTTGAGTTGGGATTAAACAAATGATTGTTTTTTTGGTTCCGGATCTTTTTTCAACGTTTGATTTTTTAAAGAATGATTTACATGTTTGAAAAAGTGAACCTTTGATTGCATTTATAACTACATATTTTACTACTTTAGTGCTTACGTATTTCGTTGGTTGATAAGGGGTCAATGTCTTTGATGTTGATGTTAAATGCAAAATTAAAAAAAACATAACTGTTTGGTGGAAGGTTATTTACTAAGTTGATAAATTGATTACTTTGTTTGATTTTTTTACATAATTTTTTTGCTAAAAAAAGGTTCTTTAAATGTCATTTTATTTGAGTTGAACAACAGAGAACAGAAAAATAGAGTTCTTAAACAAGTTATTTATAATCTAAGTTATTGTTTATGATAGTTAAAAAGAAATTAAATATATTTATTTTTCCTCAGAATTTCAAAATAAAAAATATGTTGAGGCCTAATAGTCAGGGGCATTGTTTGATTTAAGTGAAATGAATGAATTTCTTTTGAAAATTTTCAATCGCAAATATACGGGATAAATGTAATGGAAAAATTACCATTACACGGATGAGCATACTTATTCTGTAGTTCATTCTAGAAATGAAAGAAGATTGGATGTTCGAAGATTTTTATTATAAAAAATCATTTTGAAGTATTTAAAAGGATGAATAGGGGTAGGCTTGTGCGTTTGATCAGAGACCCGCTTATGAGGCCTCTTCGTCAAGTAATGCAATTTTAAAAAAAAATCGATTTTTTGATTTTAGTATTTGCGTAAAATAAGTTTTAAGAGCTTTCCAACGATGTCCTTTGTATGTTATTCAGACAACTTTAACCTAGTTAAATTTTAATTTGGATATGGATCAGCAGTATTTTCATAATGTAAGTTTTCAACTTTAAATCTCATTTTTCTCAGAATGGTGTTTTTCAGGTTTATGTACCTTTTTCTTAAAAACTACTTCATGTATAGACCTAAAATTTTTACAAGATAACTGTTTCAGGTTGTTTTGCTTACTGAAATGAGATTTTATCAATATATAAAGTAGTTTAAAAAAATATATTATTTAAGGAAATGTGTTAGGTTTAAAAAAAAGGAATTTTTACATCACAAAATTACCCATATTTTTTTTCTCCTTCAAATTTTGAGAAATGCTCATTCCAGTAAGCAAAACAATCTGAAACAGTTATCCTGTAAAAATTTTAGGTCTATACATGAAATAGTTTTTAAGAAAAAGGTACAGAAACCTGAAAAAACACCATTCTGATAAAAATGAGACTGAAAGTTGAAAACTTACATTATGAAAATACTGCTGATCCATATCCAAATTAAAATTTAACAAGGTTCAAGTTGTCTGAATGACATAGAAAGGGCATCGTTGGAAAGCTCTTGAAACGTTTTTTACACAAATACTAAAATCAAAAAATCGATTTTTTGAAAATTGTATGGTACTGAACTGCCTTAAATGCTTTTTCTCAAACCTGCATTTTGAAAATTTGCTGCAGTTATAACTCAATTTCAAATGATCCGACCGATTTGCTTTTGTCTGCTTATTTTGTATATGTTTTTCTATACACTGACTCACCAGTTTTTTGATTGTATGAAAAATGTAATTTTGGCGCGCCCCAAAAATCATCTGATTTTTAAGCGAAATTTTAAAATTTATTCAAATTTTTGTCATTTTCTAAAATTCTAATTTTTCACAATCATAGGTCATTGCCGATACAATGCCTTCTAGTTTAGTAATTTGTTTACTTACTTACTTATCCTCTTCGTGCCAAGTGGCACATAAGGCCCGACACCTAGTTTGCCAGCTCCACCGATCGGCTGCGGTAGCTCTTGCTTCTGACCATGACGTCCACCCCGCCCGATTCCTCTCTTCTTCCACCATCCTTCTCCATGTTAGTTTAGGTCTCCCTCTTTTTCTTTTTCCCTCTGGTGCCCATTGCATCCCCCCCACTGGTGGGATCTTTGTTTGCGGCATTCGCAGCACATGTCCGATCCACCTCCATCTTCTTCTCTTGATGTTGTTAGTTATTGGTTCTAGTTGTGTTTTTTTGAATAGTTCTGCATTTGATATGGTTTGTGGCCAATAAATTTTTAAAATTTTTCTAAGGCATTTATTTTGCCAGCTATTTACCTTTTTCTCTTGTTGCTTAGTTAATTTCCACGTTTCTGTTCCGTATAGAAGTACACTTTTGACCATAGCATTAAATATATTGATTTTTGTTTTAAACAGTAAACTGCTTGACTGCCATACTCTATTTAGATTTTTAAAACAGTTTTGTGCTTTTACGATTCTTAAATTTATTTCAGCGTCAGTTCCTCCTTTCCCATCAACCAAAGTCCCAAGGTAGGTGAACCTTTCAACATCTTCAATTTGCCCGTAAGTAATTTGTTTACCCATTTTTTATTTCAATCACTGTGAAGGCCGCAATTTCTGTAGAAGTAGAGGAACAATTTATGTAGCACAAATTCAGTTACACACAAAAAAAAATTGAAACTTAGCCTTTTTGTTTGGCAATGAAGATGTTAAAATAATATTCACAAATGGGTCCTTGATGAATTTATCAACTTCTTTAAAAATATTAATGAGCTACAAACCTCAATTTATGAAAATAGTTCTAAGGTTATGATATTTTAGATAAAAAAGCTTTTTCTAATTATTTTTCGTGATTTGACCGAGGTTGAAATTAAAAGGCTTGTTGCCTATATATCCCTTGCTCTAGTACGACGTTAAGTTAACCATTCCACACCCTTACAAAATAAATTTCCAAAAATCTATTTTAATATAAAAGTAAACGCGGACTATTTGATTACCTTGGAGTTACAAACTTAAACCATTTCCGCAAAAATTCTTACAATAATTTTTGTCTGTGAAATAATACCCTGGTGTTACCCTATTGTACTTTTATTTTTCTGTCTATAAAATAGCAAAAAGCAAGCGCAAAAGCTCTAGTCCACTTCTCATATTGTGTCTTTTGGTAAACAAATGATCTTGTCGTAGAAACAAAATTTCTAATTGCAATGATACAACAAAATTAGTGATAAACATACAAAGAAAAATATTATTCCTTAAAAATGATTTTCTTAAAACCTCTAAGCTAATTATACCAAAGTTTTAATTTAGGATAATTTATTTGTTAATCATTACTGTTTATTGAAGGAAATATGTTTTCCCTATGTTGCCCTTGTTGTCGTTAGCATAAGAACAATGAAGCATTCAATTCAAAACCATTCAAAGTGTCCAGGATTAACCTCTAAGCGTTGTAGATTAAACTATTGATAAAAGTTTAAAGTTCCTTCCATTCAGATATCCTGGATATTAAACTATTAGGGAAATGATTTGTTTATTTATAATCGCAGTAGTTTATGTTTGAACAAACTGGTGTAAGTACTGTGACACTAGCAATTAAGTAATCAATCAAAATGTTTAATAGTTATAACCCCATCCTGTTTTTATTTTAAATATATAAATATTTTCTTTTATTAGTGGGAGGGAATAAAATAGCAAATATTGTGGAACTATTGTAATGTTTCTTACGTTCATTGCATTTTAATTTTTTTTATTGCTTACATTAATTAATTACTAGCAAATATGGACAAATTCCATGGAAATTGTTCCCTTTCAGTACCACAAAGAAAGCTCGCTCTTGGACTTTGTGGAATGTTACACCATGTTGCACAGAGTTTTGTACAAACGTTCCTCAAATATTTGGAGATTAGAAAGCTTACGCCGAAATTGGTGTAACGTTACACCGAAAAATCATGGTAACGTTACACATTTTTTACAGTGTAGGTGAACAATAATAAAATAGTTAACAAATTTCAAGTTAAAATGTTATTTATTAGCATGATAGTTCAACAAAATGATAAAATAAATTAATAATAAAATTTCATTATTTTTTTAAATTTTTATTATCGAGAAAAAAAGCAGCTTTATTGCCCACGAAACAATTCCTTTTGGTTTTGATGATAATGTATTGTAGTTACAATGGTAGTTTTGTGTTGTATTTCATTTTACTAAGATAGAAATTTTATGAAAAGTGGTACAAACTCAACAAAAGAAACAAGAAAAGTTAAGTTTTCCCGAGTTAATTTTAATTATAAATTATTTTAGCACTGTTCTGTGCATTACTTAACAGAAATAAAGAAAACTTAATGCATTAATAATTCGTTGAAAATGGCTACCATTTTTTTTCGGTGGAACTTAACGAAGTTGGAGTTTTTTTTAATTCATTTAAAATAGTAAAATAATTTATATTAACTTCTTACCTTAAAAATCGTCTCAAAATACAACACCTACCAGTTTATTCGTTGAGAATTAATAAAATAGGTAGACTGTTCAGTAGTCCACTCTCATAGAGCAAGTTAAATATCTTAGGAAAGTATAAATTAAAAATTAATTAAAGAATAGAATGTTAACCCCAAAAACCCAACAAATGAAATCATTTATTGGAATGTTTTAACAATGAAGTAATAAAATTTCATAATGAAGTAGTTAATTTCTTTTAGTTATGTTGTTCGATTACTTTTTTTCCCATTGATTTGATTATCTGTAAGTTTCGCAAATTAACTCATTTATTTCATAGCATTAACATTGTTAACAAATCATTTCGGGGCCCAGATGGCCGAGTGGTTTGGACCATTACGCTAGCAGTCTGCGCGCTGTAACGGGTGCGAGTTCGATTACCGCCTTCGCCCTGGGTGTATTTCCTTTCTATGTGACAGTAAAAATTCTTTCTGTGTCTGGCTTACTTGACGAGGGCTTCATAAGCGGATCTCTGATCAAACACACAAGCCGGAATATATATGTACCTACCCCCCCCCCAAAATCATTTATGAAAAATTCATGTGCATATTGTTTAAAACAATGTCTGGAAATATTGATTATCAAGTGCTTGAACTACTCATAAGAAGTTTAGATGTAGATATGAGAAACAAGTTTAAGTAGAAATTGTTGATTCCTGTTTTTATTGCAGTTTTTACTCCAGTAATGTAGCAACGGAATTAGATTTACCGCCCAATTGAGTCATTTTCATTCTGATGGAAGGGTTTACAATTCATAAAAAATAATTTACTACAAAAGCATATTTATAAAAAAAATGTGTCGACCTAATTTGGTCATTTGGAGTACTGTCTCACTATATAAATTTTCTCCGGTCAAACTGATCGTTCCGTTTACTGCTGTACGGTGTGATTGTGAATTAGGAGAGTAGTGTTTTGTACATTATAGATGTATTAGTGTTTTAAATACGTAAAAATTTAACAATACAGTTGTTTTTACACATTATCCAATTTTTTTAAATTCTTAAATTAATATATTTAATTTGCCTGATTGAATAAAACAGTCATTGCGCAATTTATTTGTGATTTGTGTCAAATTACTTCCTCTTTTTAAATAAACATACCTTTGACTAATTTGTTGCGATCGAAAAACGTCAGGATTCAATTCGATAATTTCTCTGGTGTCCAAACAAAATCTTATGATTATCATTTGATATCTCTTCAATATCATCCTTGTGTGATATTGGAATAATACGAAATATGTTAATAAGATATCGAGTGTTGGAATTTAATTTCTGTGATTGCAATTTGCAGTTTCTGTAGAAAAACTTTAGTTTTTTATGTATATTTATATTACCCTATAAAGTATGTTAAAAAAGTACTCCTATCTGTATTTGCTGTAAAATGGTCTTATTCAATATTTTTCAACAAAGTTTATTGTTTCTTTTTGTTCGTTGCTCTTTTTTAAAAATATTTTCATGCTGGGTAGTAAAACCTTTCTAGACTTCGTTTCAATTCGTTTTTCTTGATGCAGTTTATGTTGTGAATTTTTCTAAGAGTGTGTCCTGACTACGCAATCACTGAAAACGCCGACAGCAAAATCACCGCAATTTGTACATGCATGCGCAACGAAAACATTGCGCACGGTGACTGCACCTCAACTGTGACGCACGGTTTTTGTACGCATGTATCAAATGTCTACGAATATCTACGAGAATACTCTGATTCGGTGTGTCTTGGGCTATGGTAACTTGAGAGAGAAAAACCGAGTTTATCATTTGCAACTTTTCAAATAACCAAATCAGAAGCCAAAAATGCAATTAAAATTCCACTCTCGCCAAGTAGTCCTAAAAATAGTTGCAAGTAAAGAATATAAGATAGTTGCAACTTTTCCTATTTAAAGCCATGTTAACTTGTTGTAGGGTTGCTATTGTCAATAAAAAAAACAAAGGGAAAAAATAATAAAAAAGGTAATTGAAGTAGAAGTACATAAACTACTTTTCAATCAAATGAATTGGAATTAAATTTTCAAGACTGTAAATTTCTGCATTTAGTTTGGGATTTGTGCAAAGTATTTTTGCTTGTGTTTTTATTCGTCCTTTTTTTTAAAAAACTTATGGGTGATTTAAATGTTATTTTGACAACAGCAGAGTTTTAAAATAATATTTAAAATTAGGTGGACAAATTTAGATTTTGAAACTTTTATTGATGATATTAGGTTTTATTTTATTAGTATTAATATTTTTATGAATTAAAAACACTTTCATTGCGATTATTTTATTGAAACAATGGAGTAGGGGGTATACTTTAAAAACATTTTTAAGAACCAATTTAATACACAGTAATATAATAATGAACTATTATTAGTATAAATCATTAATAAACTTAGTTTACTGGTAAAGATTATATATTTTTTATTTAATTATTAAATTATCATTTATATAATATTTTGAGTAATTATTGTCTTTTATTAAAACGAAATTGTAGCACTTTTTTATATGACCTTTATTGATTCTGTGCTTGATTCAAAATGATTTTTTTTATTTAAAATATCTAGTTCTTTTTTAGTTTAAGGTTTGTCTTTTTTATATATTGAGGAAAATTGTTTAAAAAAATTGTTATTTTTTATTTAACTCTTAATATAAAAATATTATGCGCAATTTCTCTGGCGTAGTGATCAGAGCTTCTTGCTCTTATTCCGTAGACCCGGGTTCGTATACGGGTCCTGTAGGTCATGAATTTACTCAGCCCTTCATTCGACCAGGTTTGACACAATAAGTACTAAGCTTGATTGATTGGAAAGTTAACTGAAGGTCCATTGTCGAACTAGCCACTTGGCATGGACAATCAATATCGCTTGTGTAAGCACAAAGGCTAAGGTTTGGGCAAACTTTAATTAATATAAAAAATATAAAACATTAATTCAAAAATCACAAAGCATTTCCAATTCAAATGTAATTAAAGTTAATAATCTATGTTATTAAAACCAACAATTAAATTTGTTACACTGAGTTTTAATATTACTCTAATCACATTTTATTTTTTCGTATCCATGTTGAAATCAAGATCTCGCGCTAAAGCAAGCGATGAAATCTTTTCATCCCATTCCACGTTCGTAGCACAACACGGCATTCGGGTAAATGTCCAGACCAAAAAGATCCAGACGCATGCGTTTGAAAAAAACCCTACGATTTGGCGAAAAAACCGGCCACTATTGCATCGCTTGGCGGTCGCCAAGTTGTTGTTTGTATTTTCGTAGTCTGGACACCCCCTAACAATGCATTAAATTGTGTTTTGAAGACTATTTGTAGCATAGTATTTTGGATAAAAAAAATGTTGCTATAGATGCCTTTGTACGCCTCATACGAATAAAAAACTGTAATGGTCGATACATATCAAGCTTGGCTATTTCTATCAACAGGGGTTTCGTGTTTAGTGTGTTTGACTACTACTATTTTGAATCGAGTTTGGTATTCCACCACTCTTTCGTATACTAGTCGGATGGCTAGTCATGCGTCATTCAACCTAGTGTTACTTCATAAATCTGTTGGCAAAAAGTGCGTCTCCAACTTTATGGATTTACTTTACAGCATAAAATGGCGTAAAATTGCACCAAAGCTGAATAACTTAATACCACAAAAATGGTGTGAGGTTACGCCACAAAATGGAGGATAAATACTACGGGCGTCAAAGCCGCCTTAACTTATGGTGGAACTTAACTACTTATACTATTTCAAGACATTTTACATAACAATGCAACAATGTATTTTTTACTTTCTGTTACCGTACCTTTATCGCTCTTTGTGTTACTATGAAATTCTATATAGTGATAGTTTGTGGTTACTCTTTCATAGTTTTGAACCAAATTAAAGTTAGTCCTAAGGCAAGATTCGACCTTGCAATTCTTCGATTACAAGAGCGTCGATTTTCCAACTGACTACTCAATGGCGACTTGACAGAATACGCAATATTTTCATTTTTTTTCGTTTCACAACATTTAGGAATGCGCAGAACTCTGTGAAAGGTTACAGTGGGGTTCACAGGACTTTATGGAAGGTTCCTCACATAATTTTGTTTAGTTATGGAAACAGAACAACGTATGCAATTTTTAAGAAAAATTATGAATGCACACTTTTATGGAAACTTTAGTTGCACAAATTATTCATTGTACATAAGGTAAAAACCTGAAAATTAATACTACTCTGTTAATAAAACCTAAATCTTAAATTTTTCTTAACTCCCCTTTCCATACAATTTTTTTCATGAATAAATGTCCCTGTGTGCTCGTGTGTCTCTTGTCAATTTGAATTTGATTTTAACATTTAGATCGACGAATGTTTGTCAATAAATGAAAAAATTATAAACACAGAAGTAGTTTATGTCTGTAAACAGAATGGTAAACTTTTTTTTGTATTTTTTTAATCTCTCTACAATAATGGGCTTGTTTCAAGTGGGATCCGCAAGCTCTGCGGTCTTGTTTTCATTTTTCTCGAATTACTTTTGTTGATATTCGAAATTGAGTTTTCTAAGAATAAGTTATTTTAGTTGTTATTTTTTAAAATTACAACTTCTTGCTGTGCTGTTGGTTGTTTTAATCATTTACCAAGAAAAACTTGCATTGAAAGAAGTTGGAATTAAAAAAAAATAACAACTAAAATATTCTTAGAAAACGAGAAATTCGAGAAAAATGAAAACAAGACGGCGGAGCTGTTGCCAGATCCCTCGTGAAACAAGCCATTTGCATAAACTAAATTTTCAGAAAAGTGTGCATTTATATATTTTTTTTTAAACATTGCATGCATCTATCTTTCTTTAACATGGTCATACCTCATGATAGCAACTGTTTACCAGCAAACTTCTTGGTCATGATTTATTAGTGAGTTTTTAAAACGAGAAGTTAAATTTTGAGGTATTTGTTGTTTAAACAAATTATAGAGGTAGAAAAATTTCGAAAATGAACATTTTCCCTAACTTTGTACCATTATGAAACTAAAAAGCAACAATGCCCCATAAAACAGCGTAATTTATGAGCCATATGAATTGAACTTTATGTTATTGCTTACCATGGATACAAATTTTTTTTTAAATACGCTTATTACATTTAAAGTTCGACGATGAATGCTCCACGAGACCTTAAACTTTAACATTTTCCACAGTCGAGTTTTTTTTTACGTCAACCAAAAAATACTACCGCCCGAATTTTCTTTTTTGGGGGGAATTTTCAAAATGTATGTCAAATGTTACTTAACATTTTTTTTAATGAAATGGAATTTATTGTATTTTCTATAAATTTAAATGTTATAGGAAAACTGTTGTTTCATGAAGGTTAATATTAAGCTTACTTTTCGTGTGTAGCTGAGAATGTACAATTTTTCTAATGCAACTATTTTTTATTCGATGTCAAAGATTCATACATAATTTAGCTTTATGTACTTTACATTTACACAATGAAAGAAATGAAAGCAAGTAAAAATGGTGTAACAAACCTTTTTACTAAATAGACAAAATTCAACATATATGTATCATGATATAAAGTACGACTACTGTTAACAAATAATTTCATTTTAACATTGACATCTTTACAGTGGTATGCTTTTGAAATATAATCATGTCTTCTATATTAGAGTGTACTCATTAGATCCCGAACATAGTTTTCCAGCTGTTAACATTCCTAAGTAGATGAAGCTTTATACTCTCCACACATGTAATGAATACCTTAAGAGTTCGTAAATAAATATCAAAGAATAATCACAAAGTATTCCAATAAACAGACAAGAAGGGAAATGACTCACAAGTTATAATACTCATTTGATGATATGAGGGAAGTCAACAGATTATCTATACTTCTATAGCATAAGAGCAGATATACATACTCTAGGTAGACAATAAACATTTGGAGGAAAAGTATTAGTAGCATAGGAAGTACGGAAAGTGTCTAGGATGAATGTAAGACAAGAACAATGTGTCTTTTCTTAGACACGTTTCTTACATTACAGTGACAATCAGGCAAGGATTAAAGCAATACAAATGGTAACGACAACCATAGTAGTAGGTTTGCTCACAACATTAAGAACTTAAAGTACTAAAATTGTTGTTGCACTGATATGAGGCAATCCTTGACATATTCCTTTAATGATTTCTCACAGAAATATAAATATCTGAAATTCTTTTGATTAATTATTAAAAAAATGGCTTGCTTACGTAAAAACAGTTTATTTAATTAGGCTACTTCCTAAATGTAATTAAAGTTTCCACTTCTTTATATTGTGCAGTGATCTCTATAGGACTTTTATACTTTGTGCGCTAATAACAAGTGCTAGGACAAAATATTCTTAGTCTATAGAGCTGCATTTATTTGCTAAAATGGTTAAATCACTGAACTCTTTTGTAGTTTGTTCTCGATGCAAATTTAATTATTGTTAAAAAATAGTCTGCATTACTAAATAACAAAAATAGTTTTCTTAGCAAATTTAAAAGATAGTGGCCTAACTTAACTATTAATTATTAATTTTATAAAAAAATAATTTCCATTAATGCTAAGAAAGTAGTCTGCCTAAATCTGAATAAATATGCAGATTAGCATATTGTACTAAAGTTTTTAAAGGTTTAATTTTCTTCAAAACCTTTAGTTGCTTTAATCAAAACATCTTTGGTATACAATAATAATAGTAGAAAATATCGGCAATTTCAATCTCAAATTTGGATGGAATCTATATTATATACGAAATTGCTATTTAATAACTCAAGGAAAAATTCAAAATCTGTTTTAAACTCTAACTTAAGTAGAAAACATTTCCTTTATATAAATATTTAGTATATATCTTTTTGAATTTAACAATGTTAAATCTTCATAAAGAGAAATATATTCTAAGAACATTTACAGAACAATATCGTCAAAAATACATAAATTTACAAATTTTGCAATATACATTATATACTTATAATATTACTAATATATTAATATTTAATTTTTATTTGAAATCCAATTTATAGAAACTGTCTTGAATCAGACTCTAATAAAAATTGGTCAGTTTCTGCTTTTTTAAACGTAAAAGGCGCATTTCACGCATTCAAAAAATGTCTAAATTTTTGCTCAGATGTAAATAGGTGTGTGTTAATGTACAGTACACACTTTTTTGATAAAATTTGTATAGACTGTAAACGCATGCAAACTTTGAAACATGTTATTAAGTAAAGCAATATTCAATTTTCTATTCCATGAATGGAGTTTTTCATGTAATACTTTTAAATTTTTATCAAAATTTAAATTGATATTATAAATTTAATTCTATCTAATTATGAAATTGACACATTTCAATAAAAGTATCCTTAGAAGCGTTTTAAGAAATTAAGACTTCATACGTATGGCTAGCAATAAATTTAGATATAGAGTTTTGACGAATAGGTAAATAAATTTACAAGAGGATTATTTTATAATTACTTGAATATGGACAATCACACAGTGTTAAACAATTTACTGTTAATTATTCATTAATAGAAAATGTTTCATGATATAATGATGTGATAGTTATACATAAAGCTTGCTTACATCAAAACAGTACAGCATGATTTTGTACAGTGAATATAGTATACTATGGCAAGCTGGTCTACAGCATTGGTTACAAATTGACAGCTAGTTAAATTAAAATATTTTAGGGTACTTCTACTTTTAAACAAGGATAAAGTTGGGGTTATGTTGTAGGTCTAGCATTAAACGCAACATCAAATTGATGAATATAAAACAGTCACTTAGTTAGATATGCTTTGTTACCATTAAAACAGAAAACGTATATGATTCAGCGTGCGTCTACATCATGATAAACAGCAATCAAATTATTGAATTCCAGGAAAAGAATACGTTTGACAGACAGTTCTAAGAGTTCCTTTACACTTCTTACTTTTCAATTGCACACATGTCATGTATCACATGAGCTTGATCTGGATGAATCTTGCTCAACTTTCCCATAAATTACAGATATTTTCCAACATATAGCTCCGCCAAAGGATAACTGTACTTTATTTTTTCCGATGCTGCTGCCACTTTGAAACACGAGTCATTCATAAACTAGTAACAGAAGAGTGACGATTGCTGTAGAAAGATGTAGGTTCTTTCTAATACTGCCTACATCCATGGTGTTAGACGCTGTATAAACCAAAATTGTATTCCCATAAATGAACAGTACGAGTTTGCAGCAACAGTAAGAGATTGCTTTCGAAATGCACTGATCATCAGATGAAACAATTTGTGCTAAGCTTTGTTTCCTCCGCTGAAAAGGGGATGAAACACAGGACATAAACGACAAAACCAATCATTCTTCAGGGGAACCACGAAGATTCGGAAATTCTAAGAATCATTCCTCCGCCCACTTGAGAGGAGTCCAACATCCGATGTTCCAGGAATAAGGAACTGAATACCCAAATCTGTGGTGAAACATGAACACAGCTGCCTGTTCGTAAGGTAGCATGCCTGAATCTGAAGACGCCGCCATTTAGAAGCCCTGGATATACTCGTACGCTTCCAAGCTGGACATGAACACATAGAACAGCCAGAGTAATACAAATAGGATGGTAGTTGGCAACTTGTACTTCATGGGCCCTCCGAGCTCACCGCCCACCTTCTTGCTACGCCTCATCATAAGCACCAGCAAGGATATGAAAGCACAGCAGCAGAACATGGTAACAGAAAAGGCCAGGCTTCCTGGTTCGACCCTGAACTCTGTACCACGGGCGTAGTGGACCACTGCAGCTAAGGTCCAAGCGATTCCGATGCCGAGGAATACATTCACTGCATTGCTGCCGGTTACGTTGCCAATGGAGGAGTCGGCGTACTTGTCTTGAACCGCTGCTACCTTGCTAGCGAAGGTATCTGGAATCACAACACAAGAAATATCTTTCATTTTAAGAACTTTGATAAATTAGACTGATATACACATAAAACTTATTCGGAGGCAATTTTAAGCATGTCTAAAAATAATATTTTTTATGATAAATACGGGATAAACTCTACCTATTTGTAATAATTGTATAAGAGAATTTTTTTTTAAGAATGCAAATGAAAAATATGTTAAATTCATTTTTTTTATTGTTAGGTTAATTGGAAAATAAGGCACAAATAAAAAAAGTTTTAGAAACCTACAAAGTTAACTTGCTATGAATATAATTATTAATAAATAAGAATAAAGATGGCTTAGTCCCCATATTTACCTGGAATACTTGTTCCTAGGGCAACTAAAGCAACAGCAGTGACTGTATCTTTTAGGCCAACTGTGCAACCAAAATGCGATGCCAAATCTCCAATAACGGCTGTCAGTGCTCCAATTCCAAGAATCGAGACAACGAAACACAGCCATCCGTCAAGCATATCTAGAAAGTAAGTTAAACGAGTCTTGTTATTAACATCATTAAACTAGAAATACAACAAATAAGCATGCATGCTTACATTTTGGTTATGAAAACTCTGTCATAACATTTAAGAATTCATCAATTTTCTGAATAACAGACATTTAAGCATGAAGAGAATATTTTTTATATAGCTTTGAGTTAAACAAGAGTGCATCTTGCCATTTTATAGTGCATAAAATACTTATTTGACCTATGTTCAGTTTTTCTTACTAGGCAAATTCAATTGTTATTATAATCCCCTATTTTTCACTAAAACATCAGTTGCCTTGTGTTTTTTTTTATAAAACTATAAGTGAAATGTTATTCTTGTTAGAGAAACGGCAAAATTTAAATGATTTGCTTTTAAAACAGTAAATGGTTAAAGTGGTTTATCTTTTTTTTCATGTTATAGTTGACATATCTCAACAAAGGGTCTGATACGGAATAGAAACCTGTTTTTATACATACCAGCCGGTGGAATGAACGCGAACACCAGTTTCCAGAAGAGTGTGATGAAATGCATGACGTAGTCGGAACAAGTTGGAAGCTTTGGTTCTTTTTCCACAGGCTCCTCACCCTCTTCTCCTTCTTCTTCATCATCGTCATCGTCATCACCTTTTCAAGAAAACAAATATTAAATAGAGGAGAGGAGGGTATTATAGAATTAGCCGGGGAATATGGAATACAAAAGTTTCAGCCCTCTCTCGTGCTGCCATTACACGGGAATGCCATTATAGAGACCTAAGAAATCCCCCATGATCAGTGTACAAAGAGTTAACTTTTTGTTGTTGTCGTTACAGTCGCTGCAAAACAAAATGTGTTTCTGGATTTTCAATTTTTCCCCCGGAAAGTGTTCAAATATCTTAATCTACTAGTAATCATGATACTGTAATTTTATCGTTAAGAATAATGTGTGTATACTAAAAGAATAGTAGTTTGTTATACTGCAGTCGTTTTTTAGCTATCAATGTTTTATGCATCAGTTGTTGTAACTTATGGCTTTATTCGGGAAATTACACCAAGAAATATAGAGATCTCATCGTCGACAACAAAGTGAACGTGAGGAACAATAAAAACATGAACAACAAAGCGAACAAGAGAAACAACCAACAATACAAATAAAACAAAACATCAAAGAGTTCGAGGTAACAGGTGAAGAGGGGGCAGACATTTTCTTATCAATCCATAAGCGCTCTTGCATTCCAATATAGTCTAAAAATATCACCTCGTTGTTGGGCTCGGTTGTCTAGTCCTGAACAATTGAGAAGGTGTTCGGAATTCATAGGTGCGCTATTGCAAATAGTACAAGTGTTGGTGGGTAGAATACCTATTCTATTTAAGTGTTCCCCAAGGCAGTCATGTCCTGTTGTCAGTCTGAAGTAGGCAACTGCCTCTTTTCGTGGTCTTTTACTAAAGGTCTTCCAACAGTTTTGAATGTTGTTCCACTTTTTGTCTTTAGATTTATTTGTTAGGTTTTCTTTGTAGTTGTTTGAAATGTCTCTGTGGATGTATTTTCTTAGGGAAGCAGGAGGAATATGTTTCTGGTTGGTGATTACATGAGTTCCTTTTTTGGCGAGAAAATCTGCTTCTTCATTTCCATAGATACCCACATGGGAAGGTATCCATTGAAAGACAATTTCTTTACCTTTACTTTCCAAGTGGTTAATATTTTTCTTTATTTCTGTTATTATATGCATTTCAGAGTGGTGATTGTTTGAGATTGCCAGGATGGCTGCACTCGAGTCGACAAGAATTACGACTTTTGAAAAACAGTTATTATCTATTCTAATGATCAAATTGGTCAGTGCTAGATGTATACCATAAATTTCTGAATCAAAGTTAGTCATCAGGTTTCCTACAGGTGAATATTGTGAAAATAACTTACAATATACACCTGCCCCAGAATTATCATTTACTTGCGATCCATCTGTAAATATTCTTAGCCATTGGGGTTCGGGGTACTTTTCTTCCACCAGAGAGATGGCTGTGGCCTTCAAAATCGCATCACAATTGTCTTTCTTGGATAAACCATTTAAAGTTAAGCAATGATTTATGGTTACATATTCCAATGGATTTACTAGGTTTTTCGAAATGTCCATGGAAATATCTTTGTCTATGTTTTCTAATATGTTTTGACATGTTGTAATAGGGGAAATTTCTGTCTTAACACCTCCTTTATGGCTTTCCTCAATCCACTTCGCTCTTTGCGAGGATTTATGCATGAGTAAAATGGCTCATAATCCAAAAGGGCGACAGTATGTGCAAATGTGTATGTATAGTATGTACTTAAAATGATTGTGTGAATTTTTATTTAAAATCAAAAGGGGTTATTCTTAAAAATATAAATGGTATTCCATAATACCCTCCTCTCCTCTAATATTTAAAAACCTAAAAAGGTACAATAAAGGTGTTTTAGGAACTTGTATTCTGGTAGAAAAGGACATGGTCTAATGTTTAATATTTTTTATAAAGCCATTTTTCCTAGAGGGTACAGAAATAGAATAGACTTAATGAAAATAAAAATATTCATAACCATTACCATATAAAAAGTAAATACTTTTTGAGAAATAGCAACTGTATAAGACCACTTTTAAATATAGATCACTAATAGAATAGTAAAAAAAGATCATATGTGTCATGAAGTTTAGTTTATTTAATTTTTAAGAAACATTAAATTAGAAAATATTATCACACGTTAAATAAAAATTAGGTAAAATAAATGAGTTGTATCCATTAAATAATGCTGTTAACTTAATTTTCACACACAAAGAAAATAACTTATTTTTTTTAAATTAAAAGATCACATGGATTAACTTCAATTTAAATATAAAAAGGATAAAAGAGAAAAGTTCATTTTGTCATAATGGTCCAGAATCTAGTTTCAAAAGTTTGACATTTTAGCTAGTAGACAACTTATTTCAAATAATTCATCGAGCCAAAGATTTTTTTTATGTAAATTAAAAAAAACATTGCGTCGAAAATAAACACTTAAGTTATTCAAACTATAAACACCTCCCCACTTTTTACATGACTGTGAGAGCGATTTAGTCTAAACACCTATTACTACTCCTGAGCATGCCGAGAAAGGTTATTAGTCTGTTTGTTCGTAAGTCAGCAAATTAGAACTTTTACTTTGTAGGATCGAGATGAGAATGTCTGTGGTAGACTCTTTTGTGTTTGTCTGTGCCATTACTGGTCTAGTCAGTTGGCGAAAGTCCTCTATACAATATTAATACGAATATGTAACCGCCATTGGCGCTACTTTTGTGGTAATGGTAACGGAGTGAGGGACGTTATATGCACGTGGGTATCTTTGTAGTGACGCTCTATGTGTCATATTCTTAGCCTCTCTCTTCGTAATGGGTCTGCAGCCGTTGTTGCCAACGATCATATAATTACTAAGTCATTGCCTTATATAAAACTTACAAATTAGTGACATGTCAACTCACCTGCGCTTACTGTAATTGCCTCAATAAATTGCTCTTTCCAGGAAGATGTACCGATGGAAAGGGATATATTAGCCTTCTGGAACAACTTATCAACAGTATTCTGTAAAAATAAAAACCAAGTAAAAGCATTGAATTTGAATTGATAAGACTGTAGGAGATATATACAAGTTCAAGAAGAAAAAAAATGACAATAACAACTATCCAGATATTGTCTAATCACCCCTCTTAGCTCTTATTAGGACAGACACTTGGAAAGTTTATTATTATTATAATAATAATAGTTATTTTAATTCTATTCGGAATTTATGTGCTTTTATAGTGTTATGTTTCATGCAATAATCCACACACTAAAATAAACAGTATCCCCAGTTTGTCGCTAACAGCAAGAGTTTTACTATAATCAGCATTTTATTTCTAATATACCTCATTAAGACGGATTCAAATTTAAACATAACGTAATATTATATATAACTTCTTTAAAAGAAAAAATTACAGATTTTGAAAATATATATTTAATTTCAATGCTATAATCGTTACCATCTGGCAGATTGTATTTAAATTTACAGATTGGGTTTAAAACACAATCAGCCACAAACAGATTTTTTTTATTTGGACTGAACATCTTTACCCAAGGAAATATGTTAAAATATAAATATAGGATGCAAATATTTTTTTTATTTACAGAATTAGAATTCTGACAGCCAACATTTAAAATTACATGAAAATTCTATTTAAGAGAAGCATGCAAACACAATTAGTCCTTATGCAATTTTTTTTATTTTTCAAAATCTCGAAGACAGTATCTAGTTCTAATCAATATCTAAATATCTTGAACCGTGAAAATCTTAAATGTAAATGTTATCCAATTTGAATAAATATTTTTCAAACCTTTGAAATATCATTAATTTCAAAATGTATGGCCTGATAGATTATGTATTTAAAAAACTCATTTAGAGGGCATAATGCATTTATATAATTTAATAAAAAATATAATTATCTATCAAACGTTAGTAAATATCTCAAAGAGCGCAAAAACAAAACGTTACATTTTAAAATATATATTAAAAAGTTTCTTATGAATAAAAATCTTTGATTAATGTTAAGGGAAAATGGTATTTTCCGTTCAAAAAAAATTATATTAATCTTATGTCATGTTCTATATTATTTATCAGAAAAATAATCATGTCTTCTTTAAGTAAGCCGTTGTTAAATTAAGGGGGAATGGGCTCGCTGGACCGCGGGTCTCCAAACTCAAGTACCCCAGTGTTAATCCAATGGCGAAAAAACTATTTTCTCTGCCACATTCCTCCGGCTGTATTGAATATTTTTACAAGCGGTTTTTTTAAAATAATAAATGTAGATAACTTACAGGTCTCTATTTTCCCACTTTTTGAAATTGCTTCGAATATTTTGTGTAAAATTATTTATTGAAAATTTAAAAAAATATTCGAACCAATTTCAAAAAGTGGGAAGGTCGGGACCTGTAAGTCAGCTACATTTATAACGTAAAAATATTCAATACAGCCGGAGAAATGTGGCAGAGAAAATATTTTTTTCGCCATATGATTAACACTGATGCACTTTGCTTTGGAGACCCCCGGTCCAGCGTGCCCATTTTCCCTTATGGGATGAAGACGGAAATATTTATCACTGTGTTTCGGTATAGTCTTCCAAACTCCATCAAGCAAAAGACGGGAAAATAAAATAAGAAAGCAATGTCACGAAGATGGGGCTATAAGAGTTCATAGCAAAATATAAAGAATGCAACACATTTTATTCTTGCTACAGAAAGAAAAATGATGCTACGTAAATCTTTCTGTTGATTTCTTCGGGTAAAATGATGGATGAATAGTTACAGAAGTAGAGAAAAACTGGTAATGACCCCGAAATACCTGAAGATATAAAAATAGTGTATTTGTTTTTGGCGACACGGAATTTCCAAAATGAGTTGCTCAGTGACAATAGAAAATGTGTTTTGATAAAGTGGTTGGTTTATTATGGTTAGTTTATAAACAATGCGTCAACGTAAGAAAACTCTATAGCCAGAAAAAAAACCAATAAGTAAGAATCAACCAAAGTAAAGGCTACAGAAAAATTGTCTAATCGTTTTCAGTACTGCGTTAACATTATTCGGGTATTCCGAATTGGTGTCTATAGATTTGACGGAAATATAAAATTCATTATTGAAACAAAAAGTTCGTCATAAAATGCTTCCCAATGGGCATGTTTCAGGACTTGAGTAGCAACCGAAATGCTGAATGAAAATAAACTCTTTCTCGAACTTCCATTGGTGAATAAATACCTTGAGGGACAGAGAACCAATCGGAGCAACGATTGAAGGAAGTGTAGGAAAGAAAGCTGGAAGATAACATATCACCTTAATCAAGCCAATTATTCCATAGCACTGTGTTCGAAAACTGGCGAATGTACCATTAAGTCAAAATCGGATACTTGACAACTGTAGCTGATTTAAACGACCCTATAATACAACTTATTGAAATTGGTTCAAATATTTTTTTAATTTTCAATACGAAATTTTACAACAATTCAAACCGCTTTCAAAATGTGCAATTATAAGGTCGTTTAAGTCAGCTACATTTATCATATAAAAGAAAGTAGAATAAATATTCCATACAGCCGGAGTAATTTGATTTAGAAAAATATATATATTTTTTGGATTAACATAGATAAAAGTTTTTGGTCTGGCGACCTGGCTACCTCTTCTATTCCCCCATAATATAACATGTCAGAAGCGTTACCTTTCCAAGAAAGACGTGATAAATCCCCAAATATGTATTAACAATAAATGTTAAACCACAAAATTCTTCGAGCGCTTACCTTGAATTCTCTGCTTTCTTTGATACGAACTTGCACTCTGTATTGTTCACCAAGTCTTGGCTTTCCTAAGAGTGCAATTTTCTCGTCTTCGGATAAATCATCTCGATCTGCATTGACATCCTCACCTCTTTTTTCACGAAGATAATCTAAAATTGCAGTTTTAGAGCATAAATAGTTTGTTAAGAACGTATATCCAACTAAAAAAGGCATTTAATTTTAACGTGGTTATACACCTTCTATGCCTATAATAAATTGTAGTTGTTGGCAATTTAAGTTAATGTTTTTAAAATAACAAATATGTAGTAATTTTTCTTATGATTATTTTAGGATATATTACCAAAATGAAATTAAATTTAGTTTTCGAAGTTAAAATTTCCAAAACGATTCATTTACTAGTATTAAAGTTGATATTGATTATTAAACTAAGGCATTTTAATTTATTTTATTCAAATTCAAAAGTAATTACAATAAGAATAAAAATTTTAATAAAATGATCAATAAATAAAAAAAAATGTTCTTCTCCAGTGAATTTAAATTAATATTTTGGTATGTTATATGTTTTTCATAGCTTTAATGGCTAAATTTTTCTTTCACATTTGTTGCAGTTTCGTTTATATTTGAAACGTTTTGTTATTTAAAAAAACCGGTAGTAAACGTTTTGAATTTCGAATATTAGTTGCTCCTTATTTTAGAAGACCGAATAAAAGAAAGAAGATCAGGTATGAATAAGTAGGCATTTCAATTTGTTCCACGATATTTAATAAGCTTAAAGACGGTTATTTGATTCAATAGTTAACTTTTAAGAAATATTAGTTAATGCATTTAAAATTAAAGTTGAAATATGTTTATCGCATTTATTCTTTTAATAACTTTGATGTGCTCTAATGGTGTTTGTCAATTGAATGTCAATTTATATGATAAATTTGCCAATTTTTCAATGCCAGTAAAGTTTTGCACCTGGACAAAACTGTAAGATTATTTTTTAAAAAACATTTTAGAGTTCATACGACAAGGAATAACTTATATTTAAAAACAATAAAATGTATTTCTATTTTACTTTCTAAACTATAGAAAAACATGCAGTAGAAAATTTTCTATTCTACAAATGTAGTCAAACTTTAAGTACAGACACATAAAATTACTCTTCAGATTTTTTTTTGTAAATTTGCTATTTATCAATGAATTTGAAAATGAAGTTTAACTTTGTATTCAAGGAGCGTGTAGTTAATTTGGTGTATAAATTGATTCTATGAATCGATATGTTTGACTTTTAAAAGCCGAAAGTAATTAAAACCTGATTTCATAACTGGTTTTAATATTAACCGAGCATTTAGAGAAAATTGTGTTTTTAAATAGATAAACCTAAGTTTAATTTGGCTAAACTATTTTTACCCATTTGATTTCATTAAAACCATTTTCCCCAAATAGAAAAATAATCTTATGAATATTGTTAAGGGTTAGTTAATTTTATTTAAAAGACATTTTGTGCGTTTAATTTTTATTATTTTTTAGTAAATGTAAAATATAGAAAGAGAAAGTAATGTTAAAATATAATACTCTTTAATCGAAATTACACATCCACTTTTTAGTAGAACTATAATTGGAGTTCATACTCAGACCCTTTTAATATTTTTCTTCTGTCTAGACAAAATTTTCTTTTAACCAGACCACTTGTGATTAAAACTAGTTTAAGTTTTTTCTTTCTTTGAAAATCAATCATAATACGGACATGCGATCTTAATTTTCTCAAAAAAATATTTGTAATTTATCATTATCCCATGACGTTTGCTTCGTTTATTTTAAGAGTAAAAACATAATTATTATATGCTCATTTTATTTAAAGTATCATCTTAAATTAGTGCCCATAAAATTAATATATATTTTAAATTTTTTACAGTTAAATAATATTCTTGTAAATTAAATTCATGAAATTTGTTACATGTTTTGTACTTTCGTGATGAATTGCATAAATCAATTATTTTTTAAAACGTGATAATATAATATTTGTTAATTATATAATTTAAATAAACACAATATTAACTATGTATTTTTAGTATCAGATTTCATAATCGCTAAATAAATTCCCACTTTTAATAAGACAGTAAAATTCTCATTGAACCAAATCCATAAAAGTATTAAATCATACCACTCAATATAAAGCTATGCATAGATAAATTAAAACATCTTCCGTGAAAACGCAAATAAATTTTACTTAAAAAAATTGTGTTTACAAATAATTATATGTTGTTTGGGAGATCTATATATAGTCTGCGTTTTGCTGCAAGAGGCATAATTTGATCAAGACTTACTGTTTAAATCTGATTTTGGACAGCTACAGACATCCATAATAAATGTGGGATTCAAACCCATAAATTATAAAACTAAAGAACAGAGATCAAAACAAACGGACCCCGTCAGGCTATTATAATTATATAACATAAATATTTAGTAGCAAAGGTTTTGATGTTAGTAAACCATTAAAAGATAATCATTTTATTAAAAGAGAATTGGTATTTGTTGATCATCAATTAAACGAGAATTGGTATTTGTTGATCATCAATTAAAAGAGAATTGATATATGTTGAAATGTAGACTTTAATTTGAACAGAAAGTTTACTTTTAACGTGCATAGTTTCAGGGAAGAGTTAAAACGAATTTGATGTTTTTAATAATTAAAATTTGTTGCCTTTTTGTTATTAAAGCAAATATTTCGCTATTTTCAAACACTAACAACTTATAATATCAGATTGGACATGTGTTTAATGTTTGAGAGAAGCATATATTTTTAGAACATACCATTAGTTTGCTCGTAAGCAGAAAAACATATAGCAAAGAAACACATTGATAAAAAGAATGCATAAAAAATTATATAGTTTGAATAAGACAAAAATGCACTAAAAATATTAAATTTGTTCAAGTCAGTTTAAAAGGAAATTTATTATAGGTAAGGTGGTGGTGTCAAAGAGTTTATTAATGATAAAAAGAAATTAAGATTTCAAGTTTGCATATTATGAGAGAATTTTATTCTATGATGTAAGTGATTTTTAAAACGGTGATAATTGAAGATAATTGCAAATACTGATGCCATTTATGGTTTTAATAATCCAAAATAGTATGAACTATAAGGACTATTATTATTTACTTGGCTTAAGAAAAATGCAATTTAAAATCTGGCTTTAATACATATGGCTCTAATGAAATAAATTGTTCGTACACGGTACTTCAACATAGTTTAACACACAAAAATTGGATTTCCAGTTTCTTTAAGACATGAAAATAGTTTTATACTACATAATTTCTGGTTTCGTTTTCGCCTAAAATAAGCAGCAATAAGTTATCTAATTGGTTTTAAAGCAAAATAATAGAGAAGTAGTTCATATATAGGAAGACAGCTACTTTGACTCATTTCTTAAGGGTCAGACAGATCATAAATATATATTACAAAAGCGTATAAACACACATAAAAGGTGAATAAATATTTTTGCCACGCTTTAAAAGTCATTTTGATTTTGTTTACCGTGAATCCAACCCAAAATAATTAGTTATAACAAATATCGATTATAACTTTAATAATTCTGTTCAAAAGATGCAAAATTTGAAAAGAAAGGAAAAAAGTCAAACTATATCACCCAATAAACATATATTTTAAGAAAGTTTATCTTAAAAAACTCGAAAAATTTCAACTTATTGTTGCCAATTTTCTCTATCTTTTAAAGCTTTGTCATACTTTTGTATAGCTTTACGCCTACTTAGACATTTCTCAAGGAGAGGTTCAAAGTTGTTTCTATATATTGCATACATTAAGTCTATTAAAAAGAGATTTAATAATTTGGGATAAAATAAGAATCTTTTAAAGAATATTTAAGAACGATTTCTCAATTTTTAATTCATTCAAATTTGTGAAAAATCTGGACTTGATAAAAAACTACTTACATTTGAAAAATCTACATAGGAAAATGTTATTGCCCTTTATTTCATAGACAAAATTAACAGGTAAGACAAAACTACAATAGTTTATATTCGAAGTTTTAAGGGTCAGCAAATATTTATCATGATGTAATTGAAGAAATTGATTTTGTTAAAGGTTTCGATTTTTACTACGGCAAAATGACAATGACTGTAATTTACATAAGGAAATCTAGACACATTGTTTTATATCTCACCATTTAAAGAAAACGGGATTATCAACAAAATACGATTTTTAACGGAGATCAATCTCCGTTAAAAATCGTATTTTGTTTGTTTCAGTTGTATTTCATTTGTGAAAAAGTTTATTGTAAACCAAATGTAGTATTAATTGAATTCAATTTTGAATAAACCAATAGATTTACAAAATTGCATATTTTTAGTTTTTTTTATTGGAAGTCACATTTGTTACTACGTTACTTTTCTGTGTATAATGTGAAAGAAGACTGTTTGAACGGGAATAGTTGTGTTTGGTTTGTGTTTTACTTGACTACACTAGGTATAATAAGACTGAAACCTACTAATTATAGACAATTCCTACTGGCTATGAGCATCCATGTCATAAGTGGGATTCGAAGCCACAGGCGTTAGAATTGCTGATTGGGACTAGAATTAAGCAGGTAAAGAGATAAGGAAGTATAGTTAAAGCATAGAAAAACAAATATGCGTCTTTGTATGATAATTTAATCGTTTCCTGCTGTCTATTTCGAGACTAATTTAGAAGCTTTGATACAGCCAATTACGCTTGATAATTTAGCAACGGTTAAGAGCCACGGTCAAGTGACGAGGTCGACAACTGAGCTGGCACCCAACTGGACTTCGAGCGACATCGTACTCTATCTTTGCGGGACGTTGGACTTCACAATTTTAACGAGCAGGTCTGACCCAGTGTACTCGGGGAACCCCGTAATTAAGCCAATTTTTTTTTATTTTTGCAAACAAATATCCGTCGATAGGATGTGGCCGGGTTTTGAACGTGGGATCTTCTGTATTAGAGGCCGATGTTCTGACGACTGGGCTACGGAGCCTCCGCGTTTTTACTTAATTTAGTTCGCATCGAAATTTGATTGAAGAAAAGTTTAGTGGATAAAAGCAGGAAAGATAACGTCCCCCCGTCTCCCCTACTGCTTTTACATAAATAACTTATTTTCATATTTCTCTTAATTCAATAATTAAAAACTTAATGAGGGCATGTCAATGTTATATTTTAACCAATAAAATATAAGCAAAAAAGAAAAATAAGATGCTTTATAAAGAGTTTTCACAATATCGAAACTGTGTTGTGCTAGAGCAAAATAAGTTTAAACATTTTAACTAAAATTTACCCCACTAACTAAATGACATTTTTTCAGCATCAAAGGATGTAAAAATGTATTTAAATTCAGTCTTTAAATTAATTAAAAAAATTCGCATAGAATTTTAAATTGCCTTTTAATATATTACTATTATTTTCAAGTAAAATAACGTGTATCATGTATTACAGACATTTGATACTTGCCTTTGACTTGGCTTGTATAATGATATTTCGAAAAAGTAAGAATAATAATAAGAAGAAGTAAGTTTAGTCTTTAAGGGTTAAATTTTCATCTAATAGATAATGCCAAAGTTTTAAAATTTATTCTTGACAAGATTCTGCATAAGTGTATAGTTTGACTATATATTTCATCTACAATATTTTATCTTTCAGCACAACGGGGGTTAAAGTGTAATTAACTACTTATTATTGAAGATATAAAAGAAAATTTTTAAGTACATACATTTTATTTATAAAAACTTGTAGTATTTAATTGATGATGGGTTAAGTTCATAATATATTAATCATATTTAAATATATATTATGACAAATTACGGAATAAATTAAATGTAATGTAAAAAAAAAACAAGTAGAAAAATGGATAATTTTGAAGACTCAAAAGTTTAAACACGATATTTTATAGGAGAGACACAATGTAACACCTGAGCTTAAGTGAATTTATGAAGTAACGTTACACAAATAAGGAGTTTATTCTGGCAGCAAGTGCTGCCTCCAGTTTCACGAAGTAACTTTATACCGAAAAATAGGTGTAACACACTTGTGTAACTTTACTCCATAAAATTGGTGTAAGTTACTTTGTGAATTTGGAGGGAGCAATGCTTCCATCAATTTTACAGAGAGCTGTTTTACAGTGCACATAAAGAATCCGTTTTTAAATGTTGAATATTTTATTGTATGGAATGCATGGAAAAATACTTTGTTAAATTATAAAAACGGGGGTTGTATTTAGTTTCGGATTAACGACGGTTTTGTATGTTTAAATTATATTTAGCTTAAGTAAATTTGCATTTTAAGTAATAAAAGAAATATGTTTTGCTTTTAATGTTGTGAAATATGCCAGAAAATATCTATATAATAATATTTATTGCTTAATTTTTGTATTCGTGAAAAAGGATTAAACTTAAGTAATTTAAAACTCGTCAAGGAAAAAAACACTTAGCAGTTACACTAAATTACTATTTTATGTATTACTTAAAAAACAGTAAAAAATATAGCAAAAATACAACAAATGCAAAAAATGAAATATAAAATAAATAATTGCCAAAAAAAGAAAACAAAAAATAAAACAATTGCAAAAAAATGAAACCAAAAATAGAAAAATTGAAAAATATAGATAAAACAAAAGCAGTGATGTTATTTGATTTAGTAATTGCGTTTAAAATATGATTTTGTGTATAAATTAGAAACGTCTTACTTCCATTAGAATATTACTAATAATATCTTACTCTCTCGTCTTTGTTTCTTAGGTCTCCATGAGAATCCAACTGCGATGAAAAATAAGTCGAAGATTAATACAAATTCAAAAGAAGTTTATGATTCTGGCAAATACATTGGGACCTTTCCTTTTCAATTTTCCTTGTAATGTGCATGGCAATGTCAGTGGTAGTTTTAGTTTTGTTGAGTTTGCAATTTCTTTCGTTTTGTAAGTGTAGATTTTAATGTAGTAGATAAGCTGTTAATAAATTAATGACACTCTACGAATAAGTTGAGCTTACTCTCAAACGCATGGTAAATTTGTGAATTTGTAGAACTAGCTCACTGTTTCACATATGTGCAAATTGGAAGGATGATAGTTTTACAGTTTTTATGAACTGGTGATGAGATGAAGTATTAAAAAAATATTTAATTTGGTTATAATTCATTCGGCTGAATTTTTGATTATTTTTGTTAATTTTGGAGATTTTACTTAGATTCATAGAGTGGCTGTTATGAAAAAAAAACTTTAAAGTAATTTTCTATTGAAATCGGTTTATATGAAGTTATTTTAAGGAGATTACCACCCTAATCATTTAAGTAAGACCTCTGGTTAAGATGTTAGTTTAGTTTATCCCCGAATATTAAATAGTAATTAAATTTGTTTAGACTCCGCTTTTTTTAACGTTGCTTAATTATCCTTCATTCCAGTTCTTTTGAAATTTTTTTCGCGTATCAATTAAGACTTGGATTTTCTTGCATCTTCTCTGTATCTGACTTGTCACTATTTCTACGACTACTGCTCTAGTGTTAGTAAAATGAAGCTCATGCGCATGCAATCAGGTCAGAATTGATAAAGGAAGGTGACAGGATAAAATTGAACTAGGTAAAAAAAACACTACAACTCTCAACTAAGTATATGCATTATTGCTATTATGAGCTACTAAAGTATAGAGGCTCAAAAAGTCACGTGACACCAGAATTTAGCTCCGATTACCTTCAGATTCGGCCTCTATAACTTCTTCCGGGATGGCATGGAAATAAAGAGAGAGATTAGGTAAGAAATGGCTTTCATCACAAACATACAGAGTGTAAAGCGAGAGGAACCGTAATATTGGCTGTGATTGATCAACTGTTTTGGAGGTATCATGCTCTGAAAACAGCCAAGATTACGGTTTTTAATCAATCTCATGTCTATAGGCCCACAGCAAAATAGCTACAACTTTAAGGGGAGGTAAAACACATCTAAATAATAATTTTCTCTAGGTACTATTTCAAAAATAGATTCCTTACATTATATAACAAGTTCGGTACATTATTTCTAAAGTCGGTAAGGTAAAAAAAGTTAAATTAACAACAAATAAAATAAAAAATATCTGTAAATTATTTTTCAAGGACATATTGTTGATTGTAAACTTGTTTTAGGTTTATATTAGTTTTATTAAACTGTTAATGGAAATGTTTGTCAAAAAAGTCTGCTTTTAGGGGAGATATTGTTTTGTTTGGTTCAATAAAAAACAAGTGAGATTTTATATCTTTTATTGATCACTTCACATTTTTAAATCGTAAGTCGTGTAACGTAGTAGGTCTGATTTCTTGAAAGGAACTAATTGTATTTTCATCTAATTCACCATCATAAAATGTCTTGCTTGATATCGAAGGAGGAATTTAATTACAAATATTATTGTTTTTGTCAAGCAGAACTCAGCGTTGAAATATTATTGGAACTATCCTCTATAATCTTAATTTTTTTATAGCATCAATTAGAGTTTGAAAAGCATAATATGATTTTTTTTAATTACTATAATTTACTATGCTTATAAACATCTAAGATATTAAAATTTGTGAATCTGAAAGAATTTATCAAAAATGAAGGGTATTGAAATAAAAATAGTTTTATTACATATAGTTATTATTTATTCAAAAAATATTTTTAATATTTTATCAATTTTAAAACAAAAAACTCATTTTTATATTTATCCTGTTTCAAAAGAGCAAAAACATGCCATAACTATAAACAAACTTCTACAAGTGATTCCACTAGCAGCAAAAAAATATATCAATCAGTAGGTGGAAGAAAATATGTGTTCTACTACCCCTTAAAGCTGTGATAATTACTATTTTTACACCCTGTAATTGAACTGGGAAGGAAATGGAAATAAACAAAGAAAATCAGGTAGTTAAGAAATGATATTGACTCAGTGAAATTATAATAAAAAGTTACCTTCTTCCAGTTTGGGTTCACCCAGTTCGACATAGAAAACGGTGTCGACTTCGTAACTCTCATTATCTGTAATATGCAGAGGAATATCTTTCCTAAAAAGTATAACATTAATGAAAATAAGGAAGATATAAACACATTAATTTACCTGATATATATTTGTCCATGATCTTTCAAAAGATTAACTCATAGTACCAGAATCAGCTTTTTAATGATGACTAGTTTCTAGCAGAAATTTTGTGTAACGATTTCATTAAAGTTATTTTTTTTTAAAAAGTGGACTCAGTGTATTTTATAAGATTTAATGAATTTGATAAATGATCTGTCTAATTAGGCAAATGCAAGTTGATGATTAAATGAATGACTAAAAAAAGGCCGTTGGTTGAATTTTGTACACTTGTTTTTTTATTTTCCACTTTTTTTTTACCTCAGCAATAATCGAAAATATTTTACCAGTGAATTTACTAAAGGCCAAAATTGTAGTTACATCAAAAAGTTAAAAACAATTTTTTTAAAGAATAAAATGAATTTTTTAAGTTTTTGTATAATAAATAAATTTTTTGCAAGCAATTGTTACATTATTTAGATTAAAAACTCGTAAGTAAATACGAAAAAAAATCAGATTATTTTTCTTTAATTAACAAAACCATCAAACTCGCTATTAAAAACACAATGTCCAAATGTGACCTGCGTGAATGAGTTACAGCTTCGTATTTTGGTATTATATTAGACCATTACAAGCGTAGTTTGCAATTTATTATTTTAACACATTTTTTGCAGATTACAAATCTAAAATTTTAAAACTGTTTAATTAGTTTGTATGTAAAATCCAAATTTCAAAACCTATTTAAATTACTATTATAGCTTAGGTTAGGATTTTAATTACAAGATAGCACTAGCAAACACATTTTCACGATACTAGTTTTAACAAAGTTTATCTTTGTTATAATAGATGGCACCACTTATGAAAAGCTCTTGCAACCGACCAGAAATTATTTTACATATGGCTACCAGATTTCGTCAAATGCTTATAGTAACAAAAAAGATTTTTTTTATTTAACTCCATTGACATTTTTTGAGTTACATTACAGCTAAGAATTTTTGTAAACCATACAAACCTTACACAAAACAAAATTAATTTAAAACTTGTAGTCCGTCAATGTTATACTTTATAAGTAAAATAAATTATTATCTACTGTAACTTTATTCTGCATGTAGCAAATTTTATACATAAGTTTTATTTAATATATAAGTTTATAAGTTATTATTATAAGTTTTTCAAACGGTGTGCAATAAAAAAAGCCCAACAAATATTTATGCAACGGCTTGGATTTTTTAAAAAAAGAAACCAGACGGCGCCCTTTTGGAAATCTTCTAAAAATGTTTAGTATAATAAAGAAAAAAAAATATCTGCGCAATATTTCGATTAAAAAATTTTAGGACTTGAAGACTCCTCGGGGATCGTCGCTGCACAGTCTGGGAACCTCTGGGAAATATGACGAAGACTTGTTCGTAAGATTCACGCTATACGATATTATTACTATCTTATTGATGCTACGTGCGTGTCGGATTAAATGTACAATAAATTATACATAAGATGAGTAATACTAGAGAGGGATTGCATGTTGTGTGATGTATTTTGTGAGTATTATAGCAGAGGTGTGGCGTGCGTTGAATATATATGTGGTCTCAATAAATTTTATCTTTCCAATTAACATCGCATATAACACAATACGTCTTTAAGACGTCGTAAAGTTGACATGGTTGTAAAAATTCCACCTAAGTTATGCCTTTTTAGACGAAGTAAATTGTGACTTTTAGTTGGTGGTTAAAATGATGTTTATTCAACTAAAAAAAAGTAAGACAACGTAAGTAGGTTATACAAGCGACGTCTTTGATAGAAATTTGTAAAACATTGATTTGAAAACTAAGAAGACGTTATTAAACGAAATAATCAAGATGTTATTGTTTAGACATACATATGACGTTTTTGATATGATAAGGTAACGGATAATAATCATTAAGATTTATGCATTTCAGAGACAAGTATTTTTTCATCGTTACTTAGCCAACGTTTATAAAAATATAAAAAAGCTTACTTGACGAGATTTTGCGCCTATATGTAGTTTTTTCAGTGATACACTGTGTTGTTATGTTTTTTTTATTTTCAACCAAGTAAAACTAGTAACAAGAGCCAACCAGTATTTTCTTTACCCTTATGTAATTGAGTTTGCATTATAAAAGTAACGTCCCTTCAAGAATCTTTAAAATCCTACTTAAGAAACGTGATACCGTAAGGTCTTGTTTCGCGTTTCACTGTATAACAGGCCATTAAGGAAATAATGGTATTTTTCAATCAATCACTAGTGATTCAATCGATCACTTACACACGTCGAAAACGTGCTGCCAGCAGCTAAAGATAATTGATAGAATACTCAGCAATTTCTCATGGAAAACACAGTCTCGGTCTTTTTAAGTGCTAGTGGCTATTTCTGTTTTATTGACTCACTTTATTTTTCATTGTGAAGGAAAACTACAAACACACATCCAAATACAATTGTTAACACATAAAATATATACTGATTAATATTGATTTTAGGGCCTTGAAGAAATACGTGTTTTATCCACGAGATCTAACGAGTCAAAATCAACAAAGAGGTATGTTTAATTAGTAAGAAGGATTTTCTTAATTAGAGCGAGAGTATAATTACTACAGTATAATTAACCAAATATTAAACCATTTTTCATAAACACAAAAATATTTTTTCCCGGTTGGATAAAGAAGATTATCAAGAAATATTAATTACTATGAATATTATATTTGCATTACTTTTATCCATTTTTTATTTTAAATATCATGTATATATTTATTATATTTATTATTTTTTTTTAAATATTGACTAATAATTAAAATTTTTGAAGAGACATTATGGCTTAAAGGTGCTTTAACTTCTTGAAGAAATCAAACAAATTTAAAGAATAGCATTTACGTTATAAATAATATAAAAAATATTTACGTTAATTATAATAAGTTGTGTGTTTTAACAAAAAACGAATAATGCTGTAATTGAAAAGGATACAATTTTAAAATCTGAAATTTAGTAAAGAATATAACTTTATGCAAAAAATATAAATAAATTATTGCTCTATAGGCCCAGTTGCGCAGTGGTAGTGCTTAGCATTGCCGTGCCACAGGTCCAGGGTTCGAATCCCGGATCGGGCGAGGTTCACTCAGCCTTTCATCCCTTAATTGGGTCGATAAATTGAGGACTAAGCATGCTTGGGAACTAAACACTGTGGGTCCCGCGTGAGGTTGACCAACTAACCGGGACATATGCCTTGCACCCCAGAGCCCTTGGTCATGAAAGCTGCATTGGGCACGGCAGGCCTTGGCCCACTAATGGACTGTTGGCCGAGGAGTTTAGTTTTTTTTTATTGTTCTATAACTGTTCAAAATTTACAATGCTGTTTTTATGCTTTGTTTCAACAACTTTGATGTAAGTCTTTCTTCATTTTTTATGTTTAAACAAACGATTTGTGAATTTGATTTAAAACTACAATTTTCTGGACAAAACAACATTAAACAAATACCAACTACAAAACTGTTCTTATCAAAAAACAAATTATTTTTCTCTTCAATGAAAATTCTATGTGAAAATAATGGACCTCAAAAATGGTTTAGCTACTTTTCATCAAATATATATTTATATTTTTTCAAATCAAAATTTATTTCCATAGGATTCACATATTTTCATGGAATTTTTTAATACAATAAGCGTTTCTCTTGAAAATTTAGGAGGGCATTCTTCAACTGTACATTTCTCACCCAATTTTCCTTTTTTTTTAAAAATAATAATAAAATAGAAGTCCAAAATTGATTTACGAAAAGAAAGCATTTTTGAGATATAGATAATAAAAGTGTTTCTAGTTAGATTATAGAGTGAATTTTTAAGTAAAATAAAACATGACGTTAGCCAAGAATTTTCATTTGACTTCTATCGAAAATCTTTAATATTAGAAATTGATTTATATATGTACAATAGGTTTTTATAAGTTTTCTGAACTTGATTAAAGTGATGTGCATTTTATTCTTTTGTTATATTAAGTGACTTGCAGGAGAGAATATTCATTTGAATAAATTATTAAAACATACATTTCAAACATTTTTTATGCCATGGAAACATGGAGTTTCATGAAATAAATGGCTTTTACGGAAATAATAAATATACAGTGAAACGACATTTGGAAATTACTATCACTGTTGTACTTATGGTAAGGTATACTTTCTCCATGGTAAATTTGATAAAAAAAAATTTCAGGATTATTTTACGATAGATAAATGAAATGTTTGGCGAAGTTTGTAGTTAGAAAGTAATACACGACACATTTTTACGATGCTACAAAATATTTTGTGTATTAGTAAATGATTGATTGATAAGTTAATCACATTTGGTTAAAAATTTAGATAACACAACGCATCCTTTATTAACTACGAGGAATGAAACAAGGATTATATTTATTAAAAATTGGTTGCACTTCAAAGCATGTATGCAAATAATTATCAATTCTTATTAGGTCTAGAATAATTTAGGAGATTATAAACTCCATATACAACTCAAATTGGCCGAAGATAATGACTTTAAAATTAACTTCTTAAAGAATCCTTTGATGACTACGAGGGATAAATCAAAGAATAGTTAACTTACATGAAAAATGGGTTATGCTCCAAAGAATGCCTGTGAAGAATTATCAAGTCTTATTAAGTCTAGAGTAATCGAGGATATTTTGAAGTCAATGTACAACTTAAATTGGCCATAGAGGATGGCTTTTAATTAGACTTTGTACCACAAAAGATGTTAATGCAATTGGTACAACTTGTGATATACTCTATTTTGGTGGTAAATAAAAAATTAATTCAAGCAGCAACTATTAAATGTATTAATTAGCTATTGAAAAATTATAAATTTCTATGAAATTAGAATATAAATAAAGGCTTCACATGTAATTGGAAATGAACAATTAAATTGAAATTCTACTTTTTACTCTCACTAATCCTGTTTTTGGAAAAAAATATAATCGGATAATTTTATTAAATGCAAAAACTTGAGATAAGCCCCTTTGGCCTATACAGGAGGTTGCAGTTCAATTTCAAAGTACGTATAGATAGAAATACTATTCCATTATAAACTAGACATTCTTCGTCGGTTCATTTGCATAGCAAACGTGATTAATTGAAATAGGTCCAGTGCTGATAGAGCGCATCATTAAGTTGAGGAAAATGCATAGTAGGCGTGATTGAACTGTTTTATAGAAGGGTGAATTGAGAATTTCCTATGTATTTGTTTGGCTAAAATAAAGAGTTGTTCGAGAAAATAATAATAAAAATAAGATAGAGTGTTTAACATTTGTAAAAACTAATCGTAGAATTTTCATATGCAAGCCAATATAAAACTAACTACATATTTAAGGAGATATTTTAGTTTTAGGTTCAAAAATTTGGATTCTATGAAGAAAAATTGTTTGTGAAAAGGAAATATCTTCAATATTTGAATATATTATATTTTTGTATTGTTTTAGTTATTTTAATTATAGCACATTATGTATGTTATGTATAGATATAATTATGTTTCTATCTTTTATGCTTTTAATTAATATATATATATAATGCTCTTAAGAAACTCAGAAGGGAAATTTTAGGGTTTTGAAAAATAAGGGGTAATATGTGATAGACAAATTGAATGCGTATTCAATGTAATCATTTAAAATGTTATGTAAATCACAATATCTTATTCTTACCCCAATACTTTTTTAATTATCTGAAATTATTCACAGGGTAACGTTATTTGGTTAGAGGTTTTAAGAATTGTATTATGTAATCGATTTTTTAAATGATTATTTTGAACCTGGATCCTATATATATAAATAATACTGTGTTTTATATATTTTAAACGCTAACTTATAAAAATTTTGTAAAGTATGATATATTCTATAAAATTATGCTATGATAATCATATAACTACAAAACTGTTGTAATGGCACTAAGCTATATCTGGATATGGGGCCCGGATGGCCGAGTGGTTTGCACCATTACGCTAGCAGTCTGCGCGCTGTAACGGGTGCGGGTTCGATTCCCGCCTTCGCATTGGGTGTACTTTCCTTTCTCTGTGACAGTAAAAATTCTTTTTGTGTCTGTCTTACTTGACGAAGGCTTATATAAGCGGATCTCTGATCAAGCACAAAAGCCGGAATATATATGTACCTACCCTCCCCCCCTATATCTGGATAAAATCCAAGAGTTGGCTGCTATGACCCAGTTGGTAAAAGTCGTGACCAGAAGTTTATATCAGTTTGTATTTTAGAAGGATTTTCTTTTATGACAAAACAGTAGCTGTTGCCAATACGCTGCGATACTTTTACAAAAATGCAACAACAATTTTTATCAAACATGCGTTTTGGAAAAACAGTTATATAAAATTAGCACAGTTCCAATAATAAAAACAGTTAAGATAGCGGATGATTATTATTAAAGATAATGGTTCCTTTCATATTTTTTACGTATGGTTTAGATAAAAACAAATCCAAATAAAAAACCCGATTTTAATACCCATGTACAGTTTAAAACTAGTGAGTTTCAAGTTAAAAATGATCGAATTCTAAAATATAAACTGTAAAAAATTGTTGAAACGTTACTTTGCAAACACAGTGAATGGTATCAAAATGTGCTGGTATCGTGTTAAGTAACGTTACGGCAATTTTTTACAGTGTAATCCCATGAGAGGGTTTGTTTTTTTATTTATGAAACAATTTAGATAAATGGAAACAAGTCAATTAAATACATTCAAATCGATAGTTTTTTTCGATACATGGCTATAGGTTTATTAATGTAATTTAATTTTGATTCGCATATTTTAGAAGACAATAATACTGCAATAAAATAATTATACATTGCAAGCTTATCATCAAATTAATATTTTTACACTATCGAAACTAAAACTTTTGTAATATAATTTATTAATAGTTGATCTTCATTTCGTTAATTGTTGCAATAATTTCTTTACAAAGGTCACGTGATCAGAAATCATACAATAAAATAGATATTTTGCCACCTTATTATTTTGACCTTAAAATACATTTCCTTCCTCAATTTCGAACATGATTAACTGAAAATTAGGTGAGTATGAGTTACAGATTTGTGAAATCAATAAAGAAAATACTCTAGGTAAATTAAATGCAATAACAGTTACAGAAAAAATGGTTATTATAGAACCAGTTTGGCAAGTTAAAACTCTAACCATCTTCAACGGATGGTAATTTTTTTGGACAAGTAGTAAAAGTTTTTTCCACAAATTGTAGAATAAATTTTAGAGCATTTTATTTGTTCATAAATACATTGGAAAAATGTTTTGAAATAGCGTCCTGTTAAGTGAAAAATGTAACAAATTATAATTTTTATACAATTATGAACAAGCCATAATAGTCCAAGACATCCAAGTCATAACAAGCCTTATGTCGCCCCATAGTGTAACCGTTATAGCTCTGGATGGCAAAGCTGGGGGTCTGTGTTCGATTCCCGCGTAAGGCGTGGCTGTAAATTGTACCTATCTCAAGTCTTGTAATACGATAAAAACCTCTTAGGCTGTGTGTTATAATAATTATTATTATCATAATAAATAATTATAAATAAAGAGCAAGCCAGCTAAAATAAAGATTAATATATTTTTATTGCTATTCTGAAAATAAATTATAATATTTTTGTAAGTCAAATATTTTAACATACAATATAAGAAAAAGTATTATTGTAAGTTAAAAGAACATTTATCTTGCATTATAAAGAGTCGACAGGTTTTTAACCCTAGAACTATTTACCCCAGGTCATTGTTAAACTACAATCCTAAGCTGGTCAGTAACATTATTGATTACTTTTTAAAACGATTTTTACAAACTAAATTTAATAAAATTGAAATTTCTCTTCAAAATTCTCTTCAGCATGAAAAAAAATCATATACCTAATTGATTAAATTGCTGCTTTTAGAACGATTTTACATATAAAAATACTAGAAGTTAATATTTACCTCTTTTTTTAGTTTAAAGGTAAAATATATGTTTTTATTTCTAGGGTTAATTTATGTACACCTATTGAGAAAACCTAAGCAAACTAGTTTTAGTTCGTATATAATATTACATTATAGAAGTCCTTAGAGTAGACTAACCGATTTAGATCCGTCAAATAAAAGCTTTTTGAATTTCTATTATGAATAACGAGAGAGTTCAACCCCATACATTGTCGAAAATGCTGTTGAATCCAGTGTTCTTGAAAATATCGTTGCATGCAGTATTCTTATGTTGTTTATAGGGCACTTTATAAATCTATCCTTTTCAACTGGTGAGTATCCTACCAAGGAATGATATATGAGGACCACAAAATCAATGGGATGCACGCGAACGAATCATAAAGGAGAAAATCGTGACAAAGGTAACGGATAAGGGATGATACATCTTCTGTTCGTTTATAAAGCACCAACTCTTCTTTCTTCGCAGTTTGTAGGCTATTCGTTTTCCTGACCATCTTTTGTTTGTCATTTTAAAAGAATGTGAAGTACCAGACTCGGGTTTTTACATTTTGAACAAATTTACTATTTTTGGAAGAAACGGATTGATAAAAAGTTGTGGTGGATGTTTAGGAAGTTAGTTACACATTGCAAAATATCTGTAGTTCTTACAGTATCAACTGAGACGCCACTTTTTACAACCTTTGTAAAACTTTTTACAGAAAAACTGCAACTTTTACAGGAGGAAACTGTTAATTTAGCAGGGAAAAACCGTTAATAGTTTATCCCCGATAATTTTACAGTCATTCCCTGTTAAAATCCAGATTTTTCCTGTTAATTTAGGAGTTTTTCCCTGTTAAAATTCCAGATAATCCCTGATAGTTAAACAGTTCTCCCTAGTTATTAAGTTGAGTCGAGCTGAATAATCGTTGCACTAGAGCTACACGAAGGGTTTTGGCGACGCGCTTCATAATTTAAAACGATAGTCGTCTAGGGACGAGCCACCCAACGGAACTTCGAGAGACATAGTACACTGAGAAAAAAATACTGTAAACATACAAAAAATGTTTTTGTAACGTTACAGAAATAACCAATTTTACAAAAAAAGTTTTTGTAATTCTGAACAGAAATCCTCATTTCTACAGTTACAGGAAATGTTCTAGTATTCGCAATTTTTTTCAACCAATCATCTTCGACTTGAAGTTGCGTGCGCATCGCTTCTAAAGTTTCGTTTGTGATCTGGATCAATTCATCGCCATTTAAAAATGATATAACGTTTTAAATTTGATACAGGTATAAAATATAGGTGAGTAACTTTTATTTCTTTCTATTATACTATTTATAATTCTTATTTTTGTATTCGGCATTGTTCCGATTGTTTAATGTTTTATATTCATGAACATTTCGTTAACATGTAATGAACACGACCCGGTGGCGCAACTGTTAAGGAGCTAGCCTTTGGAGCTTCTGGGTTCGGGTTCGAATCCCGGTAAGGCATGGATGTTTGTGTTTGTTAATAAATGTTGTTACTTGTCTATGTGTTTGTGTCGTCGCTTTCTTTGTGTGTCTCTTGTGCCTGTGTCATTTTTGGGGTTGAGTACAATAGACCTGAGGTCGCAGTGCTCGACGAACTTGCCCCCCACCAAGAAAGTCATAAGTCATAACATATAATGAAAATTGTTCTGTTTTGCTAGAAAATAGGTAATAATAATAATATACATAAAAAAAGTCTTGTAAAATATTACATGCATAGCATACATAAAAAAGTCTTGTAAAATTACAAAAACATTACATGTATAGCATACATAAAAAAGTTTTGTAAATATACAAGATATATATATGTAATGTTAACACAAATATATTAAGTGTTTTTACAGTACTATTTTTAGTAGTTATTTACTAGAAATTTTCTAGGAAAAGTTTTTTACAAAAAATATTTTTGTTATGGTTACAGATTTTTTTTCACAGTGTACGCTTACGCGGTCTAAACTTTAAACTTCACAGACTTAACATCACATACATCATAGTGTACTCGGAGACTCCCGTGATTTTTGAGGGATTTTTTTAACACAAATACGTTTATGGTATGGCTGTAAATCTAAAGTTTTGCGAAGTCAATAGAACGAGCCCTTTTATCGAAGATAAAACTGTTAAAAACTATATTTTTCTCTTAAGAACAGTTTTACGAATACGGTTACACATTTAACAAATGTTACGCCTCAGACATATATATTTTTTATTATTATAAAACACATTTTCGTTTTATGGTCATTACTACCTACCCCCCCGAACAAAATGTTACTTAATCGGTGTAATATATTTGTGTCATTATTCTAAATATTTTCCTTCACACCAAGTAAATGCATCTCATAATATAAGACTATTTATTATAATTTTGGCAAGCACAGCATAGTAAAAATTTTCCTGTTTCCCGCAAAAAATAATTTCCTGTTTTTAAATGAAATGACTAAAATATTTAAAAATTAATTTATACTTGCTCATAATACTTAAAATACACTAACCTCTTTTTCATTGGCACCAGTTCGATCATAGCAAAAATCTTGGTCATAGAACTTCTATTTTTATTGATACTTAAATATGTTGCTTTTTACTAAATGCTAATTTTGTAAAATGCTTGCAACTGTAGAATTACATATATTAAATCAAGTTATGCTGAGCTAGGATATTAAAATTCTGAATATCTTTGCGATTTTACTTGGCATTGGGAAAAGAATTTGGATCTTTGCCATACTTGGCACGAAATCATGTATTTTTTTTAGTTGGGAACAATGGGGTGGCTAGATAGAAAAGTAACAAAAACCTTCAACTTTTGAAAGTTTGTAAGTTGAAAGGTTTGTAATCGAGTCACTGTAGTTTTATTCCTGAGTTATATGAGTGGAAGTATTGTATTAAACATGATTTATATCAATTTGTTCAATTCAATATATTATTGTGTTTTCGTAAAGGGATTAGTTATTCTGCCCAGAAGTTACATCTTTTGTTACCAAAATTGTTATTTCATTTGTCACATCGCTGAATTTGTTCATTGGTGGTCAACTTGACCATTACAATACGGTGCTTTCTACGTTTTTGTATGAACCGATTGGGAGTATCTAGTTTAGAATATGTGTTTCTTTGGAGCCTATGTTTCATACATATCTTTTGTTGCTTTGCATAACTCGATATAAGATAAACTAGATAGTCTAAGATAAACAATTTTGGTCATAGTTCGAGATTTTATGACATCGGTAATTAACTTGTCAAATATTTTTGCTCTTCTTTTTATTTGTTACATGAATTGCAACCTAGGTATATATTATTATATTTATTAAACATCATTTATATACGTCGCTTACGCTATTAAACAACCTAAACTATTAATTTTTTCACACAGTTCAAGTGACTATAAATTTTGAACCTATAACTTTTTATAAAGCGATAAAATATGCACTTTATTTAACCTGTTCATTTCAAATAATTTTTTTTATGTCCATTGGTTATTTGTTAGGAGAAATTAGCCTTGCTATAGGTATATTAAGCATCATTGATCTATGCAATTTATACTATTAAATTACCTAAAGCATTTAACATATCAATAGACTTTAAATTATTAATCACGAATTTTATTTAAAGCGGTAATAACTGCATTTTACTTTAACTACTTCAAATGTATGCCCAATAAATGAAAATTTTTATAATGCAAAATTTATGGAAGCAAAAATCCGTATTTTTTCTACTAATGAAACTGAATTACGATAAAATGGAAAAAGACAATTTAATCGATTTATTGATAGTCCGTTCCTAAACGTTAAAAAATCAGCTACAAGTCTAAGATCTAAGACAAGGCATATAATTTATCAAAAATCTTTTTTGACTTTTTAAAAATTTTATCATTTTTTGTGTATTTGCTCTTAAGTAAAATAAGTAAAATATGAATATGCATAGCATATTAATAGCATACATTTTGAATTCACCCTTGAGTATTAATATGCATAATCATTCGTAAAAGTTGAAATAATCCTGGTTTAATTTTAACGATTAAAATTATGTAAAAAAAATTAGATAATTTTCATATTTTTCATTTTCTTATAACGTTACACCACTGTTTTGATTAAATTGTAAACTAAGGATCGAATTGTATTGAAGTACTTATTTAATATTTCGAATATTTATTTACACATAATTATTTAATTTTAAATAAAATATGTTAGGAGAAGATAAATTAATTGCAACTCCTAAAGTTTGTCTATTTACGTTTGAGATTGTAGTGCAAACTCTTAATTTCTTATTAATTAACTTATAGATTAATAATATATTTTACTAAATAAAGTAGTAAGACGTTTTCGCCATCTCATTATTAAAAAGTTTAAAAAATACTTTTTTATTTTCTTATTTTGTTACAGAATAGATTTCCATTAAAACTATGATTTTTAAACCGATATCTTACTAAATTAATATTTATTCGAAATTCATATTTTTTTGTTATATCAAATTCTACTTAAAATCTTAAAATGTCCTGTTTTATCAACCAATTTGGTTTCAACGGAATCGGAATTTTGTTAGGCAGTACACTCCATAACCGCCAATTTGACGTGAAAATAACTTTGCTTGAAAAAAAAAATGCTTACTTTATTAAAAAAATCTTAAGTTCTAAATTTCGTGCCGTGTTAATGTGGTCCTGAAACCGGATCTTTACTATCAGGGCGCGGCATGACTACTCGATTACCAACGCGTGACATATCACGAAATTGGAAGATTTCTTCCCTAGTTTGCCGTATAATTTTTTATCACCATACATATTCTAAAAATTACTTCCGGACAATATGTCGGGAATAAAACTGAATTGGGTTGTTATGAAATAAGGTTTTTATATTGAATACCATAAAAATATCACACAGACAAGTCCTTTTTGTTTTTCAAGGTAATATAGAGCCTTTTAGGAGTGTTTAGTACTAATGTTGGTCTTGAATATTTAAGGGGATTAAACGTTTTTTTACGTGTTAATGTCACGAACAGTCAGAATGATCATTTGCATAAATAGATGGTGGTTATTGTATTTTTTTTTATGATAAAGAGTAGGTGATAAGGTTTTTTCAGTTTTAAGTTTTAAAGTACATGATAATGTAATTATCCAGAAAAATAATATCCAGAATAATCAAGTTACATTTAAATATGCATAAGAAAATCATTATTACTTTTCTTAGTTTATCTCGAGTATCTGGCTATAAAAATTGCCGAAATAGAGGTCCGTTTTATGTGTTATATTTTTTCCAAACGATAACAACGTAAATATATGATTTATGATAATTTAATTATGATTTCATAGTCAAACATTTAATCTCTGAAACATATTTGGTCAGAGAAGAGTCCATAAGAATGCATACTTTAGATTGGGAAATAAATGAAACTTCACTGAAATATCTTTTCAAAAATATTGTTTTTATTAGAATCATAATAGTTATTTTAATAAAATAATTTTTAACAAACCAATCCTGAGTGCAGTTAAGTGTTAAAAATAATCGATTTTTTTAAAAATAAGTTACGTTTTAAAAATGAAATGAATACAAACGTAAAACAAAAAGGTTCATAAATACTAATGTATTTTAAATATCTTTTTAAGTACTTAATTAAAAAAAATTCATATCGCTTAGTTTTTGTGAAAAAGTTTAAAGCATTGCTTGTCTTCTTAAAAAAAAAACAAAAAAAAAAACTTTACATGCCGTACATCAAATCCCTGTCGTATTGATATTTTTTAATAAATTATTTTAAATTGCCGAGTTAGCTTATAGTGCAACACTGAAGTTAACTACACTGAAGAGCCAAAAGAACTGGTATAAGCATACATCTGCGAATAAAAGTGTATAAAACCAATCGAAGTTCGTCGCTATGTGCAGCAGCGTCTATGTGCTGCTATCACGACAGGTTATGAAAATTGAAGGGATTTTGAAAGTATCGGGGGTTGAGAAATGGAATTCCATATCCATGTATCTCCGAGGTGGAGATGAATTTTGGATTTTCACTTACGACAATTTCACGAATGTACCATGAATATCGATAATCCAGTAAAACATCAAATCTACGACAAAGCTTTGACCTTAAAAACATCGTGCAGAGCCGGGTCCATTGACAACTGATCATTAAATGTGATAAACGTCTATGTCGTACAAGTGTCGACTTGTTAACCATTTAATGAATATTCACCGATATGGGCTTCTGAAATCGTATATATCACGTATCCGCAATATATCATGTTTAATGATTTTTGTCCGTCGTCGATGATCCGTTTTTGCATGATCTTTTTTAGGCCACCAGCTCTGTCGTAGTTTTAATGTATTACTGGATTATCGATATTGATGGTACACTCGTAAAATTGTCGTAAGTGAAAATCCAAAATTCATCTCCACCTCGGAGATGCATGGATATGGAATTCCATTTCTCAACCCCCGATACTTTCAAAATACCTTCAATTTTCATAACCTGTCATGATAGCAGCACATAGACGCTGCTGAGCATAGCGACGAACTTCGATTGATTTATACACATTTATTCGCAGATGTATGCCTATACCAGTTATTTTGGCTTTTCAGTGTAAAAACCAACAAAACAGAAAACCTTAAACTTTACTTTAAATCGAAAATAATTATTTATACAATCAAATCTTTATTCTGACAACATAAACATAGCTTAGATATCACACTTTTATTAAATTACTTAAACTAATTTAAACACTCCGTCTTTATTAGTAGCGATCTTTTTAAGCTAACTAAAATTTCACCAGTCGCTGTATTTGTTTCCCTAATGCACGGTAGAAAAGTAATGTTGTTGATCTGTTTACATTACGAAATCTCGTTAGCTGTCGTCATTAGTTTAGTTAACTAACGACGGCTAAGAATTTTAGTCCCTTAATCAATTGGTAAATGTAATATGAACAAAACTCAACGGTTCAGAGTTATTGAATGGTATTGTTTACGAAAAAAGCATTTGAACTTCAATTAACTTTGCATTTTCAAATCGTTTTATTGAGCGACGTTTTAATAAAGAAGCAATGAATTTGTTTAATTGCGTGGAACGACCATTAACCTTTTTGCTTTAACAGCTTTTAATAATTTAATTTCAGTCAGCGTTTATTGCGTGCCGAGTATTCTATTTGAATTAAGCATTCTGAGGATTGATTCTCGGTTTGAAAGAATTAATCCTGGAATTAAAGTCCACTTACCTTAATAATAGTTGAGTTTGTCGATTATGAAAATATATTTAACTCTAGACTGAATGGAGAAAATGCCGACAAAATGATGAGCGAAATATTTTACGAAATAACTTACTTTTAGATAAGTGGTTTTAATCATTACATCATAAAAGAGTTTTGAAAGTGGCAAAAACAAATATTTTTCATTTGATATAATGAATGAAATTCATGTACAGCAGATTTAATTTATCTGTATTGAAAAGAATACTCAAATACTTTGCTTAATCCCACACAAGACCCAGAAGTTATACCCATTATGCTATACACCAAGCTTTTTGGCTATTGTATTATATATGGGGTACCCAATCATCAAGCTTTATTGCAGCTTTTTTCAAAATATATTTTGGAAGAGCTACTCTGGGTTTCACATATATATTCTTTATTTAATCTATAATAACATAAAAATAAAACGAAACAAGGGAAAACTTAATATCTATGAAACCCGCAAAAAACATTTGTATATAGTAATCATATGCTTTGGTCAAGTATGCCTAGTTGCAATTTTAACACATAACCCTAAAATACAGTCATTTATATATATTGACACTTTATCTATATGATTTTGTAGCTAAAAACGTGTACAATTAAATCACTAATTAAGAAAGTATCACTTTTAAGCCAAAAAAATATATATATAACGTCCCGTCACAGCAGTTTACAGCACGAAATATTTTGGAGCATGAAAATGCATTTTGTCAAATAGATTAAAAACGTATACAATGCTTTATTTGTTTGTTTTTGAATGTGTAATTAGCTAACGTAAGGGGCAGAAGTGATGTCACTTCCGTCTTTCCACACTTATTTTTATTATGACAAAAAAGGCCTTAGGTCAAGTATCTTTATCGTTCAAGTATCCCTGGTTTCCCTTACATAAGCAGAATTTTTATATACTTCAATCCCCTAGTCTTTCCTATCGAGATGAAAATTCTGATGAAAGTCATTATTAAACTTTTAAATATTACAATTGTCCAAGATAACAGAAAGTTCTACCATTTTTATTAAGCATAATTGTTCGAATTATTCTCTTTTGTCAAAAGGTGCGACATAAAATACACTACATTATTTTTTTTCATTATTAATACATTACGTTCTTTACATGGAATTAAAAGTGTTTCTCAGTTGTTCAATAAAAAGTACCTTTAAATTACTTATTTTCAAGTACAGATACCGATCGAAAAACAGATTTTATCGATATCCGATTTCATCGATTTATCTTTGATCTGTTGAAAGTGTTTCCTAATTTATTCAACTGTGTTTAATCCTAACTTTATTTATTAAATTATTCGCCAGATGTCAGAACAATCGATCTGAAATGTGACATAGCTCGAGGCTAAGACAAAATAGCGTGGGATATTGTGTATTACAAATTTAATTAAAACTTGGTACAGTTTGACCGACAATTTATATTAAAATGGTTAATGTAAGGAAATACAACATTAATTACATTCACTGCAATGTTTGTGTTCTTAAAAATACGTATTTAACTAATTTTTTTTATCTGGTAATAAATTTTCTAAAATTTTGTTTAACCAGTACATAAAATAGCCATTACAATTTAATTGAAGGGCCTAGCTGTAAATTTACATTCTTCAGAGTACAACTAATATATAGGGTCCGGCCCTTTATTTGGCGATTTCGTCCACAATTCAATTTACCAATCAAAAGTCGCCAGTGAACAGAATGGGCCCTATAGCTTAGTTATATTTCGCAGAATGTGAGTTTTGAAGCTAGACTCTTCAATAAGTTTATATCGTAAGTGGAATTTTTGCAATTTTCGATTACTATGACTAAAGTATTAAATTGTAACATTAGGACGATATATTTAGGAAAAATGAAAGAATGCAAACGATAATACTGCCGTGGGTAGGCAAACTGCAGTATTTATAGCTAAGAATTGGACAATTTTTGTTTTGGACAAATTAATCTTTTAATATGCACTCTTACAAGTTGTTTTTATTAAGGGGGAATGGGCAGGCTGGACCGGGGGTCTCCAAACTTAAGTGCATCAGTGTTAATCCAATGGCGAAAAAACTATTTTCTCTTCCACATTTCTCCGGCTGTATTGAATATTTTTACAAACTTTTTTTTTAAATAATAAATGTAGATAACTTACAGGTCTCTATAATCTCACTTTTTGAAATTAATTCGAATATTTTGTGTAAAATTATTTATTAAAAATTATAAAAAATATTCGAACCAATTTCAAAAAGTGGGATTGTCGGGACCTGTAAGTCAGCTACATGCATCATATAAAAAAATCCGCTTGAAAAAATATTCAATACAGCCGGAGAAATGTGCAGAGAAAATTTTTTTCCCTTGGATTAACACTGATCACTTTGCTTGGAGACCCGCTCCAGCCCGCCCATTCCCCTTAAGTACTTACAGCAATTCCAAGTCATTATTGTAGGTAATGCAGTTTACCTCCACCGAAGAATAACGTAACATACGTATTTAAAGAAACATTTCTATGAAAAATTCAAAATTGTTTGAAACAATATAGTCCTCTCAGCTAATATTTTAATAATTCTTCTAAAATATAAGCTTTTTTTAACTTATATACTCAATCATAAGACAACCAACTGAATAAAATCTAAAAATTAGTTAAATAACTTTGAGAATTGCACCTAATGTAGGAGTAGGTAAATTTGGAAATGTGATAACTTTATTTTTGAATAAGAGAGCTGTAAAGTTCAGAAAGCAATTTTTTAAGGTTTGTTTAAGATTTTTCACTCATATGTCCGATACATTCTTTCTGTAATAATAAAATAGCATAAGCACCTTTGTAAAGATGTATATTTGCTGGATTTCTTAATCTTTCTAGATATGGAAGACTGAGTAATTTCTGGAAATCGGCAAACGCAGAATGAAGGTGAAATCCTTATGTATTCTTATTTGATATACCTTAAAAATAAAAAAGGTAGTTCTATATTTAAGTTAAAGTTTTTGAATGCCTACCTTTGGTAAACTTTATAATTTAAAGCAATGCAGACTATAATTGTACTTAAATACATGCTGACCTTAACACATTCGTAACAGGGCTATTTTATTAATTAAATTATTACTAAATTCTAAAGACTAGTTTCATTCATCATAAATTCCACAATTATAGGCTAATTGAATTTTTAAATGTAAATTGTAATTACCCCAATTATACTCTCCTCTACTTGAATACACTGAAAGTTTAAAAAAAAACACTTAAAAAATTGGAACTGAATTTAGAGATATTAATTCCTAGAAATTCATTTTTAGTTTTGTGTTATTTCATGGTACACAAAAATATTTTAAAAACCGTTTCTCAAAATTATTATTTCATGTTTTTTTTAGAAATCGCTTATTTATTGAATTTCCATTAATATTTCGCCGTAAACAACCAAACAACGTTTTAAAATACTCTACGTGATAGATGTATAATGTTTAATTTTTATGCAGAATTCTCAAACAAGCTAAATCTCTTTGATAAAAACTTTCTTTATGTTTCAAGTGTTTAGATTTTTGTAATTATAATAATTATTCATGCATAAATACCGTATACATGCTTATTGGATATTTGTTTAAATTTAAGATTTTTAAAAATTTTCTTTCATTTTCTAAAAACATTTTTTGCACGAGGGAAACTGGGAAATGAGATTTTAGTTTGAAAACATTTCTGTTTAGAAAAAGTGAAAATGTACGATAAGTACGTAAAAAAATATTATCTTAATAAAGTCATTTATATAAAATCACGGATTCTTAATTGAATTTAAATTTCATTTTGAACTACTCAATTCATTTCATCGGTAATATTCTACTTTAATTTCAATATTTGCTATTTGTATGAATTGTGAATTATTTTTAAAATTTTTATTTTAATTAGAAATAATTAGCAAATGAAGATGTTATAGATTTATTTTGAAGAATATTCGTTATCATAACAATTAATGTTTTATATTCCAATATTTATTTTAGTTTTAAAGGTTTACAAATTTTTTGTTAATTTTTGAAATTTTAAATAAAAAACGGGTGGTTTTTAATAAAAAATGCATCAATAAATAATTATTTAAGTGCAGTTGTTTAAAATGACTTAATATAACAATTATTTTTCAGTTTTTAGAAATTGCATTAGTTGCAAGTTAAAATTATTAATGACGATTGACAAGAAAAATTTGCCATGTGAAAATTTTTGTCAATTTTAAAATACCGCAATTTGCAATCTCCAACTTCTGATAAAAAAGGAGCCAGATCATATAAATAAATTCTGCTAACTTAAAGTTAAGTTTCAATGAATTTCTTACACTCATTTATCCTAGCATGTTCCTAAGTCATCGAACAACATTAATCAGTATTAAAGCTCATTTGTTCGTCAGAAAAACTACTCTCTTTTTGGTTTAAAAGCCCTTCAAAACATTGGTTTTCAATGATAGTGATTGATTTTTTTTATCGCGCAATGAATATCACGTTCTTGCGATTAGAGTTCACCCGTTAAGAACATTGTTGACTTTTCTTCAAGAATCATTGTGTTTTGCATGTGTAGATAAGGATTTCCTTGGAGATCGTTTTACTGATACGACATACATTTCAAGAATGAAAATATAATCGAATGAAATATTATTTAAGCAATGAGGAAATTTCATATTTGATAAGATTTAAACTGTAAGAGATTTGTAAAATAATACTATGTAATATTTTGTTTATGAACTTATATACCTTGTTAGGAAAAATTTATTTTATCATTATTTAATTGATATACCTTAAAAAATATCATTATTTCATTACCAATTCACACACACTGTAAAAATTTAGTGGAATGTTCCTCCTTAAAACCGGTGGTATCACGTGCAGCCTCCAGATTTGAAAAATAATGTTGTGCACCAAATTTGCTGTAACTTTAATCCGAAAAGCTGGAGGTAACACATGCTGCCACCAGTTTTACGGAGTAACGTTCACTCAAATTTTTACAGTGCGCACAGGAAACATTATAATGGAATTATATTTTGAGTAATTAATGATGTTATGTGGACATTTGTGAATCCACTAGTGAACATTTATTCTTATTTATTTTCTCTCATACAAAAAATAATTGTAGGTTACTATTTCTATAACGATAGTTTCCACCAGTTATTGTTAAACCAAAACTTGACAGTGCAGTTTTTTTATGGCTTAAAAGAGCATATAAAAACTTTAAAACAATATTGTTTAATAATTTTTATATTAAGTCAAAATAGAGATGTTTGGCAGTATTATTTGTGAAACGAAATATTTTATTGTTTTAGGAAAATTACTTAAATTCTAATTAATACTGTTATTTTCTAATTAATACTGTTATTATATAAAATATAGATGTGTTTTAACTAAATGATCGTACTTATATGAGTGTTTAAAATATTTCATACAGACCAATTTAAGCAAATATAGCTTTACTTACCTTTTCCATTGTTTACTACATAGACATACTTTTTACTACATCTTTTTACATACTTTTTACTAAATCTTTTAAACTGGTTAAGAACTGTAAATATTCTTACCTAATTCTATTTTAGGCTTCTAAATAAAAGTCTTAAATGTGTTTTTTGCGGAGTAAATCTCCCAATGCCTCTTTCGAGGTTTTAATTATTTTAAGCTTGTGAAAGTAAATGAGAAGACATTACCCACTGTTGTTTTCAAAATTGTGACCTTCGTATGTAAAAAAGATACTATGTTAGGCATTCAATTTGGAAATTTTGATGCATTTATGTTCTTTGTTTTTATCTATCTTATACAAAATTTATCGTAAAATTATATTGTTATTTCGACGTTACCCCATAAAGTCTATTATATAATTTAAAACATTTTGCATCAATTTATTTTTAGTCAGATTCGCAAAAATTTTAAAATATATAAATTTTTAAAGCACTTTTTACCAAATAAATCTTCGCCCAATTACCTCTTTTTGGTTATTTCAAAGTCCGTATATTAGGGATTTAGAAAATCACATTGATATAAAACTGCTTAGATAATTTTAATGTATTGATTGTGATATTGCAGAAAATTTTTGCCGCTCATTTTTTGTTGTGAAATGTGCAATGGATATCGCCACTTCAAGTTCAACCACGGCCTACTTAACTTACAAGGTCAGAGAAGCTCATCCAAACACGCGCGTGGAAGGAAAGTTTGACGTCACAGTTCCGAGTGTCTTTGCTCTGAAGATGAAGAAATCTGATCTCGAAACCTGTTCGGAACATTCATTCACGATTCACAATATTGTTAATGTTCCGAAGGTTTGGAATAAGTTTCTTCATCTTCGGCACTCAGAACAGGGACGTCAATCTTTCCGTCCATGCACGTGATTGGGAGAGTTTACCTTGCTTTTGTAAGTTGAGTGGGCAACGTTAAACGTGAAAAACAACTCTTTTTACATGTAGTAGTATTATTAAATGATACATATTATTAACAAAAGAGTTCATTACATTTATATATAATAATATTTATTTTACAACAAATCGCTTATTTCAAAACCCTAATTTCAAAAAATATTTCGAATTAATTGAATTCAAGTCAACTTAATATATTCTATTTATGCTTTCTGCATTGCATTTTTCAAAAACCATGAGCAGAGTTTCCACTTCAATCGAAGATCTCATTTGAATACGTTGAAACCAAAGAAGGGAGAGAGAGACTAAAAATATATAGTTAAGAATTGATTTATACATCAAAAGAATTTAATTTTACTATGATATGAACAAATTCGATCGATTTGCTTTTGCAAAGCGAGAAAACCCAGCAGAACATATCCACCAATTCTTCAGGGAAAATGTTTTGGATACGTAGAAACGGAAGCAAAGATAGGGCAGAAGGAATCCTATAAATATCCATGCGCATTGCATGCATATGTTTCTTTAACAGCCAGAGAGGAAATACAAGAGAGGAACTGACTTTACGTAGTACGTACACATCTCGATCAACAGGTTTGACAAAGATTTAAATGACCCATGAAGGATTTTGCCGAAAATATGTTAGAAAATAGGTACAGTAGAGTCCCGATTATCCGAAATTCGGCTTAACCAAAAGGCTTCGGAATTTTGTTTGCTAAAATATGAAATGTACGCATAAAGGAGTAAATAAAGAAATACACAAAAAATAAATACGTACTTACAAAGTTGGATTTATTTCTCAAAATATGCATAAATTATTATTATTTATTTTTTGTTGCACAATTTTGGTTCGTTTTAAAGCAGCCCTGTCCCGCAATCTTTTAAACACGAGAGAGAAACGTCAGAACGTCTGAAGTAGTGGCTTCATCTTGCGCTTCTATGTATCTAAAGGCCTGATCTAAGATTTTTGTAGCCAAATTAACTTCAAATTTTCTATTCGCCAGCGTTTTTCTAGGCGTGAAGAGGACGATTCCCGATTATCCGAAAATTCCTATGGAATCTCGATTAACCGAAAGAGCGCCGATCCCATACCTTTCGGATAAGCGGGACTCTACTGTATTTGGAATAATTACATTAATTTTATGTTTTTTATGCTTGTGAATATTTATATGCTTTTGTATATTTAATTGTAAATTTTGGACTCTTAAGTCGGTGTTAGTGTTAAGACGTGGCTAAGACATTAAGTAAACTTAACCGTCGTTATCACTATTCTATCAATAAAACGTGACGAAAAAAAACGACAAATAAATAGCTTCGTGGATATTACTTTACGACGTAGAATATTTTTTATATCGAGTTAAAAAAAAGGTGATCATAGGAAGGTGGTCCTAAGAACATATGGGACTTGATGCTCAATAAATTTGTTCTTGGACAAAGTTCTGACTTTAATTCAGGTAGAGTTGGGGGATAGCGCAAAGTCAACCTTGTCATTAAAATAAAATTTACTAAGTGATTATTATCTGGGTAAAAACTTTGTTAAAAGATTAGAAAGAGGCACCCAGAAGCATTGTCTTCAAACAAAATATCCGTTGATACTTTGTCATCCTATTACTTCGTGTTCTGGAGCTACCCGCTGTGGAGAACATAAACCTCGGGTCTCTGACAGGGATCCTCTATTGCAAAAACAACAGATACAGCAAACCTAATAGTCCTTATGCCACGGCTCTTTTTGTCGTGTATAAATAGCTTCGCGCCTCCTTCATAACATTATATGGGGAATTATTAAGGAGTTCTTTTTCGTTTCTTCTCTGGGAGCGATGTAATTTTCGCTCTTGTTTGAGAACGGGGCCTAATTTGTTGTTATTTTCTAATGAAATGAGATTTTTTTTGTGTATGAGTTACTTATTTAGTAAGTACTGTACAGGTTAACATGTTAAAAAAAAATTACCAAAAGTTCGTGACTGACGCTTTGGGAATATAGGGTAAGGTGTTCTTTATTACAACTTCACATGTAAATACCTGGAACATCTTTATGCACTGTAACGATTGTTGAAAACATATCCAAGTTTGGAGTTTCTATGTTAAATCCCTCAATATAAAAAAAAACCTAATGAATTTGTGGTTTTTGTTTAATGCAACAATAATGCAAATGATGCAATGTTATGAAAAAAAATATTTTACGAAGCAAAAATTTAAATTAAAAATTGAAGCCTATTTATTTTATTGCAATTGTTATTTTTTAATAAAGATGTTATTTTCTATAATTTTTTATAATGAAAATTGATTGAAAGCTTCATATATTTTAAATTATACGTAAAGTTAACACTTTCTAATTCAGTAAACAATGTTACCTTGACGTATGCTTAAAAATAACAAATTCTTATTCATAGTGTTTATGTTAAATTTAATACAGCAAGTTTTTTAGCATTCTAAAGAATTGAGGACGAAAACTTAGTTATTATTTACTCAATATCCTTGAAGAAAGTAGATTATATGTGTTTAGTTTGTGTCACGGTTTCGTTCTCTTAGTCAAATTTGTTGAAACAGGTGACGTAGAAGCCATAAACGCAGAGAAATAGTTATAAATCTTATTAAAATAAGGGCAGATGTCCCCGCGTTATGACACTGGAAACTGGCCGTTTTCTCACTAATATCCATAGCAAAAGTGATGAATTTTTCCGTTAATAGCTAAGTAAATGGAGTATAACTTTTATATTCTAAAGGGTTACTAGATGGAAATGAGGGAGAGACGTATGATAAGCTTCGTTTAAAACGAGGTAAGAGCTGTTAGAAAACTTTTACGAAGTAACTTTTGAGAAACGATGAGTTTTAAAAGTTGGAATGTGTCTGTGAAGAATAGTTTAAAAGATAGATACCTATGACTTTGTTTTTATGTTTCAAAAGTTATGAAATAGATTTTGTTTAAAATGCAACTGTAGGAAAATATTTTTATGTTAAGATTTGCATACTGTTAAAGCTTTTGTGCTTGGTTTCACCATAATAATGGTTCCTAGTAGTTGCAACGGCTGTATGGTGATACGTTTTACCATGTTTTTTGTATTCGGTTGAACGATTTTTCAGGTTTTATTAGCAAATTCTGAGAAATGATTTAACGAACACTGAAAATATGGTGAAAAATTTCACCACACAGCTGTTGCAACTACTAGGAACAATATTTTTGGTGAAACCAAGCACAATTTAAGCAATGATACTGACGTGATTTATTAGTTTTAAAAATCCAATGCAATGGACTTGTGATATAAGGAAATGAAATATTTAAATATAGATAAGCTTAGAATAACTATATCTTGTATTAAATAAAGGTTCAACTGCTTTCAATCGCTTTAAAAAAAGTAATAGGGTAGGGTGGGGTAAAATGGGTCTTGGGGTAAAATGGGTCACTTTATAAATACGCCAATATAACTTAATATAGAATTATTTTTCTGTACCGATTTTTGTAATATATTGTAATAGGTGTTTGAAACATATTTCAATGGATAAAAAGTTTATTTTCATGAATCTGGCAACCAAAAAGGATCCTTTTAGAAGAAGTAAAATGTGGTGAGAAAACCATATGGCTTCCTAACTTCTGAAAAAACTAAGAAAACACTTCAATCTTGCACTGTAATTTATTTATATCATATAAGTACTTACTAGGCAACGCCTCGGCCAATCAGTTAAAAAAATATTGATTTTTCTTTTTATTATTTCAATTTACTTTAGATGGGGTAAGATGGGTCATAGTTAGGCTTAGCTGTTTTGAAGCAAATTTTTGAAAGTTCAAGAGCAGATCATGCTGTGAAGGTCTTTAAAGGTGCAGGATTGTTTCCTCCTGATAGAAAAGCAGTGGAACACAGGATTGTGTTGACTGAAAGAGTCTCTGATCAGCCGGATGTTCATCATTGAACGCAGTTATATTACATGATCCAGTTTTTTCAGACCAGTTTTTAGATGATGCAGCCGTTCCGTCTTGTTCAAAAAGAGCTATATCAAATAAAATTGCCACACTGACTTCTTATTAAACACCAGCTACACCAAATTCAATTTCCATCCTGCCTTCCTGTTTAACACCAGCTATGTCGGATACTCTTGCAGCGCTTAGTTCAACTCAACGAGACAATCTTTTATCTTCTCCATTTTAAGATTTCAAATGTGCTATCCTGACAACTCTGTCACCAATGCCATCAAGTCTTACGAAGGCAGTGATAGCCAACTCCAAAAAGAAGAGAAAAGAGTTCGACATAAAGTTGGCAAGGTAATGACGGAAGCAGATCTAATGGAGCGTTTACAACAAAAAGAAGAACTTTAACGATTGGTAAAAAAAACCCCGAGAAAATTAAGAATTTGGATTTTCTTTCAAAACCTAAACGAAAGAAACCAGAGTCAAAAACAAAGCCACCTAATTCAAGATTGTTGACGATAGCCAACAGCTTTTGACTGGAAAATGGTTGTAGGTGAATACAATGGAAAAAGTCAATTGAATAATTTGTTGGTCAAATTACACTTATTGATGCGGATGATTTACGTGTAAAATATGTTAAAAAAATCTAGCATGGGAAACTTTTATGTCTTTCCTGATAAAGTGGTCGTGGATATTGTAGAAAAGTTAGATGTTATAAGTCTTGGAAGATCCGTTTTGTAAGAACCGCAAACAATATTATTTTGAAAACTTAACATTGTAATTTTATATCATTAAATTTATTTTATGTGTTCTTGACCTACTCTCCTTATTTAGTGTATTTTCCAATAAATAGATTATTATATAGTCATCATTTTGCACTATGACCCATTTTACCCCATGTGTGCACCACCAGAAAATTTTACAGCATATTATAAATAAGAATATATATAAGGATAAAATTCAAAGTAAAATTTATCTTTTCACTGACAGCAAAGCCAAAATTATGCCTTTCGACTTTTTAAATTGATTATAAAGTTGTGCAACTAATAAAAGAAATTTTAAGATTTACTTTTAAAAATTAATGTCACGTAGGGGGTTCACTTATTAAAGACCAAACTTAATAATTAACTTATTTTTGGAAGAAAAAAAGGAAAGTTTCAACTGCAGATGTTTTCTTGTCACACTTTAATCCTTAGTTTTTTCATTTTAAATATTTCTTCTTCAATCTCTGCATTGATCGACTGCGTAATATAATTAGTATTTCTTTTTCAAAAGTATTTGTCAAAAGTTTCGTCAACTTAAACATTATATACAGTACAGTTTTTCAAAAAACTAATTTTAAATACAAACCGATATTTTTATAATGAAAAAAAATCGAAATAAATTAACTATTAATTGAAAATACAAACAAGTTTTATTAATGTTAGAGCTTATAAAATAATTGGATCGTTTTAAATTCAGTTAGCCAATAAAAATATGTTTCGCAGCGATAAATATACACAATATGCTATAAGTATTTAATTAAATGAACGTCTGGGACAGAATGTCTACATATTTGATCTTTTAATTAGCACACGTCAATGCGCCAGGAAAACTGTCATGAATACAATGATTTATGAATGCCACACTCAGCATCAGTTTGAGAAAGGTGTAGTTGAAGCTTCTAGTTCCAAATCTCACATTCTACATAGTGCATTTAAGATATAGGTTTCAGCCCGTTCCTGGGCGACTTCACCCGATTGAATTTACGATTATCAAAAGTCACCAATTAACGGGAAGGACCCTATATCTTAAATATACTTTTGAGAATGTGAGTTTATCTACCCGACCCTTCAATTTACTGATTTCGATTGAAGTTGATTTGATAATGAATATGAGTAAGCGTATGGACATTAAACTATTGAATTTTTGTAGGCCGATGTTTTTTCTTCAAAGGTAAGACTAAAGTATGTTTAAAAAAGCAAAATTTCAAATAATACAATTTAGTAGTTTTAACTGCTTTTTTGGTACCATCAATCTTTTTCTTAATCTAATTAATACATTCTTTATGATATTTTGGTGTGTCACATGAAAGAGTTGTAGAGTTGATCCCATGTTAAGTCAATGGGAAATTCATTACTTTTCCGCTGACTGTGCGGTATTATCTAAATAATAAAAAATAATAGCAACATAAACATCGAAATACCCTCTCAACTAATCTTTACTGATAACTTGACAGACCACCTCTTAGATGTTTAAGGGGATACGGTACTCAAAACATTATTTCTAGATATAATAACATAAACTTGTAAATTATAGTGGTTTTATATTATGTTCACCTAACTAAAAATTTTCTAGCAATAAAAACAAATATTTACAAGTAGTTTTTCATTTATTAAAAAAAAAAGTCAAACTTTTGAAATTTTTTAAAACGCTACTCCTCTTTCAATTTTGAGAATAACTCCACCAAACTTTTATAGTTTGTTTTTAGTACTATTTGATCAAGAACTGTGCATGGATTTTAAAATGTGAGCTACAGTTAAAAAGTAACATGCATTTATACAGAAAATCCCCAAAAATTACAAATTATTGAATTCAACATTTTTTTAAAAACAACTATGCATAGTAGACCGTATTCCATGCACAATTTTGTGCACCATTTATATAAGAACACATATTACAAATTTAAAAATTCTAACTTAATTTGCAAAAAAGCCTTAGGGATTTATTAAACACAAGAATTGAAAAACGCAAAACAGAGAAAAAGGTTGAAAGCAGACGCAATACGTATTCAAACTTATAGGAATGACTCCAGAAAATATTTAACAACTTTTTGTCTACAGAAGATATCATTATGAAACTTTCAGTAAATGTTCAAAAAAATATTGTGAATAATAAGAAGTAAAAACTGAAAATCGATATTTTCACCAATTTTTGGGTACCGTATTCCCTTAAAAGATTATTTTAACCTGCCCATCGCTTCAACACTGCGGCTTCTTTATAAACTACAACGGGTTGACAAATCAATTAAAAAACACCCCGATGGACTAGCAATCCACAATACCGATCACAATGTGAAGATCCCGGCGCCTGGATCCCTGCCAAGCAAAGTGCTGGCATTGAGATCGACACAGAATAGACACTGAAGCCAATGCACGGAAATAGTTTGGCAACCTAAGTACAACAGCGATCCAAAGCAGAGTTACTCTCTTTGCTTCAAAGGATGGGAGGCTTTCTTATCTCGATACTATCGTTATACGCTGTATGCACAATTCGCCTCTCTGCTGATGATGACGGAACTTTTTTTTGTCCGCTTTCTTTATAATATGAAGGATTTTTGATGTACGGAGGGATTCTTGTTTTTTTTTTATCATCGTTAAAGTCTTTTTAATATGATATTTAAATGTAATTTATTTTGGGTATGAATCACTAGGGTAAAATGTTTCGCTCGTAGATGTTCGTTTACAATTTATAAATATTATACCTTACATTTCATCTTGATTAATGTAACGATTATTGATTAAACTATAACCCAGGTAGCACAATGATGTGGGATCTATATGGACTCACATGGATAGTGAGGGCGCTACCCATATGGGAACATATGGGAAACATAAAGAAAGGACCCCTTTATTTTTGGTTAAGTCCATTTTCAATTATGTCTTACTTACATTTATCTCTACATAAATTATTCGAAATAAGGAAAGAATTAAACTTTTTGTGGAAGAATTTTATCAAATTAACAGTGACAGATAGTTTTACATTTAAATTTATAATCTTGACGAATAATGTATTATCAAATGCCGCTGCTGGAAATAAAAAAAATCGTGATTTCTTTATACAATTAATTAAAACTGTATTCTAGTTCACTCCTTTCAATAATATGGGCTTTATATGGGTAGATCATAATAATTTTTATGGTTTACTCGCACTGTCCCACATTGATCTAAGTGATTTAATTTATTTGACGAAAAACGTAAATGGGATTCAAAACGGTTGGTGATGGGTAAACCATGAAGATTATTATTGCCTAACTATATGAAGTCAGTGCTATGGAAAGGAGTCATCCAGGATAGAGTGATAATTATTATTTGAATAGATTAATTTGGATTAAAAGTTAAATATTTCGTTGATAAATATTAAGGTATTGTAGTAGGTAATTAGGTATAAAAAACTCATGAAGAAATATAATTATATTCCTTATTAGTAGCTTTTATTTTCATACATAATTTTATGTGGAATATTAGCTTTTACCACCTGTCTCATTAGTTGTTAAAAAATGTTTACATTTTTTATGATATTTAACTACTTTAATAAAAGCACATAAATTCCTAATATGTAGTTATAAAAACTTACTTCACAAATAAAAAGCATATCTTAATTATAATCTAAAAATAATGAATTTCAGAACTTTTTGGTTTTTTTAGCTGAATTATCAGGAAAAATAAAAATTTAGGATCATTTTACAAGGAAAGCTAATATCATCACTAATAAGCAAAACAGCTGTGTATATTTAATTAGTGTTTAGTCAAAAGTAAAATCGAAACAAGAACTAGAAGCAAAAGAAATAGAAGGTAATGAATTGTGTAAATATGCTTATTTTTTTAAATTTATACAATTATATTAAGGAGTTTTTACTTCAAGCTTTCCAATGTAATAATGACTTTTTATTTTTAATAATAATTCTAATATTTATTTTTAATAATAATTCTAATACTTATTTTTAATAATAGTTTACATATGTACTCTAAAATGTTTGCTATCACGAAGAACAAATATGTTTAAATTAATAAATAGTAGTTAAGATGACATGTGTTGATTGTTTTAAGAATTAATCCAGATAACTGACGTTTATTGGATATATTGACTATTAATTTCATATTAAATATCTATTTCTATATATATATATATTGAATCATAACATTAGAAAACTAGGAAAATATTAAGACCTATGTAGTATATTTTGAATACATGAAACGGTGTTTATTAAGACAAAGCTGTTTCCTTTTCATGATACTAGAATATAAGTAATGTTTTTTAAAATTTAAAGACGAATTGTTTTCTTGAAAAAATGAAACTTATAAAATTTCCCGAATTTTCTTTTCGAAATATTTTACGATACGTTCAGAAACTTGCTATTTTTCAAATCAGCAGAAATTTTAATTATTAACCGGCGTCTTCAAAGAGTTTACTACTTCTCCAATCATTATTAAAATTCATTTAAAAAAGATATGCCGAGAATATTGTAAGTCACTGTATGCTTTAGAAAATTTAAAAATAGTCTACAGTTTTAGAGGAAAATAGAAAAACCTTACTTCTGGTGATAACAAATACAAGAATATATTGCAGTAAACAGAAAGTGAAAACGACTCGGAACTTGAAACGTTCCTCTATTCATTGCTCCCAAAATATCCTCGCGGAGCTCCGTCACTATTCATTATTCGACTAATTCGTAACAAAGGCACCCAAATTGGAAATAAGGTTGTAATTTAGCATTGGTGATTGATCGAACGGAGGAGGTCGTAGTACGCAAGCGGGTCAAATAAACTACCTTCTGGTTGTAACAATTTTTAAAAAGTTACACAGTTTTGTTTAAATGGGCTTAGGATGAAATTAATATAATTTATATAAAGGTTTCAATATTCAATTACTTTTAAATGTGCTTAGATCTATGAATAATGAATGAAATTATGAGCCAATATAAAACTATTGGATACAAATATTTCTTGCTGATGAATATAAAATTTTTTCTAAGGGGTCATGTTTATATAAACCATGTATATATGGTTTTTACACAAGATAAAAAAATTCCTAATGGACAGACGAATAACTTTTTTTACCTTCGTTCCTAAAAATATCTTGTATATTTAAAACTACATTATTATGGTAGTTATCAAGATATATATCATTTTACTAAAGTCACTTTGTAGTTAAATAATGAATACTAGTCTATTTATCTTAATAAAAAACAATAAATATACTGTTTACCTTACATAGATGCACGTTGCATTAGATTTTTGCTTTATTTGCATAAACGTTAATTCCATGTGTTATTGCAATGTTCGAATCCTTCAAATAATACATTTCAAGATTATTCGTTTTTTTTATTTTTCTACCAAAGATAATTTATGACATTAATTATCAAGAAATCTATGAAAGTGAGCAAATTCTTAAATTCTAAAATTCCCTTAACAACTAAATGAAGCCTCATTTGTAATTAGCGGTGAGGGAATAACCAATTCTTTTTAACAGAAAAGCAGGATTCTAATCTTCTTTAACTATTCAAATAAAATACTCTGTGTCGTCAAAGAAAGTTTTAGCTCATTATGGATCATCAACTTAAAAACTTTTTGATGATCAATTATAATTTCAGACTGCCGGATTTCTTTAATTAGTTGCTTGAAGGTGAATTAATTATGTCGAACCAACATTTTGACTTGACGTTCATTGTAAAATACAGAAGCAAATAATAAAATCACATTTATATGTCTAAGATTTTTTGTGCATTTAGCACCAAATCAAAACTTTCTTAATTTTTGTGGTAGTGTGCCTTTTTTTTGTTCAATACTGTAAACTAAAAAAATAGTAGATGAAGTTTTTAATGTGTGATTATGTTTAATTGAATTAAAAAAAGTAATTATTCTAATTATCTTGAAAGTTAAACTTAGCTTTAAATGATTTATTAAAAAGGCTTTTTTTTACCAGTTTATAAGAATAAAATGACCGTTTAATTATCTAGTTAAAAAATTTGTATGTTTTTTGGGTGCCATCCTGTTTTTCTTTCACCGATACATCATAAGCTTCAAAACTTTTGGGGAATTACTTTTCATGTTTGCGTTTTAGTTATATGATTGCTAACTAAAAGATGCAAGCAGAAATATAAAAACTTTGCAAATTAAAATGTGAAAATTTAAGGAGAAAAGCTTCACTAATTTTTTAATATATTTATTCAATTGGGACAGCTTGTACGAGATTTTATGGTTTTTGGTGAAAAAAGAGTGTTGTAAAACTGCTTTATGCATGTGATTACTTCTTACTTGAAAATACTTAATCCGCTATATCTATAATTAAACTATTATTTTGCAAATATTTCTATGCTACTTTACCAAGGGATATAGACGTATAAACCTGTCAAATGACTATTAGTTTTTTTTCAAAAACACATATAATTAAATATAAAAGACTTTAAAAAACTATTAATTTTTTTAATTTCATTAAATTAAAAAATGTTAAGTATTCAGGAGGTTATTAAAACTCTTTTTTAGATAAATACAATATTAAAATATCAAAATATTTAATTAATAAATTGGAAACTCAAAGCTAATGCATCGAAAATAAGTTTACATTTCGGGGAAAAAACTTATCCTTCAGAGAGTCTACATTACTTTTACCTGTGTCGCAAACAATTTTTAACTTCTCCAAGTCACCATATTAATATAAGAAAAATTATTAGAGTTTCAAGGACCTTTAGACTTATATCTTTAAAAGCGTAGATGAGAGAGTATAACCATAAAGTTAGCCAAAATAACTTTTTCTCGATTACACATATGAAATTCATATATTTAAAGAATGTAACAAGTTATAATTAAACTTCTACTTAAAATTCTTGCATAAAGTGACTGAACGTGTCATTTCTGATTTAAATTTGGGAGGTCGTTGAATCTTCTTACATCTGCTGATTGATTGCAAAATGATCGCGCTTCCAATGTGCTGAAATCAGTTCCTCCCAGCGAAGAATTCATTTCCTAAGTCTTACGTCTGCACTCTTTGTCAGATGGTTAAAGTATCTCTTTCACCTTTCGCCAACAGATTTAGACTACCTGTCTTCGGAAATTATTCTCTGAAGTCTAAATTTAGGTTTTTCTTTCTAGCGACTTCTTTGTGTTAAATGATGATAGTCTCCTCCCCCTATTAAGCCGTTATCCCTGCTCCCAACTATTACGACGACACTACTCATTTAATTGTAATTAAATATAAATATACTCAGAAAAAATATCTCTTTATGTTTAAACCGGAGAGGCACCAAACGTTTTAGAGCGTTGTTTTGTTGAAAGGATTTGGATCATTGTTTTGTTGGTTCCAAGCTTAGTTTCTATGGATTTATGAATAAGAATATATATTTTGTATAGTTAAAAATAAGTTTGAAGGAAAAAATATTGAAAAAGCACACATTTACTAATAAGCATGGTAATAATATCTGGAAAATCCTAAAATTATTATAAACAGAATTTTCTACACCATAATCTCAGTTTTAATTTTTTTAAATCCTGTAACGAAAAACGATGAAGGGTTTAGTTGCAAAACTCACATTTTCCAAAGTATAACTAAGATATAGGGTCCAGTCCCTTCATTGGCGATTTCGTTTAATTGTATTGACCATTACCAAAAATTGCCAATGAAGGACCCGACCCTATATCTTAGTTATATTTTATAGAATGTGACAAAAAGACCCTTTCAAATAACAATGAATCGTCGATACAAAAGCTAGTATCCAAAAGCCTCAACGCGCCAAAAGTAAAACCAAGATTGTATCTTTAACGTCTCCTATTAACTTAGACACCGATTTTTTTTTCATGGACCTCACTAACGTGAAGAATTTTTTTGCGGTATTTCGGTTTCGTGACTAATTTAACCTGTGGCAAGCAGATATATTTTGCACGGTATCCACAACTACAAAGCTGCAACCTACCAACTGAGCTCCATCGGAAAGAGTGCCAAATAGTGTTTGGCGAGTCCGACGAGAAAACAAAGCTAAGTTGCGACCATTTTAGTAGTACATACAAGTGCCATTATACGGCTAAATACAAAGCGTGATGGGTGGTGGAAAGAATGAACAACTGAAAATCAACAACTGGGCACTTGGTCTAAATTTATTCCCACTCTACAAATAACCAAGTAGTTTTTCCAAAATCAGAATAATGTTTTATCTTCTTATATTGTGTATTTAGGCCCTACTCGATATGCGTCTGACGTCGGAAGAAGGGTCCAAAAGTGAACCGCTTTCAGATAATCTTTTTCGATTGTCTTATTTCGGAAGCCATAAGATAAAGAAATTGTTAGGCTACTTACTAAAGTGGGACTTTTATTGTCAATGATTTGGAAACGAATCGGTCAAGTGCTTTTGGAGATAATGTATTTGAAGAAAATAAATCAAAACAGACTTTATCGAAGTACATGGGCACTATGTATGAGGATTACTTTTTTAATTGAAATACTTTTCTAGTAGAAAGTACGAATAAGCAATTGAACATAAAATTAAAACTATATTTTAAAACAATTGATTATCATAATTATGATATTACATAATTGTTTGTAATTTTTTATGAAGTAATTATAGTGTAACAAAGAGCAGTCTAAAACTTGATGATCAGCGGTTTTTATCAAAATTAAACATTATAGTTTGTTTTTATTTATCAAGTTTACTTTAACGTTGAGAATAATTCTGAATTAAAATATCAAACAAAAACTAAATATTTGTACAAATGACTAATAATGTTTGCACAATTAAAGTAAGAAACAATATATAGCAGGTACAACAGGCTTTGTATTAAAGTTACGAAAGTTAGTTAAGAAAGCTAAAGTTACGAAAGTTACTTAAGTTACGACATCTATGCCTAGCGTTTTTACTTAACATATTTTTTGTAATAAAAAAGCCCTTACACAACAATGTATGTGGACATTTTGGAAATAAAATTTGCTTTTTTTTATTTGTGGCAGGAATTTTACTGCGTCACACCCAATGATGATCTCTTCTTATGACTTGTTTATTGCATGTTTGTAATAAACTTGATGAACCACACCCAGTTTACTTGTATGCTATGTTTTCGTACGCCTTGCTTATATATATATTTTTTATAGGTTTTCGATGTAATGTATTTTTATATTTTCCTTTACTTATAAAACTATTATCTGCCATTTGAGCTTCTCGCATTTTTCTTTAACCAGCTCTTGTTCGACGAAAAAGGTAATACAGTTTTCTGGATATCTGTATCTATACTATTATCAAATAAACTTATTTATAAAAGACATAAAATCGAGAAAATATAGCTTCAAATACTTAAGACAAACACAAAAAGCTATATTTTAATCTAAATTGAGAAAAGCATTTGGAATTTTTAAGAAAAAAGTTAGGGAAGCAAACACTTTTTATTTTTATATTCTAATAAGCATAATTGTATTCAACAAAGCTAAATCGGTGTTAGAAATGTAAACTAATAATAATTATTATAAATTAAAAACATTGGAAGTTTAATTTATTAAAAATATGTTTGTTACTTTTAAACTAGTGGCACCATCTACATTTAATAGCACTAAATATAGATTGTATAATTTTTAAATATGAGGATGTAACTTGTTTTGTGGAGCCCGGATGGCCGAGTGGTTTGGACCATTTCGCTAGCAGTCTGTGAGCTGTAACGAGTGCGGGTTCGGTTCCCGACTTCGCCCTGGGTGTATCTTCCTTTCTCTGTGACAGTAAAATTTTATTTCTGTGTCTGTCTTACTTGACGAAGGTTGTATTATAAGCGGGTCTCTGATCAAGCACACAAGCCGGAGTGTATGAGTATGAACTTGTTTTGTAATTTAATAGATTCAAAACAATATATCTGTTGTTGTACAATACCAAATAATAAAAGTATTTATAAGAGGCTACTAGAATTCTGTGGCATGATATTTATGATATTGATTAAAATCGTAAACAATTTTAAATACATTTTTTTTGTCTTTTGTTTTGTAGAACAAATGACATATTGTATCACAACAGTAGATTTTGTTGATCTTTTAAGCAATATAAAAACTTGTGGGAGTAAATATGCATGATGTTCAATACAAGAAAATTAAAAATCAAAAGCCTTGAGCAAATGAACAAGCATGATAATACAATAATACTAAAATTTTTTTCTTTTTTGTAAATCTTATCCTTGGAGGCTGGTGGTGGGGGATTTAATTGATAATTATTTAATTCCTTATACCAGCATGTATCGTATTTGAGTGAATGGCAAAATTTATTGTATTATAATAAAAATTTAAGAAAAAGTTAGCTATTTATAAAATTTTTTAAATAAACTTTTGTTTCAAAAGGCAGTTTGAAAAGTTATTCTTTTCACATAAATAAAATAAATAATGCTTTAATGCATAAAAAATTCCAATTATTATATGAAAATAAAGTTTAATTAAGTACAGTTAATTTAGGAGAGTTGTAAAAATACCACAATTAAACAAAAACAAGTTTACCTCAAACGATATCAGGGCAAACTTATGTTTATAATTTTACGCAAAATCGTCGGCTCTATCAAAATGCTTCCCACTATATCAAATTATTCAAAACGAGCATTTTTATATTTCTTATTCCTAATTATTTTCGTTTATCAAATTTATCGTGTCCACCACTTCCATTAGAATTCAGGCTGCGGAAGTAATGTAGGAACCGCGAATAACAGAGCTTCCGTTTTCGAAACACGATAACACTGCCGCAGTTCACTAATTATGTGACATCGCCTGCATTAGATACAGAAAAAACACCTCATTTCTAAACTGCATAGAACAATGTTTGAAACTGCAATGTAAGCGAAAATTAAAACGATGCACTGAACGATGATTTTTCGTTTATTATTTATCACATATTAACAAAGTTTCCGTTTTTGATGGTTTCAGATTCCCTATTTTATTATTTTATGTTAATTAAATTGGGAAATTCTTTAAGGTAACTTTTGAGTCAAATTTATATTAGAAGAGATTTTTGTTATTTTTATAATTATGTCAGTATGGTAAATAGTTAAATTTGACTAGTCATGAGTTTCCGCATCGAAATAAAGTGAATACTAACATTTGCACTATATACTGATAAAGTTACGGTAAATTATTTTTTGTTATCAGTATTTTGTGTTTTAAATGAAATTGAATAAGGGATCTATGAAACTAATCCTAAAACGGTATTTTTAATAAAAAAAGACTTTAAAATAAATAAATTACATTATGTTATTTAAGTTACTAATAATACTTTTATAAAAATTTAATTGTAAAGCCTACATTATAGTTTTAATTAATATACAAAGAATATGAATTAGTTACATTTTATTAAATTGAATAAAGACTGAAAGTACAAACTTTCTTTTAATAAGCTAAAAAAATTCCTAACGTAATAAAATAAGTTAATTCTCAATAAAAGTTATCTGGTCACATATGTCAGGGTATTCACAAACGTTAATCTAAAATATGTTTTCGAAAATGACAATGTATTCGAAGAAAATACAAAAACTCTGCATTCTCATTGTTATGAATTCCTAAAAGATATTAAATAAAGCTGTTGGATACAAAGGCACATATGCCTAGTGTGGTTTCACAAAAATGTTTCTAACATTTTTATCAAAAAAAAAATTAGTTTCAGCAAAGGGTTTAGGACTTAACGATCCTAACGATGAAAGTTTTATCACATAACTGTAATTTAATTGGTATTATGACGCAATTTCAAAAAATGAGAGATTTTCGACACAAATCTTTATGTTAATTCAAGTAATTATTTAATCATTTATTTGTTTTTTGAATAATTCCAAAATGTCTTCAAAACGATGAAATAATTATTGAAGTATTAATTTAAAATGCGCTTAGAAATGGGTAAGCGATAACATTACTTTGGTTAAAACCATCGGTTTATTTATAATTTTAATTTAATAAATATGAAGCAATTGTTATACATTTGAGTAAATATAGCGGTTTTGCGGTCGGTCTCTGTGTGAAGGCTATTAAAGTCCTAAGGGCTACCTATGATAACAACACTGATAATTATGCTCTTTAAACTTATTAATTTTATTGGTAATTTGTGTAATAATTTAAAAGTATTTACGAATGGTTTTTTTCATTCTTAGACTTCCATTCTAATTATAATTGTCAAAATAATGTTTCTACATGCCAAATTAAGTTACCCCTTTGCCAAACGAACAAGTCTGACACAAGTCTTTCCGTTCCAGAACTTTTCTAATGTAATAGCTTCAAAAATTCGTCTTAAGAAAATAAATTAGGATTGTAGTAAAATTGGAGGAACTGTTCCAATAAACGAATTCCCTAAGCCATTTTTGGCAAGAAGGAATCTTGAATAGTGTTTGAAGCAAAATCTGCGTAGAAAGTAGTTGCCATCTCCAAGGAAAGTACTTCCCATTTTATGGATGGATGAATTGTTGCTGAAGCTCTTTATATATCACACACACACACAAGCGTGAAATAAATATAAATTTTGAAAATTGGGCTTGAAAGAATATTAGTTCAGCCCGTTTTTTACAGAGATATAAGTAAATAACTATTATTTTCGGTAAAATATATAGTTTTAAATTTTATGGATAAAAATTGAGTTTATTTTTAATAGTAACAAATATTCATTTGAATTATTATTATTTATTTCAATTATAAACTTCCATGTGGATATATGTTGTTATAAGATTTGGTGGAATTTAAATTTAAATAGTCATCCTAATATAAACATACCAATAAATACAGCTGTGTATAAAACTAGGTCTGTTTAGTGTATAGTTTATACTATATTAAAGAATTTCTGGATAAAATATAAAATTATTAAAAAAATAAATAAATATGGCATATTTTTATTCTGTCTAACAAACTTATATGGTACTTATTACGTTTTACATTGTTTGAAACTGAAACGTATGTAATTTTTACCATTTATGCAATATTGCAGTTTTATTAACGCTTTTTGGATGTATACCCTGTACTATGAGTTTCTTTTAAAAGATCACTGAAATAAATTCAACATTTTTAAACACACACTATTTTACTTACTTGCATAAGGTAAACTTGAAATAATAAATTTTGCACTATAACAATTTTAATAGGATTTAATATGCTTAGCAAGTGTAATTGTATATGCAAATACAGTTAGTGGATAAAAATGTCTTACCTACTCTCAGAAATAAAATTAGAAATATATGACTGGCTTTGTTAACATAACTAGTTTTTATCTATGTAACTTTATGTTATTTAAAAAATTGTCAAAAATAAGTATTTATTTTTTTAAGTTTAGACTTAAAGTATGATAAGTATGATAAAAGTTTCATAAATATTTCAGTTGAAAAAATTAAATAGACAACTTTTTTAAAGTACCCTTTTAATGGGCATGTTAAACAGTATAAAATACATTATTTTTCTGAAAAGTTGTCTAGTTTGAATGTGTACAAGTCAAATCTAATCTTCAGTTGCTGTATATTATGCATCTATATGTTACTCATGCTGATTATATACACTAAATTTTCCATACACTTTGTACTAAATCAGAAGTTACAGATAGTTACTGTTATTATAAGACATGAAATTCAAATAACATTTGACACTGATAAAAAAAGTCTGGATTCCCTGTAATATCATGAAATATCTTAGACAAGAAAAAAAGTTCAAATAGCATGACTTTGGCAAAATATTGCCTAGTTCATCTCGTAATGATCTGAATTATTATTATTATTTATACATGAAAGATGTTTAACTTTAGATAAGTTCTGATTCATGAAAGTCCCATTTTTAAAATATAACCTTTTGATAAGGCTTAAACAGCCATTTGATTATAGGAGTTCCCTCTTATGTTTGGGATGCTTCTAGATTTAAAATATATTTTAAGATATCTATTTAGTTCTTATTGATTAAAAAATAACATATTTCAGGTCTTAAAACGGATCACTTTTAGTACAGATTCAATGGAACGGCATTAAGAAACTTAAAATTGTACTCACGTCGTTTCGTTATTCTCGAAGATTAACTCTCCCTCCATGTGCTCGTACTCTTTCCCAGGCTTGGCCGTTCCCTCGACAGTGCGAAAGGGAAGCACGACTCTCCCTCGGGCTCCACTGAATCGGTTGACTCTCAGCTGATACTCGCCGACTGACTCTGTCAACTCCACTTCCAGCTCAGGGAACAGAAATATGCCTGCATGGTCATCGTCCAAAATCATGACGGTGGCCAGGAAAGGAGTGGCCAGCTCAACTGGCATGCGTGGCTCCATCCTATCAATGATGTAGTGGGGATTCTCTAGCCTCACATAGAAATGCTCATCTTCTTCAAATACGTCATCATCAATGACAGTAACAAAGAATTGCTTTTCGGTTTCACCAGGTCCAAAAATCAGAGTGCCTTCCGCTTCTTCATAATCGGAACCAGCATTGGCAGTGCCATCCTCGGTTCTGTATTGTACGGCGACTGCTTCATTAAGAGCACCCTCCCTGACAACGGTCACTGCAAACTCTCCCACATTCTCCATAACAGTGTAGTGACCAGGATCGAAGTAAATTGCGACTACTTGGCGCTTTTCTTCCTTGATCTCATCCTCTTTTTTGTCTTCGACCTTTTCCAGCCTCCTCTTCATAAGGTTGGTTCCTCCCATGAGCTTCCGTGTCGCTTGAATTCGGTAGTAAGCTCGACTCTTGGGTCCACGATCCAGAATTTCTTCTCGGGCCATCATCTCAATTTCTTCCATGCTGGCGTCAGGGTGTTTTCGTCGGAGTTCTCTCAGAATTTGAATGTATTGCATTCGGTGTTCTTCGAATTCGCGGACGTCGCTGCTCTGTTCGTCTTCAAAATTCTTAACATTTCCGTCAACCATGTGATTGGATTTTGACATGCCCATCTCCATATCGTCTCCACCTTCTCCTCCAACAATGACGTTCCTCTTATTCATGCGGTACTTTTTAGTCATGTACTTGTAAATCATAAATTGGCGATCAGCTATGTAAGCCGTAAGAACGGTGGCCGGGAAGAACATGAAGGTGACTAAACCTTCCCAAACATCAATTACTCCTGGAGAAATGATTGTTAGGATGAGATAGAGCCAGATGTACGCGAACACACTCCAGGTCATGGTGACGAAGAACACCCTAAGATGCTTGATCTTTCTGTTTTCACTGCAAGGGATGGCCCATACGCAGATACCAATAATCACAAACATATTGAAAGCTGCACTGCCTACAATGGTGCCAGGGCCGAGCTCTCCAGCATCGAAATTCTGGGCATAGACCTCAATAATTGACAGAAGAATCTCCGGAGCCGAAGAACCTAAAGCCATAAGAGTGAGATTGGACACAGTCTCGTTCCATATCCGAACGCTCATACTCTGGGTCTCGCCGTTAGGTTTCTTGATGGTGACTTCTTTCTCTTTTGATGTGATCACCTCAATCGAAGCCATAAATCTGTCCGCTACTATCGACACTCCTACAAACAAATAAGCCAGGGCGACAAAATACACAATGCCTCGAGCGACGCGATCCCCACTACTCAAGTTCTCCTGAGGCATCCACACTGGAAGAAGAAGTCCTTCTCTACACTTGATGGCTCCATGGAGCGAGGAACCATTTTCAGCTGAGGCTGTCGAAGCCATGCAACTCAGAAGGAAGAATGCAGCAACCAAACACCTCCTTGTGGTCTTGCTAAGTTGGCCCATTTTGTCCAAGTGTTCAAATAGCTGCACTGAGTACTACAAATTCACACGTGCTGAGATCAGACTTAGTCGCGTAGCCACGACATTGAGTCGGGACTCATCCGCCCACTTCCGCCGATTTGATCTACGTCCAGCAACTGCACCGAAGACCTGGAAGGAGCAAAAACAGAGTGTTAAGCATTTTTCTCCTCTCTACTTACGCGAGAAGAAAAACAAGTGTGAAAGAGAGATCGATATTGATGCGAGAAGTGACAGGAAATGAAAGAAAGATAAATACTAAGGTGCGTCCGATAGCCTGAACTGGTTAAGATAACGGCGTGTTCGTTTCATTGAGTCTTACCGGAATTAATCGAAAGCATTTTGTTCAGAGATAAATTCATTAATTGACTGCGTTGAATAATTCACCAACTTACTAGTTTATGTGACTGATATTTAATGTGTTTGATTAGTGAGATTAAAACAAGAACTTTCTACCTACTGATAAGATAAAGTTTATGAACCTTTTGTCTTTGCATTCTGGATACTCATGACATTACTTTCTTATGCTCAAAGTTATCAGACACTAGTTTCTTTAAATATAAGATAAAATTATGAGCATATATCTCAAATGAGTTAATTTAATTTGTCATAATTTCTTGTTTTCTTTACTAAAGAAAAACTACATAAGACCTACAAAAATCACTTCAATTAATTAATTCAAAAAGTTATTGTCTAAATTCATTTACATTTAAATATATATTTTTACATAAATATGAAGTAGTAATAGGAAGTATTCAAATCGTTAAAACATAATTATTTAATTTGAATATAAATTTTCAAATTAACAAATTGAATCCGTTTGCTTTAATTAAATTAAAAAAATTAGTCTAAACATACCTAATTATACGGAAAGATTTATTGTGTTCATGACCTTATTCCCAGAGTTTAAAAACATGCTGCGATTCTTTTAAACTCACGACAAACCGATCTAATTAGTTTGGGAATACTTTCTTGCTGAAATCTATTCTAGCGTACTTACCCATTTTTTTAAATGTGACAATCAGGCGTAAAAGAATTTTTATTTCCGGTAAAGTATTTTAGAAGGGATATAAACAGAGCTTTAAAAAATACTAGGTTTTAAACTTATATAAATAACTTTCAACGAGTAATTAAGCACAAACTTAAGTTTCACTTTTCTTTAATGAATAATTTTTTTGTATGAAGAATCAGTTAAATGAACTTGCCTATAGACGAAAGCACAATTTAACATTATATCTTAAATTAATTTTACATTTTGTCCTGAAACTGCTAACGTTAAGAAAAAAATATTTATCTATGTATTAATAAAATAATTAGTTGTTATAGTATATATTTAAAAGCTCATTAGAGAAATGAAACTATTTATATATCCGAACTTTTATTTTTCGAATTGGTAAATCTATAAGGTTTAGCGGATTATAGATTAATGAGACCACCATTATTTTAAAATAAAATGAAATTAAAAGTATTTACCTTGATTCTTTTTACTGTAGTACACTTGTTTGTAACTACTTACCTTTATTTTTACAAAATTTTTTTATAAACTACAGCTATTAAAAATTACTTTTTACGATATGATGAAATTTTTTGAAACCTTTAGAGGAAATAGGAAGATTAAATAGGACCCTATACTAAGGTTAAAAACACTTAGTCTTGAAAAAAGAACAGTTACAAACTGTTCTTTTCACTAAATTAACTAAATTACTCCCCACATTATTAAAAAAAATGCAAATTTATCTTATAAAAATTAAATTAAAATTTGTCGAATTGCACAAATTGGCCGAAACTTTTTATACCCCAATAGTAATATTATCACATTTCTTTCTTTTAAACGGTAAACTCTTCTATTTTTGTAGGCTTTGGGGGACCAATTAGGTCTTTCAGTCCGATACTTCTACGGTCAATGTGCATAAAAACAAAAGAAGATTGTTTAAGTTTAGAGTATATATATAATCGAGATTTTCTCCCTTTGAACGGCTTCCTTCTAAAGGCGGGAAGCTGTAGAAAAATCTGGTCTAGTGCGACACTGCACACCGATGCTTTCATGTTGTTAACATTTTAACTCGAAACCCTCGCAGTTTACATAATGAATACAGTATTACATTTAATATGATTTAAAAGAAGGTACTTATTTGGGACTTAATAGAGTATGTCGCTAAAGATAAGAAGAATTATGAAATATTATTCATAGTGAGGCATTGTAAACTGTTACTTTGATGTTGTTAACATTTCAACTAATACCTTGAGCATTCGTTTAAGGGAACATAGTTAAATAATAAGTACAGTAAACATAATTTTGATACATTTTTAAAAAATCCTCTCTACATAATGGAAATATAGATTATTCTTAAAGAGACTAAAATGTTTAGTAACAAATATTTTACTATGTGATGACTTAAACTGATTCCTTTATGCTGTTAATATTTTATCTTAAATGGAGTACGTAATGGTATTCGTATTTTATAATCTAGTTTTTTCTTTTTTTTATAAAAAAAATTAGTAAAACTTTAGTTTCAAATTTTTTTATTTCAACATTTTTTTTATTATAATTTAAGCATTATTTAAACTTAATTTCAAAAACTTTATATAGTAGGTTAATACAAAAATTGTTAGATGAATTTCTCTTGAAATTGACCTAACTATAAGCTAATTTATTCTATTGTATGCGCAAATAAATATCGCGACAAATGTTGTCTAATGTTTTACTGCAATACTTACTGCAATAAACTAACAAGCAATCAACTGAAAAAGTTGATATTGAGGACTATTTATTTTGTTATAAGAATAGGGTCGCATGACATAGCGTGTTTTCAATAAAATATCAAAAAAGGAAGTACAGAGATTTTGGAATTTTAAGTTGATGTTACTGAAAAAACAATAACAAAACAGATTCTCAATAGTTGACTAAAAAGTATTTTTATTGAATGCAATTTGATCTATATTTTTAGCCCATGCGAAGATTGGGTATTTATTTGCCAAAAAAATTAAAACGAAGTAAATCCAATTTCATTTTAAATAAATTTAAAATTAAGAATTTGTTTCAAATTATTCATCCTTATTAAAATAGCTGATTCAATTACAAAATATAATAATTTATAATCTTTTTGAAATCTAAAATAAAAATTTAATGAAGGATAAAAATAAATAAAATAGTTTAAGGAATATAAAACATGAAATGAAACGCAAAAGGAGATGTTAAAGTTTCATATTTTTGGAAACATTAAAAATCATATAACTCACAATTTGTCAACTTGATTTTAATGTATATTAACAACCAAAAAAATGTATTAAAAAAATTGAGAAACATGCATTTTTAATGAGAAATAAAGAGTATATCAAGGATTTTCATTAACCTACTTGACATCCACCAGACTGAAAATAAATTTTTAATGCACTATATTTAACCATATTAAATTATACCTCAGAAAATTCATATTTTTATAAAATATAGTTGTCGACGGTACATCATGAAAAGTAAACATCAAAAATATTAAAACGATATTCAGAAATGTGGTGCCATTTGTTCGCTTAATTTTTTATTGATTTTTTTATTTAAAATAAAAGTTTTTAAATAGATTTTCCTCTAAAAAAGTTGGCGAGGCCCAAAATGTCAAGAAAATCAGTGCCCTTGAGCTCAATAAAGTGCACAAAATTAATATTCAGAATAGAATGAACTTTGATCAGATAAAGGCTGTAAAATTAATTAATACTACAAAAAAATTGAATCGTTTAAGCATCATGAATATTGAAAAAATAATTATAAAAGAATAGTTTTTAAATAAAAACGAATATACGACCTACCTAAACAAATATATTTTAGAATTATTTTCATAATGTTAAAAAAGAAAAGTAAAAGTTTATTTCGCATAGTACCCATTAAAATTCTGCATGAAACCGTACTCAAATGATTGATCTTTTTAATTATAAACTTAAAAATGAACAATTTGCCTATTTTTTACATCAATAAAAAAGCAAAATCAACATTATTTATTAAAATGTATTTTATTTTGTTTATTTTTTCATGGGGAATATCTGAAATGTGTGTTTTTATTCCTCCGCAGTTAAATATATAATTTTTAAATATCCATAGTTTTAGGCCATTATACATTCTTTGATTTGAAATTTCATTCTTTTATTATTCATTCTTTGATTTTGATTCTAATTTCTATTATTAATATACGATTTATTATAATACTTAACTAGCATTTGATAGCAAACTATGTTTAACAAGTGTTTAATTACTAGTGTTATAAGAGCATGACTCCAGTCAATAGATCACAATAGATCTATGATCATTTGCATACTACAGGGTGTCCTAAAAGTTCCCGTACTGACGATTCCTGAATTTTTTACACACAAAACAACTAACTTAAAAACATTGTTTTTATGCTAATGGTGAAAAGCACTTTTAACAAAACGTAGGAAAAAATTTGGAACTTACATTTATATTAAATGCTCAAAATGTCCGCCCCTTTTATCGAAGCAAAGCTGAAGGCGTTTGCGCATACTTTTAGAAACGCGTTTCAAGTTGCTGGGAGTGACTTCTTGTATCCTTTGCGTAATGGCATTTTTCAGATAATCTATTGTTTGTGGATTATCTTCATAAACTTTGTTCTTTAAATATCCCCACAAGAAAAAGTCAGGGATATTCGAATCAGGGGAACGAGGTGGCCAAAGATTTCTTGAGATGAGTCGATCGCTAAAAAAATCTTGAAGCATGTCCATGGTTTCATTACTTGTATGGCATGTTGCACCGTCTTGTTGGAACCAAGGATCTCGTTCATTCACTTCTAATAATGCAACTAATTGTTGGATAAGTTCTCTGTATACAATTCTATCAACAGTTGACTCGAAAAACAGAGGCCCAATAATCCTTTTACGTAATACGGCACACCATACGCCAATTTTTTGAAAATGTAAAGGTTTTTGCATTAATGAATGAGGATATGTCGTCGCCCAGATGCGGGAGTTTTGAGTGTTCACGAAACCGCTTAAATGAAACCATGCCTCATCAGAGAAAAATGTTATATCCGAAATTTTGATGTTGTTGCGAATAAATCTCCGGAACCATCGACAATAATAAAGCCGCTTCTCATTGTCCGTTGGCTTTAGCTCAGTCCTGTACCATTTTTACACGATAAGCCCGAAAATTCGAAGCTCTTAAAGCCTTATGTGTCGATCCACGTGGTGTACCCCATTTGTTGCAACAAACGCCCCACGGATGTTTGAGGAAATTGCAACATCCTCCGTTGAGTTTCTTGCACAAAATCTGGTGTAACAATTTTCGGTCTTCCACTTCTGTGTTTGTCTTCCACCGAACCTGTCTCACGAAATCTCTGAACGAGTTTATATAGAGTATCTTTACTCGGTATAGCATCATCTGGATATTTATTTCGCCAAAATTCTTTACATCTTTCATATGATTTACATCCAAAATAGCCTTAAGCAGCGCAATTCTCTGAATGCGTGATAAAGTCATGTTGCAATGAAGAACAAAATGACATGGAATTTTATTATAGCACAACTTGAGCGCGAAAAATACCAAACGATAAAAACAAAAGATTTGATGAAATAATAAGCAGACGATAAAATTCAATATTTGAAAAATTAAACACGGATATGGAATTTTTTAAGTTGGAGTACGGGAACTTTTAGGACACCCTGTACTTTCTGTCATCAAACGTCAAAGAGACCTTGTACTGAGAGAGATAAGGAGTATTCGATTTTCTTATTTTTTAAAACTTTTATATCATAAATTTAATTATTTCCTTATAACTTCTAAGGCGTTTATAGTTTGAAACAAAAACTAGAGTTATAAGGTGTATACGTCTGTTATTGCATTCGCAAGGCGAAAGTCTTCACAAAATTAAATTGAGCTTTCTTTCTGAATAAATTGAGTGTTCTGCAAACTTTTCAAAAACTCTAAATTATTTACTAGCATTTCAAGTGCATCTACTTTAATTGCTATGAATACACTTTTTCAATATAAAAGGATTTATGCGTCAGAGAATAAAATCAAGTTCATGATTAAATCTGACTTTCAGACTTTCATTAAAAGAAAGTGGATGATTAATAGTGAGGAATATTTCTCATTTTAAGGTTGATGTATTAAAGTTTAATCTTAAAAATAATTAAAATATTATTTCTGCTTAGGTTGGATAAAAAAACGAGTCTAGAAAGAGAATTAGAGAGAGAGAGAGTAGAGTTGTTTTATTTCTCGTATTAAACTTAATGGTTTCTGGCACTGAGTTTAAATGCAATTTTGTTTGGAGAGTAAAAGTTTAAATTTATGTCGTCACTTTTGATGGTTTGTTGTCTTTTGAGAAAGATTTATTGTAAGTAACCATCCTTTGTGAATCTTTATTAAAATTTGAATTTTTTAAGTATAAAACTTAGCAGAATTGTCAACCTGACCAAATATTGTACATGTTATTACAATATTTTTCTTAAAGGTTTTACATTTTAGAAAGTTTGCATTGCCTTCTGAAAAAAGTGAATAATGCAAAGCAAGGATCTAAAATCAGTTAAAATTGGGTTGTAGGGACTTATTTTTAATTAATTTGACAACCTTTAAAAGAAAAGTAGATGATATAATTACATTAAGGAGGAAAAAGAAACTATGCGCCGTATGGATAAAAGCCTTAGAAGTTTCATAGAAATTAGTGGAAATCGGGAACATCTTAATAATTAGTTGCTCTGAAAACATCAGTCTACCTTTAGAGCATATACATGCACGCAATTCAGTATTTTAAAGCAATCACGTTATAAATTACAACAAACAAGTGTTATGTCAAAGTGTAGTTGAATAACTAACAATTGCTACATTTTTTGTATTGGAATTTGAATGCCTTATATGTATTTTTTTGGTAAAAAGTAATCCAATGCAAATTTTCAACAAAAATTCTAAAGAATAATTTAAAAAATAACTCTCATTGCATCACTAATTAATAAGTAATTTTGTGTGTGAAAAATACTGCTATTTGATCAAAAAGTTGCACCCTCCGTCATTTATTATCAGTGGCGCTGTGATAAGGTTTTTTTATATGTAGTGCCGCATATTTAAATTGTATATTGTTTATAAAATAGTCATATAACAGTAAATTCAGTAAATATATTTTATAATACTTTATTGTCAAGCTTACGTTTCGTCTTAATGCAAGTTTCGCTAAAAATAACGAGATAAATGCATTTTATGAACGTACTTTTCTACACTAATAGTTAAATATGTTTATTCATAATAATTAAATTATAACCTGACTTAAAATAAGTTAAGTTAAAAGGTAAACAAATTTTGTTTAAAATTAATTAAACGCTTAGCCAAAAAAATTCATTGAAATAATACTCACAACTGATACTATGCAACTAAAAATAAGATAATGTACATACATATTCATAATTTTGGTGGATAACATAATGAAACGCACAAGGAAAGTCACAAATAAATATCTTAATAAACATAAAAAATATTCAAAGTAATTATTTTAATGTAAAATAGTTAAATTAAACACTCAATTAATAGTTCTTTAGTATTATAGTTTAATTAAATTTAAGTTATATTTTACTTCATAATTAATTATGGAATAAGGAATTAAACAAGTACGTACAAATTTGAATTCGATATAAATTGACATTAATTAACCTTTAAATATTTTCCAAATTAAGTGCTGTTATACAATTCTGATTAATTTTTATGTAGAAAATACATTAATATACATAGATTTTTGTTTGTTTAGTACCCATACAAGTATAAATGTATTATGATAATTATAAAGGATAGGTGTTAACTTGTTAAACTTTTGAAGCCTTTGTTTTAAGAATTAAATTGCTTTAAGTATTTACAGTAAGATATATATTTACAGTTAAAGAAAGACCACAAATATTTTAATTTTAAAGTAAACATAACTACTAAAACTCAGTAGTTTTAACTATTGCAAATCTTATGGTTTGATAAAAGAAACGGATAGGCCATTAGTAATGTAATTTTCAGCTACTGTCAAGTGACGTGTGCCCGGCACCCCATTGATGCACTCAGACAACTTATCAGTAGAATGTATGTGTGTTTACATGCAACCTTAATATTTAATTTTCATTTATATATTTATATTCTATTTTTGATAGTTTAATAAGAGAAAGTTTAAACATTCGTAGATTATTTTTTTTATCATATTAAATATTTTTCAACTTATTTAGAGATGTATTTTCTACATAAAAATAACATACCTAATATATAAAGTATGCATAGTAGAACATGTTTGTGTTGAAATTAAATTTTGAATTAATTTTTTTAAAATAATCACTACAGTGAGATTTATTGGCAATAAACGAATGGATACCGTATTACAGTATTATATAAATGAAAGAAATTACTTGTCACTTTTCTAAAATTAGCTAAACTTCTGGATCAAATTAAAATTTTATTCATCACTTCTATTGTACATTAAAAAAGCAATTTCCTCAGCTCAAATAAATGTGTGCAATCAAATATAAATCTCAAGGGAAATTTACAAAATGCAAATCCAAAATACATGGGGAACAATTTTCGTAATCGGGGGGAAAATTTCCCAAAGGGCAGTACATAATTTTTTGGGAATAATGTAAAAATATTATTTACCTCCGCTTTCCCACAATGTCCATAAACGTTCTTAATAAGTAAATAAATATATTTATGGAGAAATAATAGGATAATTCTTATGAAAACAACTATTTTCTTATAATTAGACCACCAAAAGTGGTTGTTCTTATATTAGTTTATCCGTTTTGAGATTATGGAATATAATTAAAACAAATTTGATGGTACAACGCTTGGAAAAGTTAGATTTTCAGCGGAGGTATTTTCCTTATCAATCAAAATTTTTATTATATATTATGAGAGCTTTAAGGCAGCTTCATTTAAACAAAAATTAATTTAGTAGTTATGAAAAATGTAAATTTATTTATTTATAACATTTCATAACCTGTGTTACTCCTGTCTAAAACAATTACGTATTCATTGCAACTTACTAAAATTGTAAGTTAGAATTCTCTTATTTATTTAACAATATTTTATACTAAACATTATTGTATACAACAAATTAATATTTATGTACAAACATAACCAAAAGAACTTGCGTTGTCAAAATACGTGTGAAAAAGTTTCTTTAATCCTTGAAAATTAAAAAAAAAACACGCAAAAGCAGTTTTATTTATATTCAAACTTTAAACTATGTTACTTAAAATTCACACATTAACTTTCACAGTGTTAGTAAAATTAATTTAAGTAAAGTTTTAAATAATTTTTAAAAAATTCCACCTAGAATTTATTCTTACAAACACATATTTTTATAAATAAGGTTTTATATTCAATAAAAATTTTGACCTATTTTTATTCCTTGTCCCAGAGACCAGTTTGTGGTTAAATAATTCCATTTACAAGCGCATCAAAAATGGCACACAAGACCAAAATCCAATTTTAAAAGACAACCCAACCTGAAACTAACTTCTTTACTCTAAAAAAAGTTTAGTATATTTTGAAATGAAAGCGTTTGCATTTTTTTTGTTTTGCCGTGCTCTGAATGCAAATATTAGCAGTGCGAAAAGTAAACCGGGGTAGTAACTTCCGGTAAGAATCCATGTTTATCCTTTCCTTTTCCCGATGAAAAGTTGGCCGTAAAAAGCAGCATCGATAGGCGTTAAGTCAACGTAAGAGGTGCGTAACATTATGCTCTTTGTTTACTAAGACCCAAAGCAGTTCGGTGAATAAATATTAAAAAAACGGTTTGTGGGGCTTTTGCTGGAAATAGAATTTTAGCTGGAATTTGGCAGTCTGTTGCGTGGATAAACCTTTTTAAGGTAACGATCCATAAACATTGATCGGTGTGAATTGAATTGGTGTTGGGTGTTGACGTGTCCTTTTTTATTACCGATTTAGGTGTTAAAATGATTTTCCACAAAATGTAAACCGTTAATCTCTTACTTAAACGTTAATATATTTGAAACGCTGATATATTTGACGCGGATATATTTCAAAATGTAACATAAAAAACACTTGCAATAAGAAAGAGTGATTGCTATATGAATTTAAATATTATTAAAGAAGCTATTGCTATACTATGATTTTATATACATATTTAAATGCCTTAAATTAAGCTAAAATACAAAGTAAAATTTTCTTGAAAATTAATCATATATTTTCAACGTTTTTTTAAAAATATTTTTTATTTTGTAAATTAAAATATCATGTAATTGTTATCATGTTAATATGTTAACAGCTTATATTAAAGCCTACGTCAATGCAATTCACACACGCTCAAATCGAAATTTAAAATAATAAATAGATATAATATTTTTCTTTTTTATTTAACCCGTTTAGATGGTAAAAACTCCTAAGTGATTTTAATACATTTTAAAGGAAATATTTTTCAAGAATACTAAGTTAAGCCATTTTTTAAAGAAATTAAAGCTTAAAGTGAGCAAAAATTTCCATTATTTGCCAATTTTCAAGAAGAAAACCATATAAATAAATTTCAAACTGAGAAGTCATATAATATCTCCGGACTTAAAATTCCTTTTCCGGACCTAAAATCACATCGTCACTAATAAAAATACCAAACTTTGAAACGAACAAAATAAAATACTGACAGAATTCATATTCAAGTTTTAAATAAATATTGAAAATGCGGAGCATGTGATGCATAACTTGTAGACAGGTAAGACAAATCTCCGGAGAATTGTTTATTATACTTAGCGCGTGTCCTCAAAATTAATAATAACCGTCTAGCCATGGGATTTGAACTATTCTGTATTCCTGTTTCATACAGAACAATGTGATATTCACATTTAATAAGGAATAATGTACGACAAATCTCCTGACGAGACGGCAATATTTTGTCCTTAATGCATTCTGAATTGGATACCTTAGGAACGGAAAACTTAGGTGTTTGCATATCTGATATTAATATTAAATATTCTGTAAAATAATTTGAAATTTGTTTTGCATTTATTTAAATTAGTTATTCCAGTTGGCAGTGAAGAATTTAAATAAGGTCGCTGTCAACATTTTTTCGGTTTATGGCTATGTAATTGCGTTGCTGAAAAAGCGAAATAGAAAATAAGCCTTAAATTTATGGAAATGAAATTATTTATTCTGAGTCAGAAAGCTATGTGGAATGACTTAAAACTATTTTTTATGGTTCTTGACTATTCTTTTAAAAACTATGTAGCATCAATTAATGATCTAATAAATTTATAAGTTTTAATGAAGAAATCATAGGTAGCCAATGCTGGTAAAAATATTTTTTCAGGATCGAGATAATTCGTTTAGAATAATTACTCAAAAACCGTCAAAATGAATTTTTAAACAGAGAAAATAAAGTAAACAATTTTATATTACACTGTTTCCTTAAAAAGAAAATTTCATATTTAAGGGAGTGATTGCATACTTTTCACAATTTTCTTTAATAAGGGACCTTTCATTTAACTAATTGACAAAAATATATATTTTCTTTAAACTATAATATTCCAAGTTATAACCTTTTAAATAATTTAACACCTTTAAGAACTCTGGAAGATTATTTGGGTAATTTTACTTCAATTGTGGCTTTAAGTTTTACATTGGCCATTTAGTACGATTTTTAAATCCCTTCGTGAAACATTAAGTTCCTCTTAGAACTAGTATTCAGCTATTCAACATTGGTTTTATTACTTCAACCACCATAAAATGTATGTAGTAACTTTCTCTGAAGATTGTTAGTGAGCATATACTTGAAGACTATTGCATAAATTTGGCAGATAGTGTTTTGTTAAAACACAATGAATTTTCGTATGAAAATTTAAAAATGTTAAATATATTAAAAACAACCGATGTTAATAATTACATACTTCTCAAAAATAGTTAATATTACCTTTTAGTTAGTAACCAAATATTATGACTTCCAAAACATTTTGATACTAAAATTTTCAATCTTCGTAAAGTTGGCCCGGATTTTTCTATTCTCTTTATTTTCTACGAATTTATTAACTTATGTATGAATTTAATTATGCTTGTATTTTGTCGGTGTTAAGCTATAAAATAAATCATAAAATCCTTTTAGGTAGAAATAAACTCGACGATTTATCATCGTTATCCTTCATTTTCTATGCGGTAATAAAAATACTTGAATTTTAAGATATTTTCAAATTTATTGCCAATCACAATATCATAATATTTAAAAGTATTTCAATATCCCCCAAATACTCTTTTAAGTGATTTTATAAGTAAAGTTTTAATATTCTGAAAATGAATTATTATTCTATGTATGTAAGACCATTAAAATTGTGAAATTGTAAAAACCGCTGTCTATTAGAAATATATGTTTTCCACTTATCATAAAAAACGAATACTTCTTTTCAAGTATATTCTTCAAGTTATATATAAGATCTTCTTAAATATAAAAAATAAAGCGATTAAAGAGCAGTAGAGGATCATACTTCAATAGCAAATATTTTCTTTTAGAAGTTAGAGAAAGTAAATAAATTGTAAGGCATCCATTCGATAGGGAAGAACACACATTTGCAGTAATTAAAAAAAAATACACATTTTTTGCTTTATTATTAAACATATTAGTAGAGAGTATTACATCAAGTAAATATACTACATTCAATGTACAATATATATATATATATATATATATATATATATATATATATATATATATATAATATATATATATATATATATATATATATATATATATATATATATATAAAATATATATATATATATATATATATATATATATATATATATATATATATATATATATATATATATATATATATATTATATATATATATATATATATATATATATATATATATATATATATATATATATATATATATATATATATATATATATATATATATATATTATATATATTATATATATATATTGGTTTAGTACAAAATGTCCTTGATCCATACTACTAAAATTTATCGAAGGCAATTTTTATTTCTTAATCATTTGTATAGGTATATGAACGAATAATATGCATAAATTTTAAAAAAATATCTCTAAAATAATCATACTAATATTTAATTGATTTTGCTTTAAATACTTTTTTTTGATATAAAACGTCTTTCATCCATAGTTTTAAAGAGTGTACATCAACAAAACAGACATTAATCAATACTTTTCTTGTGAAACCGAACATTTTTTCACCTTATGTACACAAAGCCCAAACCGAAACGAAACTACCTAATACAAATTAACTACATTAACCATTGCTCCCAAACCTTCCTCCTTTGAACTCCAGTGATTTGAAACGTCTCTTTTGTAGCGATTCACGCTTAACTTAACCCTTATAGGAGCGACCTACTCGAGTTTACGGTTAAGTTAGCGTTTACGAGAATAGGACGCGCAATCCCTAAATTGCACAACTCCCTAGAGGGCCATATACTCTGCGAGATGGAAAAGGCAACCGGCTGTTGCAAGATTATACTCCTCGTTATGGAAAATATCGGGCGAGTGATTCATTACATTAAAATTTTATCCAACCCCTGAAGGAATTAGCCCTGTTGGTGTGAAAATACCGCAACTAACAATCCTGGTGTGATTAAAAGTTTTAATGTCGCCAAAACGTCCTGTAGGGATGAGACGTCATGATAACAAATCTTGCAGAAGAGAAGAAAATAAAAAAAAATACTGAAGATTCTGTTTTCACTTCAGCCATACTATAAAAGAATTTTCAGAAGAGAAAAAATAATAACGCTGTGTATATGGGGCTGGTGCATGTGATATCTCTTGGGGTTGAAAGCCCTGTCGTCACTTCACCACGTTTCAAAATTAGAAGGACCGCCACCACTAGTAAAGCTTTCTAGTTCGACTTCATTTCAAACAAACGAATATATTTTAACTGTTAAATACATGAAAATGTTCGGTGAAAGCAATGCGGTTCTTTACAGCAGCGCATTAAAATTAAAAGCCTTACTTTTCGGAAACCTACTTTAAAGGTAGTACTTCGATTTGAACGGCTAAACGTCTTTTATTGACCTGCTTAAATGCAGAGAAAGGCGAGTTTGAGAGCGGGAAGCAATTAAATTGAATAAGAGATTATTTTACATTTTGAGTGAAAATGGGTGTATGGCAAGGTGACAGATTTCAAAGAACCCGTTAAGGTATATAAAATTTTTTAATGCAATATTGAGTCCACTGGTATATTATTATAGTTTAATCTGGTGTAGTATTTTTAACTTGGGAAATTTATAAAAGGAATAAAAAAAAATTAAAGCATATTTTTGGCAATTTCTAAAATGAAATAACAAGATTAAGACTAACAAATCTAAATGATATAAGTATGGTCAATGAAACGCTACGCATAAACGTATTTCTAAACCATTTTCACCCATCTAAATAGTGTTTTTCAATTGACAGAAAATATTATTGGTGTTATTTGTTAGACCACATTGTGGTTTTTCACTTCACATTTCACTGGTCTAAACAAACTTTCACACTCTAATAAAATAATACAATGCTATGGCACATCCTGAGCGAATCTTAATGGAAACTTATGAATTTATTAACAGATCATGCTTTAACACCATTCAAATATTAACTAATTTACATGAAAAATGTCAGTAACAGCCTTTTCAGACCAGAACTATGACTTTCTAGTTAATACCTGGGATTATGGGGTCGGTGTGATACCGGGACTTAAGATTCGGAGATGAGAAAGCGTCTTTCTCACAGTAGGGGATACCAAATTCATTAGTGGTAAATGAGAAATGGATGTGTTGACTTTGTGGAATTTTCACATCTGATGATGGTTTCCAGAGAATTAACTTAATTCTTTAAATCCCTTTTAATGAGAAAGATTTATACTAATTAATTAATTTCATGACATCCAGGTAGTTTACATTATCACCGCATCAGCTTATTAAATTTAATGTATAGGTAGAATGTTGCCTTGTGCCATGGCTATTTTAGGTAATTTTAAAGGAGAATATAAAATGAAAAGTAGTGTAAATAACTTCTTAAACTGAATGTAAAGGCTCTGAAAAAATTAATCAGTTATATCTGTTAGAGATAAGTTTAGAGGCAAAGTGAAAACTGTATCATTGTCGAATACTTGCGATGGTATTCATTAAGTTTATTGTTTTATGCAACATTTAAAGCTCTTGAATTTTAAATACCTTTTCATTTAATTACTCACTTCCATTGAATCTGCTAGAGAATATATGATCCATTGAGTTAACTGGAGAGTTTATCTTTTAAGATGAAAGAGAATCAAAATATTACTTTATGTCAAAACAGAAGAACTTTATGTGGAAAGAACACACAAAACGAGCATTACAAATCAAAACCTTTGAATGTTTGACAAAACCCTTTATTCTAAAGCATATAATAATGAAATACGGCTACATATTGATTTATGGACTATATATAAAATCTGTTTGCCTAACCGACCATTTGAACTATGCCCATCATAAGTCACGGAATCAACAGCATGTATGAAGATATTGGTATCGATCTTTCAAGTGCTGGATGCGAGAAAATATATCTTTTTGTAAGCAAACATATAACGAAACCAAATGGCTTTATGCTACCTTAAGGTTTAACTTTTTTATGTGTTGCAAATCTCTAAAAAAGAAAACATGTTGCTGAAAATAATAAAAAAGATTTAAGATCAATTAAAAATGTTTTAAAAATTGCGGAGTTTACTTTTAATTTGGGGTCTTTTCAAGTATTATCTTGTTTATTTTGTAGAATTTTATTGTTTATAAGATAACGAAACTTGTCCAAGTCCATTAAAATTCTCATTTAAAGTTCTCATTAAAATTCACATTAACTCATTAAAGAAGATGAACAAGACAATTTGCCATGTGAAAATAAAAGTTATGCTTAAGTTTATCTAAACAAACAAAACATAAGATGAAGGAAGACCATAACACTGAATAATTTATTAAGTAGAAATTAAGTTACACGAAAAGCGAATTTGTAAAACTTTAAGTTATGTTTTTATTCGGTTAGGAAGGTGGTAATAGAGTTCACGAATTGGTAGTTAATGGGTTAGGTTTAAATACAAACCTAATTCCTTTACGAAAAACAAACACGGACGAGAAATTTAATTATTTCAATAAGACTAATTAAAATAATTTTCAAAATATTTTATTATTATACGCTATTTAATGACACAAAGTTATTAAAAGTTCGATAATCTTGTATAATTTACATAAGGAAATTTTTTATAATTATAACCTCAAAATGAACTGAAATTCAATAAAATTAGTTTTTATACCGACCACCAATTATTATGAAATCAATTACCTACATTAAGAGGAGTAAGAGACAATACTGGGGCTTTCTTCCCGCTGCAAAAAGATTCAATTTCTCAACCGCAAATCCTAACGGAGCTTTTCATCTGTCGTTAATCTTTTTTAACTGCACGACAGGAAATCGCAAACACTAGCTCCCCCTTCAAATCTTAAGACAGCGTAAATACCTAAAGCAACACGTTTATGTCATTCAGTCAAACTGTACAGAAAACAACACAAAAAGTGAAACCGCACCTTTTTGACTGTCAAACCGATTGGTTGGTTTGACGGAACAGTTAGCAAATTGAAGGCTAACACTTGGCAAATTTTCAGTAGCTGTTAAAAAATAAGAATTGCTTCGCTTAGTTGAGAATTGTTTTGCTACTCAAGTGCTTATTAGAATGGGACCTATTACTTACTTCTAATTACTTAACACACATTACTTAACACGAAAACCTTTTTTGGGTGGTGGTATAATACGAGATGGTGTTGGGTAGTAGGAATGGCGTGCGACATTTTTCGTCAACCAACATAGATCATTAAAATTCATTTAGCGCATCATTTACTCTAGTATAACGGAATTACTAACACTTAAATAAAAACGGACTATATTAAATGTTTGAATGAATTTTGCTTGTAAGAAGGGTAAGAGCTAAAAACTAGCGGTTTCAATCATGCATTTACGAAATGGTATTCGTGACTACAGAGTCTAGTACCAATTGGTCATCAACCTGTAAACAAACCTGTAAACTTTAATAGTTAGGAACGAATTGATGCAGATATAAAATAATATCTTCTCTAGACACCGCGTTTTTCGACAAATATTCACGGACGCGTTTTTTGTAACAACATAACGTGAATATGGCTGGAGAACCAAGTTAGTAGGGCGATAGTCATCATACCAAGACATTTGGTGGAGTTGTCATCAGGCCCATTCGTTAGGAAAATGTTTAATAAAATGATTTTGCATTAAAAAATCCAACTAAAAGTATTATAGATGTTGTAGTTGCAGTAAATATGTGGGGTTAAGTGTACAGAATCCAAGCCATCATCGGTGTTACTAATTACGTTAAATTGTAACATCACTCAGTTCTAAATTACGAAACGCATGAATTATGATAAAGCTCTGTAGAAGAGACATAAATAGGCAGCTGAAAGCCTTCCAATGTCAAGTCAACTGTGTGTGAAAAAATTAACAACTGCTTATTTGAAGCATTATACCAAAATGAGTTCAAATTTTGTCTAACCGAAACAAGGAGTTGGTGAAAGTATCTGACTAGAAGAACAAGTCGGTTCATCGCGTGATTTTATTTTGTTCTCTGGTTAATCTATTTTTTCCCGAAATAGTTGTTATATCTTCTCTGCACGGCATCTTATGCATTGCGTTTTTGAATTCATTTTTGGTTAACAATTAAATTTTTTCAACGGAAAGGAAATGTTTGTGTTTTTTCATAGAGATATTTCAGGTATTTTGTTCATTCACAAATAAAAGTATTTTTTAAGGTATTTCTCTGTTTTAGTTTTTAAATTATTAAAATGATTGAAATAATGAATAGGCTAAATTTTTCGCAAATAAAATTTTTTTCTTAAGAGTTTTCTGTTTAAATTAAATTTGAGATAATATTAATGATTAAAAAGAATGTAAGCCAAAACTTTTCGTTTTTTAATTATTATTATTAATTATGTCAAACAATTCTTAGTTAATTTTTGATCAGATATAAAGTTTATTATTTTACGATGGATTATAATAAGAAATTTGTGCATTTTTATATTAAGGTGTGGAACATGAAAAATTGATGTTATGATTTTTATCATATCATCAATTATCTGTTCAAGTGGTTCATCGTTAGTTCTAAGTGGGATATCCGAATTTTAATTCTAACGTTTTTTAGATGAACACGTGCTGCATATTAATATTTGTTAATTGTAACTTATTTCTAGTTAACTTTTTATGATCTCCAATTGAAGTTTTGTATAAAATAATAAATTTAATGCCTTTCAATTTCAGCAATTTTTGATTGAAAAAAAAAATTATTTTTAATTATTTTCTTTGAAGCATATGATACATTATAATTATTTATTATGCATTCGCGTTTGTTAAAATGACACTTATTTTTTAATTATATTGAGGATAGCTCTTTAACATGTTCTTTTAAAAACTTTTTTACATCATCAAAGCCAATTAAGGTAATTTAATTAAGAAAAGTTACTCCTTTGGAAATTAAAAAAAATATTTTTTATACAGGAAGTCTTTTTAGTTTCTAAAAGCGTACATTTTTCTTTTGAATTATTTCGCTTCTTGATTTAATGCAATTACCTAATAAACTCGTTGTGTTGCATTTTTTTAATTTTCGAAATAACCTAAACATAATTTATTAATTTATTTATCGATTCCGTGATCACGTTGGTGATCTAAGTTTTGATTATTTTTATTTCTTCTTTAATATTTATTACTGAGTCGATTTATAAAAGTAATCAAACTTTATGGAAATGCCTTAACAATTTCGAATTGTTTGCAGATTATCTTGAAAGCAAATAATCTATCGGACTGAATTAAGGGCCTATATTTGAATTTGATGGGTATATTTTCAAAACTCACATTATCCAAAGTATATCTAAGATATATTGTCCGGTTCGTTTATTGATGACCTTTGACAATCGAAAGTTCAATTGGAAAAAGTTGAAAATGAACTGAACGGACCCTACATCCTAGTTATACTTTGGAGAGAATATATATCTATATATATGTTTTTTGGAAATAGACCCTCCATTTATTTTCCATTTAACAATTCAAGCTTTAAATCTTTTTTTTTAAGAATTAATGAAGCATTCCATAAAAATATAAAATTTGAATAATTTTTTGGTGAAATAAACTTTCAAATATGAAGAACATAAAATGAATTATAACTTCAAATTATTATTTCAAATACAGTTCATTTACAGTTCAAATTATATTTTTTGTCCAATCTAAACTTAATATATACTATTTTTGAGAATGTTACTTCGATTTTATTTTTATCATTTTGATTAATTTTAATATTTTTCATTTTTATTATTTTAAACTCTAATCTACGATCTTAAATTTAACTTGGAAAACGAAATTATTCTCGAAATTTAAAATCTAATATATTACTCAGATTAAAATTTCGACGTCACTTAAACTATATTTAAACAAGTTATAGAAAATACTTTGATAGGAACAAAGCATAATCTATTTTATATTTTTTTCGATTTATTTTAGATGTAAGGCATGTTAGAATAAAGGGGTTTAGTTTCAAAATTAAACGTGTTAACTGAAAAATCTTTTTAATGAAAACGCGGTGGTGGGAAACATGATGATTCTCGATTACATGAGAAAACTTTTATCAAATATTTTCCAATCAATTTTTAATTTAAATAAAAATTAACATTGATTAAAATCTTCTTTTATGTACGTAAAACTGTTTGAGAGATTGAGTTATATACTTTAAGACAAGAAACTCACACCTTCAATGCAGCAACTCAAAAATGCATCATCTAAAGTTTAGTAATTGGAAATAATTTTATTAAAATAGATTGCTCACAAAAGCATAGTGCTTACAAAACGGTTTTAAATCAAATAATCTGACATAGAAAAGAGAAGAAATCGAATTTACTTTCCCTATATTTTCCCCTTTAATAAGATCGTATATAAATGCAAAATGGAATTCCATTTTTCGAATTAAATGTACCGAAGTGCCCGTTTAAGCTGCTCAGACACAAAATAGGAAGAAAAACCTATTGTTGGCAGGACATAGTCGTAATTAACATTTTGAGTAAAATGGTCCGGAAAATGAAAATTTAGTGGAAATTAATAATAAGAAGGTCAATTCTGAAATAGGAATGTTGTTCCTGATATTAAAGGTTTTTTTCCCACCAAAGTTTATTTAGTTAAAATAGCATAACCACAAAAGAAATTAGGTTTGAATTAATGTAACGAGTAATGAAACAATAATAACAGAATAATACTAACAAAATATTGACTATTAACAACTGGTTAAAATTAAGTATTAAAAAGTTTTCGTTCTTAGCTGGGTTATGTACGGGAATTTATCTAAAAAAAATCCCCATACAAAAAATATTGCCAATTGTATAAACACAAATCAAAGAAAAACGACCCAAAAATGTAATTTATAACGAAAATATATTATCGTGTGTTTAGTTATGCCACATCAGTTCTTGTTTTCAGTTATAAACTTTTTTGAAAGATTATATTATTTGAAGTGATATAATAGTTGGATATTTTTTTAAATCTCAATAATATTTACTTGCGTTTTCTAACGCGTTGCTTTAGAAAGAAGATAACTACAAAAAAAATTATGTCACATCTCTTTATCTAATATATTAGAAAGGAACGTTAATCAGTTTCAATATCATCTTATTAGCGCTAAAAATGACAGTTGCAGCTTTATTAACTCACTATTCAAAGATGAGTTTCTTGAAATCGAACCAGATTCCTCACAATATTTTTTCGCCCTCTCCCTCACAAAAATGCCTTAACTTTCCTTTCAAAAGAGATGTACAGAGTTTGTGAAAGAGAAGGGGAAATATCAGAAAACGAAAAAAAAATGTTATCCTTTTTACCCACCAGGAGGAGGTCTTTCTTGGGAAAAAAAAAGAAATCTTCCAAAGAACGTTCTATGGAACGGTGCTGGATCGATGGATCGCTAGATAAAACTGATAGAATGTAAAAGAGACGAATACAATATTATGCTAAACCTGTTTTTGTAATATAAACTACACGAAGGCTATTGCCTTAGTAGTACTAAATAATGAATCATCATTTGATCACTTAGTTACTACCTAGTCTGGCTATGACTTATCTGCGAAAAATAAAAGTAAAAAAATATCCAGAAAAATAGGGAAACATTAAAAGCAGCTTGCAATTTTTGGCTGCTAGTCTTCATGAAGAGACATCCTGAAATATACTCCGGTCATGTACTACCAATTTTAAACGACACATTGTCTTCACTTTTTCCTATAACAAGTATAAACAGTTTTAAAATAATTTTTTAATTAAATTTAAATAAACTTTCAGTCATATTCTCAAATATATGAGTTGGGCCAAGTATCCCTAATGGGTGGGTCATGTATTCATATACATTGGTAATACTGAACGAAGAGGCTACATTTACGCATTCATAAATGATGTTATGAGTGCGTAAACAAAATTAGAAATTGTAAATGGGGTTAAGTATCCCTGGTTTTCCTAAAATAAAATTAATTAACAAGTAAAAATAACAAAATTATTTTTTAAAAATGTCAAAATAAAACAACTGTTCCTTAAAAAAAAACTCTATTCCATATCTATAGATAAAACTCTCACACTTTTTAACAGGGGACTATCGGTTTTTCTGCCGAGTTAAGCGAAAGGACCGACATTCGTTTAATTTACAGTGTATTGCCAAAGCTAGGTTTCGGTGTGAAAAGGGGTTTGGATAAAATGTCACCGCTCAAACGGTTGATTAAAAGACGTTTCATGCGTCATATGAACTCTAGCAGAGTTTCAATACCGATTCAGATGGGTTAGCGCTGCTAAGTGTCTTAATTTAGAGTTGGTAAACTTTTTTTCAGGATATTTGCCATGGGAAAAGTATATTTCGATAGGATTCCAAGGTATTTAAGAAGATTTTGATGAAAGTTTTCTTTGCATGGGGAATTATGTTTAGGTTTATAATTGATTTGAATTGAGATTGGGGGTTATGAGAAATATATATATTTAATGGTGTTTAGTTAATCATTGTATAAAGTTCAGGTTTCACTTACATTTTTGTAGTTACCATTATTTACTATGGAAATTGTTAATAGTTATAAAGTCTATTATATATGTTACATTAAATCATACAAACAATTCTACTTAAATTGAATCTTTTATTTGCAAGAAATCGATATAAATAAAAATTTATTTGGCTTAATTGTATTTTATGTTTCTAATGTAGATGAAAAATGTTATACATAATTGTCTATCCTTAAATAAATATTTGTAATATTGGGTTTAAGAACAATATCAGTGAATAAATGCAAAAACTATAATACTAATTTTTAGAATACAGAAAGTTTTAGAAGCAAGTGAATTGATTTTATGTCTTATAATATACTTTAAACCATTAATTTTTCATCTCTTTCCGTATTTAAAGACTGAATATACTTAAGAATGTGTCACTACTTTGGAACACTTCACGATAGTATTAAGCCAACGGTTAATTTTATTTCACTACGGCATTAATCCTACCCATTAAAGTAAGATAAGTGCATTTACTTCCAAAATGAATTAGTACGCATTAATGCAAGCATAATAATTTTTAAATAACTTTGTAGTACCCGACATTCTTTGTCAAATGTTTCTAAGCAACGCTGTTTAATCTATTGCTGCTTATTAAGATATATGAAGCCATTTCAACAAGGAATAAACTCTTAAATCTGACAGTCTCAGGATTTATTTTCCTGCAGATTAATCCGAAGAGTTTCATATTCTATGGATTTTCTTACACAAATTTTTGAAGATAAAAATGCTTCAAAAAAGTTAAATACATCAAATGCGACTTTCGAAAGAAACCTCAACTGACAGAGAACGAAAGGCAAAGAAGCCCATGAATAATGCATTATTCTTTGGAGCAACGGAATAATATAGACATACAAATACCTGTTATTGTTAGAAGTCATTGAATGCTTTTTTAAAAATTCCTTTCAAAAGATTGGGTTCTTTATTCTATCAACATTCTAGACTTTTCTTAGAATAATTTAAACCAAGCTAGGTGTTAAGAATAAATGATTTTTTAGGGCTTTCTCAATAAAAAACAGAATAGACCGTATGAGAATTTAAAACAACTTTTTCAAATATCTATTTCGCGTTCCATGACTTTTTTTAAAGTAAAAATATCCTTCAAAGCAGTGAAATTCAAATAAAAATTAGAAAGACGAGTAAAACTTTATCCAACGTGGGAAGAATAAATTATAAAAATAGAATGCAACAGAAAATATGTAAGAATCATGGCACAGAATAAATTTCCCAAGAATGCAACATTTGTCTGTTTCTTACATTCCACAAGCTCAGCATAAATAGTTCTTTTAATCAATGAAAATGTATAATGTAGAGAATTTCTTTGTGTAATGTTGTGAAATACAAATCGTAACGAAAAAGGAATGTGGTTTAAATACACAAATATATATATTTGTTAAAGCAAAATAATTAGAAGATTTTACTACATTAATTTAGAAAAAGGCTACAACAACATTACTTTTTAGGTAATGGCTAGCAAATACTTTTCAATTATAACTTTTCTTTAAATTTTATTTCAATAGGTAGTAAATGATATTAACTATAAAAAAACAAATTTATGCTATTAGTTTAAAATAATCTAGGTAAGTAAATACTCCATACAGTGTAAGATACGTAATATTTTTATTTCCTTAAAATAGTTTGCAAACAAATTATAAAATTAAGAAATATAGACGATTTTTCACGACTTTTTTTCACCAACTTTGAGTAATGCTATAGGTTCCTGTTCTGAACATAATACGTAAACAAAATGATCGTTATATTTTGAGGAGAAAAAACACGACCAATTGTTATTCCAGAGAAATGCCAAATGACCAAAACGTATAGGGTCGTTTCGGTTTTGCAGGAACGCGTGCAGACTTCTAATTTTAAGTAAGGTCAAAAATGTCGTATGTTCCATATAATTAACAAGTAGAGTTCTAATAATAATACTATACGCATAATACCAAGAACTAAATTAGCCTACTTTTCAGTTACTTTATTACTCACAGAAATTCTTATAGTACGAACAGACAGACAGACGAAAAAAAGAGTATAAAAAGTGCCTTTGATATATTTTACCAATTAAAAAAAAGAGGAATTTAAAAATTAGATAGGGAAACGAAAGTCGAAAAGAACGGTAAAACAGACGGACGGACGCGATGGTCAAAAAATATGACATCACCGAACTGTTTTTTATACCCTCAAATAAAAACAAGTAGGTTTGTAACAGTGGCTGTCACCGAGAAACTTTCCACACACGATTATATAACCTTAGAAACGAAATCGCCAAACACAGCATTTGGCTCTTTTGTAAACTTTTGGTCGCCGTAATTGCCTATTATTATTTAATTTCTTTCGCAAAGTCAATAAGAATGTTTAAGGTATTGAGAGGCAACAGAATTGCTGAATGAAAATAAATTCCTTCTCGAACCTCGATTTTTGAATCAATGTCACGTGGGAATTAGAATCAATGTCAATAATCGGAGCTCCGATCTAAGGAAAATAAGAAATGAAAGCTGGAAAGAACAACGTCGCCCGAAACAAAGCCAAGTGATATTCTTTATCGTTTGACAAATTAATTTTAAGTTCAAGGAATAAAAAATTAGCAACATTGCTTGCTCTAAAATTTGAAGCCAAACTTATAATAACATCGTTCTTTATATATTTTCGAACAAGGGTTTACAATTTTCGAACAAACAATTTATAATTTGTATCGTGAAGTCTTTATTCAGTTAGACATTAATAAACGCTAAACAGTAAATTGAAAATGAACAGAATATTTATGCGAAAGAAAACTAAAACTTTCTCTCTCACATTTTTACTATACACATAATGAACCATCAAAAGAACTCTATTGTGATGTATACTATATCTTTAGAAACTGATTTATATCACAAAAATAAATATTCTTTCAAGCTTTATTTTCATTTTGAATAAAGATTCTCGTGCGTTTGACGAAGTAGCCACAGGGGAAATATAAAATGGAATTTTCTTCTTAGTCAAATGAAGGTAAAAATATTATTTTTTAAAATTTTAAATACACTCTTTTAATTAAAATTTTCACCATGACAATAGCAAAATTTTCATTTTTATAAAATTCTTTTCATTAAATAAAACAGAAGTAAGCTAAAGTATAAAAAAAAGTTTTGTTAATATTTATTTTTTCCTTTCGTATTTATATGTAGCTATAGTGCGACCTTATTCAACCAAATAAAAAAAACTAACGTATTCAGAAGTTTTTGGTAAAACATACATTGCGTATATGTGTTGCAGTAAATATTCAAATCCGGTAAATGGTGATATTTACCAGCGATTAAAAGAAATATATTTTTTAAAACTTGTATAGAACATATTTTGGGTATTTACGGACATCGGACATTCACAGTAACAAATGCAATATACATCCATGTATATATGTATGAATATATATGTGTATACTTTTTCGAATATATGTATTAATCTATGCATATGAACCTTCTTACATTCATACATAACCATCATACATTTACTTTTATGCATACTTTGTCCTTTTTATGCAGTGGCGTGATGTCAAAAAATATAGTTTTTGCGATTTAAAAAAAAATTCAATTCCTTGAAAGTTTTCTTAAGAAAAAAGAGAATTTCATTTCATAACATGCAACGTGTTCCAAAGCTAGCAATTTATCGTTTTAGAAACACTAAACTATGTGCACTAAAGATTAAATTAAAATAATTTTAATAAATTTAGAGTTGTAAATATTCTTAATTTTTAAATTTTAAGTTTCAGTGGTTGATAATATTTCCATGACCACAGACCAGTCCGTCTGCCTTACAGCAAAATAGAAACCAACAACGATTTTTCTGAAATTTTCTGGCGCCCAACAAAAAACAACGCTGGCAACGCATTACCTTAGCCGTAAGAAAACAAATGTCTTCTTTAGTCTGATGTGAAGCACTTACCCACCATGAACAAATGTCCCTCTTTTGCTAGATACTTAGGCACTTACCGTCTAAAACAAATCCCCCTCTTTGTCTATCCGCACACCGACAGTTCTGGTAGGATAATAGTGTTTATCGAATGGACAGACAGAGGTATCGAATAAGTTAGTATCTAATAAATGCGTCAAGTGAAACGCACTCACACAATCTGAAAGAAAAGAGTTTATACATGTGGTATGTGTAAGAAGATGCTTTTTATTCTATATTTCAAAAAAATACTGGGGAGGTTTTTTTCTTAAAAATGTATTTGAATCTTCACCTCACTGGGATTTGACATATATTAGATTATCTGTGCGATTTTTTTTTTTAAATTTTGAATGCTACACATGAATTTATAATTATAAGGACACCTAGTATTTTATGATCATAAAAAATTGAAGTAATTATTGAACAATAAGATGAGTGGATGTTAAATGCAAGCCTTAATCCATTTTCTAATTAGTTAAATTACCAATTACAGCCAAAAATAAAAATTATCATCAAAATTTACAGGTTTATCGTTATAATTAAATTTTATTTTTTGCCATTCAGAAGTCTTTTTAGTAATACACGCAATTTATAAACTTTTACAAGTAATTTTGTTAAATTGATAATTTATCAATAGTTAGAAAATTGTTGCTTTTACTTAAAATTTGGAACTATTGATATATGTTATTATTAATATTTGTGCTTGTGTTTTATTAACGCAGGCAAAACAATTTTTAAAAAAATAGTACATTGCTAAGTTTTTATGATATTGAAAGTTCTTGTAAAACCTAACTTTATTTTAGTAATATTTCCTTAAAGGCCAGAGCATTAGTTATCCAATCGAGCATTACTTCATCAAGGAAAATTCTAGATTGCCTGTTTTTGATAGTTTTTATATTGCACTTAAAATTTTGATATCACAATTTTCAAAAGTTACAATATATCAATAAATAAACTGAGGCTTTATAATTCAAGTATATGTCTACTACACTGTAAAAAAACCTGTTGTTTTTACAGTTAAATACCATATTTTTACAGTTAAAAACTGTTCTTTAGAAACGCAGTTTATAACTGTTTTTATCTTCATTAACGCGACGTCACACTCACAACCCATCAAATGCACCTGCTCTTCGGGGAAATTTGAAGACGTGCAAAGAATCACGTGATTGAGATCATCGTTCTGATTCGTTCCCGCGCATTGGGTTTCTGTAGCGTTAATGTTTATTAACTGTAACTTTGATTTAGTTGTATTAACTGTATTTGTAACCGTGTAGCGGTCAGCACAAATTCCCAATACTAAACCTCGCGACCGAGGATTACTTTGTCGCAGACGATCCAGTATTGGGCTCGCACGCAAGAGGTTCCTGGATCAAAACCGGGCCCGGTCCATACCTCTTCCAGGAACCTCTTGCATGCGAGCCCAATACTGAACAGTCTGCGACAAAGTAATTACTCGGTCGCGAGGGCTAGTATTGGGTATTTTTTTTGAGGATGAAACTGTTAAATTAACATTGAAAATCTGGAATTTCAACAGGTAAACTGTTAAATAAATGGGGAACTGTTAAATAACTGTTAAATAAACGGGGGAAACTGTTAAATAAACGGGGGAAAACTATTAAATTAACGGGGGGAAACTATTAAATTAACAGTTTTTCCCTGTTAAAATTACAGTTTTAAACTGTAAAAAACAGTTATTAACTGGCGTCAAATTTGGCAGTTTTTAACTGTAAAAACAACAGGTTTTTTACAGTGTATATAGCACTTTGGATGATAAAACTCTTAACTGTTGACTTTAGTTTTAGCTGAAAAGGATTATAAGATAGCTATCGAAGTTAAAAGTTCAAGTTCAAGGTATGTCTAGACAGAAAAGTTTGTATCCATAATAAATACATCGAGACCTTAGTCAATACACCTTGTTTTGTGTAGTCTGCAGGTTATTGCAAATAAAAATATTTAATAAGCATTAAACGTCGGGTAAAAACTAGACAAATTTTACCGAGACATCAATTATTTTTTAATAGTATGTTTAATTAAAATTAAACAATTCTGATTTCAATGCACCAACAAATTATTATAATATAAAACACGAATCCTGTTAGCAAACATTTTGTTTTGAATATGTAAAAAAAGAAAAATTATTGGTTTATTATAGTACTTTTAACGAAAATTATCATATTTTGTAGAAAAATACAAAAGTATATATTTAAAACTGATATATAATTTAACTGCATCATTTTTTTATTTTAAATTAAACTGGTATTTCAACTGTACTTTAGAAATCAGTTTGATAAAGTTGATACCTGCTTTAAATTGTACATTTAAATCTTTTGGTAAATAACTAAATTATAGTGATGAATTAATTAAATTAATTATAAAACTATTAAGTATATAAATTTTTATTTTACATTCTATTTTTAAAGGATTGATATCTATTGAAAATGCAAGGTAAGTAAATAAACTTTTTATAATATACGTTTAATATAATTTAATATATACGTTTGATTCTGTAACTATCCGAAAAATTGCCATTTTCCAATTTATGTTAAAAAACAACAGTCTATTTTTCATTGGGGTAAAAAATATTTGCCCAAATAAAAAGTTAAATTTAAAAATTAATCAGAAATTTTATATATTAGAATACAAATTTTAGTGCATGCATATGTCACTTTAAATACAGCTATTTTGTGTCCTGTGAATGTCATTACATTTTTTTGTTCGTTATTTGTTTAAAGAAATTTACATCTTAAAATAATTATCGAAGAAACATTACTTAAAAAACAAAAATATGACTATTCATGCAAAAAAACACTTAAAAATGCTGTTAATCCTTACTCCAAAAATTCTTAACATTCTTTCGGGGATAAAAAATATCTTGTGTTTAACTGTAACTATTTCTAACATCTGTTAATTATGTTTTTTTAAAAGAAAAACATGAAACTTAAGAAAGTACACAAACTATTTCAATCTAACATTCCGATTCGTTACTTAAAAAACAAATCCTTGGAAATCCCCTTATGCAAAAAAAGCAAAGACAATAATCCCTACAAGAAAAAAGAAATAATAAACCACTTAGTTTACATTTCAAGAAAATGTAAATAAAAAATTTCTTTAATAATTTTATTGATACAGTAAGTATTGGATAAGGCAGTTTTTTCCTTTATATATTTAAAACAAATATGAAGAAGAGAAAATTGTTTGAGCATATAAAACTATTGCTTGTTAAATTTTGAAAATTGTTTTTTCTGATCGTAGTATTCTTATTATACTAGGTAAAACGTATTCTACAAAAGGCGAAGTTTCAAGATATTATGTGATTATTTCTGCACTTATTTTCTTTTATATTTTGTTTCCCAGCTTTTCTAATTTCGGGAATTCATTGTTAGTGTTTGAACCAATTACAAGAAATACTTCCAAAAGTTTTCTTTTTATTTCAATCTTAATGTTGTGCGAATAATTTGTTTTTATCGCAGTGTTTGACGTAAAAGTTCAATTAGAGTAAATTGCAATCGGGGGAATTCTTTTATTTCCTAATCAAAGATACATTTAAAAGTTTTTTTTTTCAATGAAACATACAAGAAATCAGAGGAATGAAGTGGATATTTTATTAGTGAAAACGAAAATGAATGTTATTTAATTAAACGGGAGTTTCATTATGTTATTTATATGGATACATGTTAAACACTTATTTTAAAACTTTTCTCTCATCACAATATGCGGTAAAGACACGTTTCTCCATTGAATTTCCATGGCAGAAACGTCGGTTTTTACTTATTTTGCAATATTGCATTAAAAAATTAAGATCTTTTAATTTAGTGACTAATTATTTAATTACCTATTTAATTTATACATATATCACAGAAAAAAGCACTTTAAAAGGATTTTAGTTGATACAATTTGTTTTAATTTTGTGTTACAGACTGGCTTCAAGTTTGTTTTGACTACACTGTAAAAAAAAATTTACTGAAATTAACGGGGAAAGTACCGGCAGCAGAGTTGCCGGGACTTTCCCGTTTCGTTAAGTATTTTCCCGTGTACTTACATAAGTTCCGTTTCTTATTTCTCCGTTATTAAAATTTTCCATTTTGCATTTTCCCGTGTTTCTACTTAAGTTCCGTTTCTTATTTCTCCGTTAATAAAATTTTCCATTTTGCATTACCCCGTACAGGTTGGTTGACATACATATTCGGGTTTGTGTGCTTGGTCAGAGACCCGCTTATAAACCTTCGTCAAGTAAGACAGACACAACAGACAACACACACACACACACATAAGTGGATCCATCAAATTTTTAGAGACAGAGGCCAACTGGAGGATCCCCAGAATTGGCTTGTCCCCCCTCAGAGGTATTGATTTGGTATGGGAACTTGGAGGACTTTAGGACCCAACAGATTTAACGAGCACGTACTCCGCATATACTCTACAAACACAAACATCCATGCCTTACCGGTATTCGAACCCGAACCCAGAGGCTCCAAAGGCTAGCTCCCTAACCGTTGCGCCGCCGGGTCGGCCCCGAACAGGTTGGTTGGTAGACATATATTTTCAGGCTTGTGTGCTTGGTCACAAAGACCCGCTTATAAACCATCGTCAAGAAGGACGGACACGACATACACACACATACAAGACAGATGCTGCCATCTATCGCCACCTCCACAATTTAGACATGTCCCTGAAGGCCCGTACAGGTAATACAGGTAAGGTAATCGTTTCCGGCTGCCTATTTCTAGTCTCCTTTAGGAGCTTTAACACAGCCAATAACGCCTCGTAATTTAGAACCCTGGTCAATCACGAGGTCGACACCTGAGCGGCCACCCGACGGAACTTCGAGCGACATCGAACGCTAACGCCGTCAGGACTCTGGTCTCCACAGATTTAACGAGAACGTCTGTCCCAGTGTACCTCGGGCCCATCCGTAAATTAAGGATTTTTCTACTATTTCCAGCACAGGTCCGATTTATAGGATGACTGGTAGTAGGTGGGATTCAAACCCCCGCACTCCTGAGAAGGTTGAATCTCTAGGCAGATGCCCTAACCACTCGGCCACGGACGGGCCTGTTAATACAGGCACTTGATGTTCAAGTTTCGATGCGTGTATTCTTAGTGAATTATCGCCAATTCTACGATAGGGTAATAAAAGTATGGCAGCTCTAAAAACGGAAAAATTCCGTTTTCATCTCTTCGCTCGTGGTTTACGGACATTTTCCGTTTTTAGAAGAAAAAACCCGTTTTCTGATGGAAAAAAACCGTTTTCAGTCGTTACGGGAAAGTTCCATTAAATTCAGTAATTTTTCTCCTGAAATTTCAGGGTTTTTTTTAACAGTGTATGTATAGATAAATTTGTGATAGTTTAGCATATATTTAAATGTAAAGTGTTAAAACTATCATTACTACAAAACACAAAATTGTAAAGAAAATAAAGGTAGGTGGGCGTGGTCGTTTATCGAGATAAATTTATTTTAATACACTATTGTTTGTAAACAAAATTCAGAAACGCGCGCGCTTCTGAATGTATGGGGCAGCTACGGTGTATGTAATTTTCAGAAACGTTTCGGATACTTCTTCCTTCCTAGAAAAATTAGAAACATTTTTGAGTATTTCCAAAATTATTGTTAGTTTTTACCCTACTATTTTCCAGTACATATTCGATTTCTAGGATGGCTGGGAGTAGGTGGGATTTCAACCTCCGCACTCCCGAGAAGGCTCAAACTCGAAGCAGACGCCTTAACGCCAGGGAAAAACTATAATAGCGTATTCTTCCCCGCTTCTGGTTCGCGTTAACAGAGTTGGTACGGAATCATTTGAGCATGGATCCTAGACATTTAATTTCTTAACTTTGGAAATAAAGAAAGCGTTTCACATCTGATCGGAAACATAGCATTAGCAGGAGGTCTCTTACACTTTCAGAAACATTTCAGTTAAGGCAAAAAATGTTTCTGAAACTTTTTTCAGTGTATAAGTATAGTTTTGTAACAATTACACAAGGCGTAAAGTTGAAACATGTCTATGACTTGCGTTTAACATTTGTTTGATTAGTTAGTAACTAAAATGAAAAAAATAGCTAAATTTATTTTTCATGCCTACTTAAAAATTGCATATTTTTAAGCATATAAAATACAATAACCATAGCTCATACAAATAAATAGCTTCGCATCGCCAAATAATCTAATAATGTTACAACTAACACGAGAAGAACTTGGCGAAGATTATTAATTAAATATGAGAAGCTTGAAAGGTAAGTGTCTGCCAAAGTGAAAATTGCTTTTCGCTACTTTAATTTTAAAAAAAATGAGGCGCTTTTTAGCAGCCTCGCGTGTTTCAGAAGATTCATTAGGAGTTCCTTACGTGACTAAAGTTTGAATTACGAGCTGCTGAAAATGCTTATGAAATCTTTATTATTCTCTTTTTAAAAAGAACTAGCTTCTAGTCTACATTAGAGGATTCCAATCTTTTCAAGAATACATAAAAATCAATAAGCCAAAAGTTAGTATTGTAGTAGTAAAAATAATTTTGAAAATTTGAATGTTAATTGCTAGCCAACCTAATTATTTTTAATTTTCAAGAAACAAACTCTAAAAATTCACTGAATGTTAGAAAAAATACATCACTTAGATTTTTTCTTGCATCTGTGTAATAACTAGACAATTTAATTTTACATGTAAAAGATATGTTGAAATTTCTATTTATTGTTAAATTTTAAGCTGCTAATTTTCTGTTTAAATGCCACAAAATTAATGAAAAAACGTATTTATAGATTTTCAATTTGCCTCATTATCAAGCATAGTTTTTAGCTCTCCATTTAGCTAAAACTTATATTATACTTGAAGATTGTATTTGTACTGAAACGAATTATATGTTAAAAGTAAACAGAGATCCCAGAATGTTAAATTGGTGTTTTCAGTGGTTGCTACATAATTTTTAAACTATGTTTTGAATTATATTTAATTATAAAACGTCAAATGTAATTATTAATTTGCTTTGAAATTCAATTATTTCATCTATAATTTCAGTGACATGTATATGACATATATATAACATATGTATATAACATATACATTTAAAAATAATTTTCTATGAACCCAAATGCAACTAAATGAAACAATAAGTAAAAATAATTTAATGTATTTTGATGCGTAACATTATTGTTCAACAGTTATATTATTTAGGTTCACCTTATTATGCGTTAAAGATATTTTAAGGGGCTTGTGTGTGTGTCTCATTTCATTCTTTTTCTGCAGAGTTTTCTTATAGTTCAGTTTATTTATGCTATTTAAAAACCGGTTATTCAGAGTCAGAAACTTAGTTCATGCCTTATTAAAAATAAAAATATATAGCTTTTTAAAAAGCAGATTATCTCAGAAACTTTTTTCTCAGATAAAAGAAAGCGAAAAAGGCGTTTGCAAATGGCGAACCGAAGTTATCAGAAATTTTTAATGTAGTTTTCAATGACACTACTTATCTTGTAGAAACATTATCATTTACATTAATTGCGATGTTAGCAGAAACATTATCGTTAGGATTAATTGTCCCCATAATGATTCTTCATCTTATTTTTATAAAAATATATTTTAGAAATTTAACTGGTTACATTTCTGTACTACACCAGAAACAAGGTAGTTTTCCTACTTTATATCATTGACTCGCTGTTTATTTATTTGTTTTGAAAAAAATAAATGTAAAAATATTTTCCTAATTATTTTAGTTTTTGTTAAATTGCACGAATAACATTCCCATGTAAAATAAAGGAAAATAGCACAATGATTCTATAAAACCATCACATGTTAATTTTAAAATGAAAATTTTCAAATAAAAAACTACTATAGGTAAAAGCTACAAACCCATTCCAATTTAAATTAAGTTCCCTTAAACATATTTCATTGCCCAACAAATTGCAAGGACGACCGTTTCTCCACATCGCATTGTACGCCCTGTTGAAATTTTGTTACATATCACATGTCAGCTAAACGAGATAAAAGCAGTTTCCTTCCCATTCCGAAACATTTATAATGAACCCACATTTAGTCTATTCAGATCATTACGGCGTCTTGTTAGAGAGAAATCTTTGTTGCTGCATCACATTTAAATACATAAGCCCAAGCTTCTCTGTTCACCTTTAGCAAAGCGTAATTTAATGGGGGGATCAGCGTCAGCGTTGATTTGGAAGACGTCGTCTTTAATTCATTTACTTCGTTTTTTTCCTGGGATTACAACAATTTGAGCTTCTTTTGTACTGAAGGTAGAAACGAATGAAAATTGATAAGTTAAAGGTTTTGTTAAATATACAAGATTCAGAAGAGTTCCTTATGTTAGTGAGTTACGAAATGCTTAGATGTTTTTATTTAGAAGATGGTTTCATGATTTCCTTTCTTTTGGTTTTCCCTTTTTAAGCGCCTTAAAAATAATTCTCTTAAGAATAATTCTTTTGAAGAATTATTCTTAAGGTGCTTGCCTACGATGGAAGAACTTTTTAAAAAAATATTTCATTTCAAACAAAATACCTTTTTATACCCTTTTTTGATTCAGTAAATGATATAACCAGCAATCTTAATAAGTTAAAAAATGAAGATTCAAGGTTTTTTCGAAAGTTATTCAAAAGCTAGAAACATTTTTTTAGCGAACATTTATAACTAATGTAACGATATTCTTAAGTCATCGATTTAAATTCGAAAGATTAAAACACAGTATTTTATGGCAATCAAAACAAGCAATAACATATTACCAACGATTTTAGAACATAAAACTTCGAATGCTAACTTAAATTTAAAAAAAGTTGTTTCTATAGCTAGCTTATGTATCCTATTAATACCATGAATTACCCACAAAATTTTAATCGGAATTTTTATGTTAAAACAGCTATATACAAAGATTAGCTGTAACACCTATAAAAACATTCATTAATGGATCTATAGTAATTGTTTCCAATGTTTAAAGCTAAAATTTGATAAAAAGGAATTTTAAATAAAAATCGACCCTTTAAATTGTTTGGTTTCAAACTTGATACCCTTTTGTAAGCTCAAAAACACACAAATTAATTTTATTAAAATGGACAATTCTTTATAGAAATTTGATACTTGAATGTTTATTGATACTTTATGCATGTCAAACTCATTTATTATACCCTCCCCCTTACATGACTGTCTATTAATTTATTTTTGACTTGTTTGCGATAAAAGAGTATTTGAAAAGCAATAAATAGTTGAAGCAGTCTTTCATTCAAATAGTTCAGTGCGGAAGCCTCAATTCAAATTTACTAAAGTGACATTCACCTTAGAGAATACATCAATGCCAATCTTGATTTCGAAACCTTTACTTTTAACAAAGTTGGTTCAAGATATTTACTTTCTTTTGAAATTTGGAATTTCCTGACTCTTTCTTTGCATTGGATTTAAAACGAATGCATTTCGAACGAGTTTCACAAATGAAAAGCTTAGTGGAAGAACGTGCTAAGTGACAAAAAGGTGAAAGCGAGGAAATGAGCTTTAAAGTTTTTTGTTTGCACTTAGATACATTAAAAACGGCACTTACAAAAGGTAAAAAATATACTTAACGTGATGTTTATGAAAAAGGGGAACCTTGTTATCTTTATAGGAGGGAATAACATGTTCATTGACACAAAAATCTCAATTTTTTTCAAATATGTCACTTAGAACGTTCTTCCACTAAGCTCTTCAAATGAAATAAGGTGGGAATAAGGAAAATGCAGTCACTCTTCATTCAACTGTTGCATATCTGATTACTATTGCAAGTGAACATTTGACTGTTGAATATTTGATTACTACAGTGAATGAAAAAAGTGTTTTCGTAAACATCAAAGTTGGTGTATTTAAATCTCCTTATTTCAGTAGTATTTAATTTATTTTTACATGCATGGTTTTATACGTAAAAATCAAGTGAATGTAACGTAAATGTATAAGGCGATATTTAAATATTTAATTACAAATTATCTTTGTTAGAAAAATAGTTTATTGGTTGATTTAAATTTAAAAGTTACTTTATACTTGCTAAAATATTTAAATTTTTTGTAATTTTAATGAGTAAACAATTCATTAGTGTTATTAAACATTTTTATGTGATGCTCTATTTTAAAGAAAAACTTTTTAAATACATTAGACGGTTTGGTATACATATAAATTATTTAAATAAAAATGAAAATTCGTAACAATAAGTTTAATTAACAATAAATTATATATTTTTTGAAAAGGCAGTCTAATTTAAGATTACAAATTTTGCAATGAACATTATAAACTAAACTAAAATAATTAAGAATATTTAATGAAAAGTATAACTTTTGAATAACACTTCAATTTTGAAAAAATCTAAACAAATTCACCTCATTTTTTTGTAACAAACTGTTTGAAAAAGTAAACATTATCAAATAATCACCAGCTGTGGATTTTTAAGCAAAAACTACTGTAACAAAAACCTCCCTCATGAAACTTTTCGTAGATTTATTCGTATAGACATTGAGTTACTTAAATTACTTTTTCAAAAACTTCATATTATACTTTAAAATATTCTGTAAACTCAGTTGCTGAAACGAAACTTTTATCATAATAGAAGCCGTAGGTTTTTTTATTTATAAAAGTGTCACTACAAGATGATTTTGTTTGTAAATGTGTGGCTAAGATGCTTTAAAAAAAATTTGTTATCAAATGTATATGGTGCATATTTAAATTTTTAATCAAAAAATTAGGGTGTAAGTATTATTCTTCTAGTATCATCTAAAACTAATTAGTGCATAATAGATTTCCCTTTTTAATTAAAAAAATATTTTCTGAGTCTTCGATACCTACCGCAGCACTGCAATATAATAAATGGCGTAACTCTTTTGAAAATGTGGAATGAAAACCTAGCTTAGAAATCTAAAGTTTAAACAACTTAACGTTATGACCCTTTGACACAAAATACCTTCATAAGTTTTCAACCATTCGAAAGTTTGCGTCACAAATTCAATTGCACAACTACACATTAAATAAAATAAATCTGAACAATTTAAAACTAGTAAATGTCTTTATCTTTCATAATACTGAACATTGGCAAACTTTACTTATGATCGCCTTCAAGACTAAACTTTTCATCCTAATAAAAAGCAAGCCTTAAGTAAAAATATAAAAACCAAAATCCTAAACTTGCAAGATGCCTTCTTTCATTTTAGTCGACTCAGAGATCTCAAAAAGATATCACCGATACTGAGTTTCTTCAAAGAATTGATCGACGGTCCCCATCGTTCGGTCCTAAATATCGTTCCTAAGCCCTTTCGCAATACCCAGCGTGGAGAAGACTTTAATGAAGCTGTTCACTCCCTAACGATCTAGTGCAAATGGTCCTTGGATAAATAAATTGTACATATATGACACTCATTCTAGAAACAAGGCTGTCATTCCCAAAATCTATACTGTCATTCGGGAAATACAGTATGTTTTACTAGGAATGAAATAGTTTTTGTTTGTTTTATGTTGTTATTATATTATGGCATAGAGAAAAATATTGGAATTCTATTTGGATAATACCGGATGAAAGGTGGGAAAACTTTTCATCAGTTCTTTTATTTTTATTTAAAATAAATGATGGTTTTTGATAGATGTTGAAAAATATTATACTTTAATGGATTTCTTGTGTCCTCTTAGCATTACTTAACTTCATAGTAAATTTGATGATTAAAAATGTACTTTGATATTCTCAGAAATGTATTTATATTTCACGTATCAAAAAGAGTCGTTTAAAAAAATAGTGTGTGTTTTAGGATATAAATAATCCGAATTCTTTTATTCAATGTTCTTGACTGACAAAAATTCAAAGTTTTCTTCGAAAACTTCACTTACTTAGTACTTTAAAAACTCATGAATAAAAAACTTTCATATTTAAAAGATTGGCTAACACACCAATGTAATAAATTTTACCATGATGTGGAAAATATATTCTGTGAAATGAATTCTGAAAAATAAGGAAATTAACAAAAATTTACACTTACCTCTAAAAATGTTCTCCATGCTAATATCTTACCTCTAAAAGAGTTCTTTCTCATATAACAATTACGCCATCTTAACTTCATACACATTTCTTAAAAGTTAAACATACCTTCGTTCGTACCTTTGTTCACCAAAAACTATTAAAAATCCTCTGCAAAAATTTGAAACCTTCAGCATCCACTGTTGGAGAGCAGTGAAACTTCTGAGTGTTAACTCATTTTTCTGTGTACAACTTGACTTACATAGAAAACTTTATATGAGAAACTAGATAAATTGGCGACTTGCGTATACGTCCAGTAATTAACTACGAGTAGTTGAAAACTAGTACATATGATAAGGAACAATTAAAAAGCGGAGCGTAATCACAATACGTCTGGTAATTTACTAATGGGCTATCATAATGTACCAAGTGTATGCCATGGGGTGCGAAGAAAATGAAATTTCTTTTCCGCTGGCAAATATATTGGCAAAAATATATTAAGCATGGAAGAGCTGATTAAATCGGTACCTTTAGCTTTAAACTGATTACAAACTGCGGCAAAATCTGTGTCAGAACGGGAGTGACAGATTTTGGTAAAGAGAGCTAGTGTCTCAAATTCGAAAATACGACAGTAAAATTAAACATACACGTTCATTTAATACGACACTTTGTTTTATTGGCATATGACAGAGACATCTGGGTTAACACTCAATTTTCTCAGGTTCGACGCTCCACTTGAGACTCTTTTTAGTGGGGGTGCATATTTATCTCATCACTGTATAAAATTTTAGTTTTATTAAATTGACTTATTTCAAATACAAATATATTATTAAATTTTATATATTAAGACTTACAAAATAGCTAACAATAATATATATTTGATGTGTTACTACTTTATAAATTTAAAATACATAGTTAAGGGAATGTGTAATAAATATGGAAGGCCGGAGTTAGTTTTCCATCTTTTTTAAATTTTTCTTATATACTTTTTATTTAATCTATTTTGAGAAAAACAAAATATCATTTAATTTCTTATATTTTTATCTACTAAGTAGCAACATTATTTTTAAAAAAGTTAATACATTTTTTGATAGCAAATGATTAAATCTAAGCATTTGAGTAGGAAAATGTTCCTCGTACACAGGGGTAAGTTTTTCAACTTACTAAAAATGTACTCAGAAATTGCTTCGAGTTCCAGTGGTTTTTTCTTACATCCAAACACTCCCTCACTAATAACAAGTGCGGCATTTGTTACTCCAGCAGTGTACGAGCAACTCTTTGTCTTTCAGACTTTTATTTGTCTAGAAACAGCAGATTTTAGAATTCAAGTTATGGTAATTAATTGTATTAATAAAACAAACATTTATATTTTCGATACTATAAGACTACTTGATTGAAGCTGAAACAAATATTTGAACGAAAACAGTATTAGAATACGTGCCTCCAAGCTATTTTGGAAAATTTGACCCGGCACCATTTTGAAGCTTTGACACTATCTCAACGAGTACCTGTGTAGGTTATTTGCAAAATAAATGCATAGCTACATTAAAGAAGAACCCCATTAAGTACATAAAATGTTGTAACAGGCAATTTAATTGAAGTTTAATTAAGTTAAATTAAGTTTAAAATGAAGACCTGAAATTTACTCAGAGATGAAACAATTGAAAATAATATATTTCGACATTATAACAGCTTTTAATAAATTTAATCTTTCAATAGATGATGAATGAGGGGTTGATACTTAGCCAGTTCAATCACCACTTAGAGGTATATTTAAAGATGGGGTGGGAAACTTGACCCGTTGGAAAACTATTACCGACTCAACTGTTAGATGATTTGGATAATTTTAATTTGAATGATTTTAATATAGTTTTAGTTTTTATTTACTATTTTACGATCGGTTACTTTTGTAAATGTATAGCTTTAAAAAACTGTATAGATTTACTAACATTTCAGAGTAAAAAACAGTTCTTAAAAATTAAAATTGTCAAAACTATTGTTATGAAGAATATAGAAATTACAAATAAAATAAGTGCCACGTACAAAAGCATAGCCACCCGATGAATTGTCAAGCATGTCATTTGACAGTTACAAGACCCTTCACCTGTAATAAACCCTTATTTTAACCAAAAACAAATTTATCTGTATATACCTGGAAAATGGTACTACAATGTCATTATCGACTAAATTGGTCCCTACCGTTTATGTTGTAGCTGGAAATATATATATTTAAAATTACTAGTTATTCGAAAAATGAGTAAATTATATTTTTAAAAAGGTATTTTATTGCAACTAATCATTCATTCATTAGAGTAAAAGTTATTAGTTAAGACTTTAAACTTCTCAGATAACATAGTTTAAAAAGGATCAATACCTAAACAAATATCCCGTTTCGCAAAATATTTGTTCAAGCAAGAGTATAAATTATTTATAAGGATTTGGTTTTTAAAATTGCTTCTGAAAATTATCACTACAGAATTTGTATAATAGTACTTGATGCTTTATTCTTTTTACTGCTTTTAAATTTCACAATCGAGGGCATTTTACAAACTTATTTCCAGACGAATTGTTACTGTGCGTCTCGATTTCATTGACAAAATATCGTTCTTGATTAACGTGGCGTAAATGGAGCACTTACAAATAACTTATTGAAAAGTTCTCTAGCTACTAACCCTGAACAAAAAGAAAAAAGTACAGGAAATCAACCCAAAACATCCATAAATTATTTAAAATGGTCGAAACATTTAAAATGATTCTTAGTTGCGTAACAAAGTTATTGGCAATCATTACTCAGACTGGATGTCTGAAGGACTGAATAACTTTTAACAAAAGATAAATCAATGAGAATGAAACTCAGCTTTAGAAATATTGCAGAGTGAATTGTGCTTCTTTAAAATGAATAAAAACTATATTTATATAAAAATCGTTCATGCGAGCATTTGAAATTGAATATTATACTTTTTTTTCCTATGAACAATTTTGAATCAAAATTTCATAGGAAATAATTTCATAAAAATTTTATTTTTATCAAATTGCTGTGCATATAAAATCACGTTTTGCATTTCTGAAATGGTTGAGTTCGTTGAGTAAATATTTTAAATATATATATCCCTTCCGTAGAAAAATTTGATTAGTAATAAGATGCGTAGAAAATAATTTGAGAAAAAGAAGGAAGTAAACTATAACAATAAATTATGTCATAAAAAGTCTTTATAGCTACATCAAAGAGATATCTTTAAAATAAAATTTTTGACATAAAATGCTGAGAAAAAATAATGCTATACAAACATGTCCTTTAATTGTTTTGACTTATTTATTGTGTCTAAATTTTATATGCACATAAACGTTAAATAAATATTATTGGTTTTGAAGAAAGTATTTTAGGTTATAAAACCATACAAAAAATTTCCATTTTCTGTAAGTGCTTTTATGTTAGAAATTCTTTAAAAGTATTTTTTTTAGACACTCTTCCAAAAAAGATGCTTATAATATTAGATATATTCGATAAATCATTTAAATTTTTCCATTGAGACCTTAAAATATAGTACATAACTTTAAAGATGTACAGATACATTCCATTAGAGTTTGTCTACTACAAACCCCATGTATTCTTTTAAAAATATTATAATACTACGATAGAGCGAAATCCAAGACCATCCATTCAAATTGAATTCGAGAAATATAAAATAGTCAAACATGGTTTGACTATTTTAGGTAAAACCATGTCTACCTACGAGAGAAATACATTATTGTAAAATATAAGCCTAGCCATTCTTTGCTTCAAAGAAATGTAAATAGTTTAAACATGTAAGCCTGTTTTTCATAGTTGTCATAGCAACCGATTTATGATATTTACGTATCATTTGTTGCAGCTTCCAGATGTGTCGCAAAATAAAATAATCGTCAAGGTAGGTTAACCTTTAAAATTGAAAAAAAAAAAATGCTCCGTGAATTATGTGAATTATTTATATCAGCAATCAACTATGCCTAGAAGTCTAGTTTAGTTTTATTGCAGCATAAATGAATACTAGTTAATAGAAATGGTTAATGCATGTTAGTTTAGGCAAATACTATTACCTTAAACTACTTTATTCCATTCATCGTTTCAAGAGTTAGTTTAATAAATTGGAGTTTTATGTCTCACTAGAATAAAAATGGTCTTCCTGAACATCTCTCATATTAGTTGTTTTTGTTGGCAATGAATATAATTGTATTAAAAAGTTGTAGTTTAGATATTTCTTTGATTTTAGACGCTAAATATATGAAATTAAGAACTCTGTCAAATACAATCTGAATATTTTAGTTTATTTCAGTTTATAAGTATTTTTTTGTTTTAAGGTTTATATTAATTTGTACCAATTTTTATCTTAAACAATTAAAAAAATGTCCACCAATCTATCAATTACTTGTAGGTTTAATAAACCGAATTGAATAATTTAAGTGACTAGCTAACTTGAAAATTTATTCATCTAAATTTCATTCTACAATGCAAGTTATTGATTCAAGAACGTTCATGAAAATTAATATGAGATAAATTATAGAACGTTACTGTTCAAATGACATAATCTGAATATTTTTAGTTATATTTCAGTTTATAAAAGTAAATATTATTTTTTTGTTTCTACAGGTTTTTATTAATATTTAATTTAGTACCAAAATTTTTTTATCTTAAATCAATTTTAAAAAAAAATGTCCATCCAAATCTATCAATTACTTGTAGGATTTCTAGATAAAACCTGAATTGAAATAAAATTTTAAGTGACGTAGCCATAAACTTCAGAAAAACTTTTTATTTCACTCTAAAATTTTCATTTCCTAAACCAGAATGCCAAGGTTCAAATTGATGTGCAAAGAAATCGTTTCAGGGAATTCCTTGAGGAACCTGAAGCCTGTGAGATATTTCCACCATCTATTACTCCTGTCCAAACAATTTGGAAAAGATTTGGACCATAGCGAGCAACACTAAAAGCAGCTTTGTTTCTCGCATCTCAAATCCACCTTCTACACTATCTCAGTAACTAATCTTCCTAAATCTTTTATTCACAAACTACGTTTTTATGTCTCAATGAAAGAGCTCCCGTATTTATTAACCACTTTGCCCAAATGTGTTTGGCATTTGAATACTGCTGCTCTCGATACAGTTGTAACTGATGAACCATTTATTTTGAATATAAATGTTTTAAAAATAATAGTTATGATCGAAACTAGAAATGCATGTTCAAAATTGATCTCTTTTTTTAACTATAAACCGGAGTAACTATTAACTCCCATGATCTTTTGCTTGTAAAATCGGTATTACTATTTAAAGGCAACAAAATACTGAAATAAGTTATAAAACATTCGAATCGAAATGAAATATTACTGGTTTTGAGAAACTTTAATATCTAGGATATATTTTAAACATCTATAAAAGCTTTAAAGCTGAAGGGACTGTTTAGGGAAAAATTATTTAATTTTTCAATTCTTTCATTTCACTCTGCACGTTTACAAAAATTGAAACAATGATTTAAATTCTGCTCGCATTTTTTAAAGTACAGTAGGTATGGAAAGTTAAAAGTATTAACTATTTTTCGCTTATAAAATATAAAAGTTGATATTTTTGCCTTCTCAATCCCCCCCCCCCCCTTAATAATAACAAAAAAACAATTATCTATAAAACTTATATTAACCATTGTTACTTCAGAGCCAGAAGGTGCCATTGAAAACGCCCCGAAGACCATTTGACTAAAAGTTCTACACTAAAAGGGCAAAGACCCAAACCCTGCCACTCAGATCTCCCTAAAAACAAAGTACCTAATTCTGCCTGCAAGAAAACCTCGAGTTGAAAATTATCTTACGGAGGTTTTCATTCATAGTTTTTCCGGCGGAATTTTCATTTTTCTCAGCCGTGGACTGGCGCCAAAAATCCCTTATTTTGAGCCTTCAGTCAGGGATCGACTTTTCATTAGAATTGTCGTTTGTCAAGGCTCTTTCGTCGCGAGGCTAGTTTGACATCAAAGACCTATCGTCAGGCCTAGCCGAATCAATACGCGGATATTCTTTGCCGAGGATATGAATTTTCTTTACGAGAATTTAAGGAGGGGATTTTTTTTTCGTGGAGTTAGTCTTTTAGGGGCATGGAGTGAATGCTTTGTTTTTGGAAGATCGTAAATATTGATCCGAGTGAATAAAAATGTGTGTCAAGATCAGAAGACAAGGGAAGTTTAAGTGGGAAAGAGTAACAGGTAATGGTTTGGGGTTAAAAAGTCAATGAGTGTTACAAATGTTTGGTATTTAATGTCAATAAAAGTGTATTTGAAGTAATATCATAAAAATTTAAACAAAAATATAAAATTCATCATTTTATTTTAGAAATTTGTTTCTGTTTCTTTTTTAAACAAGAAAAAAACGATATTAAAAACACATATTATTGATACTATATTTTACTTTTAAATACTTTAAGTTTTTCTGGATATTCATTAATATTTACTGTTAATTTTTTATACCTGGTATTCTGAAGTTACCAAATAATCAATTTTAAAAGAAAATTCAATTGTTCAAAATTAATATTCTTAATGAAATACAGACAAATTGGTTAATGGCCTTACATTTGTATTACTTATATGCCACCACCAATTTTATTTAAAAAAGGTATAGAAAAAAATATCCTTTACTAACACATTCTGCCACTTCTATTTAAAAACTAGTCAATGAATAATTTTTATTCTTATTTAACTACTTTTAAAGCGATTCTTTACTCCTTTTACTACTTGTACTAATAAAATATTTCCCATTTGTAGTTTGGATTATGGTATACGTAATTTAGTTGAAAAATAGTATATATTTGGGACGAAAGGATGATATTCATAGGATATTGGACCTTAAGCCTATAAGATACATACATAACAAGCTTTAAAAAGTATACACGCATTTTTCGTGAAAAAGAGAGCACATCAATGCATATATTAATTGAGATCTATCAATAGTGTATTTGTTCAGGTTAAATAAATTAAGTTTTCTAAAATAAACTATTAAAGAAATTCATTTCCCCTATTATTGAATTTTAAAATTTTTTTAAACTAAAGTAAGAAGCCCTTTCAAAACTTTTTTAATTTAAAAGTAAATATAGCATACAATGTATTCATTGAAATTTTTTTTGAGCTTTTCTACTTCACTGGCATTATTTATCTTGCAAGAATAATTTTCTATTATAATTTCTCGTCTTAAATTATTCATCCATGACATTTATTGAAATATTATTCAGCAACAAATAATGAAAACAAAAAATGAGTTTTATTTTGACTTTGAAATAAAAACTAATCAAAACTTTAATTTTATTTTTTATTGTTTTTACAGAGGACCCAGAAAAAAGTGAAGTAATGCTGGAAAGTTTAATTGCAAAATAAAGAATTTTGTTTCCGTGTGCTTATAAAGAACAAATATGAAATAATAAAAAAAAATATCAATTCATAAAAAGCACATTTAAATCATTTTACTTTTTTATTCCCACAGCTTTTTTCTTTATTTTTCACAAGTATTTTAGTATGATAAATTGATGGTAATTGTGTGTGTGTGAAATATTATTACTTTCATAATTTAAAAGTTGCATTATTATTCTTGAGGATAAACGGCTAGACCCTTTTTATAACTATCATTTCAAGCGGTCAAATATAACAATTGATGATAATTAAAATATTATCTATTCACACTTTTAAAATCGCATTATTATGGCTTGCTGAATTCCAAAAAAAATTAAAATCCCCAAATATAATGCAGCCGCGATGGAGGTCATTATGAACAAAACATAAAAACAGCAGGCTTTGTATTTGATATGCGCCTTATCCTACTCAGTATAATAGGTGTTTGCATAAAAGCAATAGATGCTTAATTAAATTTCAATAATCCATAATTTTTAAATTGTATTATCCTTCTTGATTTATAATGGCTAAAGAAATAAAAGCCATCTACTCTAGTTCTTAGTTCACGCCTTTCGGTATATTATTTCTCCACTAGTATTTTAAGTGTTAGATGGCACACGAAAGAGTTCGGAAGGCCAAGGGGTGGAGGGTAGTGGTTTCTAAATAGCAATGTAGCCATATGCTAGGGAAGCCAAGAGGGAGAGTTCAAAATAGCATCACCTGAAAGAAAGAGATAAATCCGAGACAAAGCGAGCACCAACAGAAGAATGAGTCTGGAACAGAACCAGATTGCTAAAAAAAGATCTCCTATCTACACCACATTGTGCCTATTTAATATCTGGGGATTAGAAACATTTTGAAATAATCACGAACTTTTTGAAGCTTTTTCGCCGCTTTTTAGCTTTTTTTGCTGGTGTAATTGTGTTGCTTGGGAGATTGGGTGGTATTGATTTCTTCAAGTTGGATCTTTATATGCAACAGTTGGAACTAAGAGATTGCTCTCGCTGGCCGATGTTCAAATAAGTTTCTTTTCTTTTTTTTAGTTGCAGTTGTACAGGTTGTTTGTAGAATGTGTTTGTTTTTCAGATATACTGCAGGTATTTTAAACAAATATTTTAGTAACATTAATATTCTTTTTAAAGAATACTAGTGTTGTAAGCATAATTTAATTAAATTTGAGTTGCAATTTCTATTTATTTTATTTTCCCATCTTCACAGGTGATGCATTAAAAGTTAAAATATATAATGCAACTAAACATTTAAAATGTTAATTAATTCTCGTTTCAAAACAATAATTGTAAAAATAGCTTGCTGAGAACTTACTGAGAAATAAAATTTTAATAATTATAGTTTCTTGAGAATTTTAATTCAACCCCCTTGTTTGCCCAAACACTTTTAATTATTATTATTTTTAAATGTTGTTTGAAGGAGATAGAGACAGAAAATTTCTTTTCAAAAGCTTTACCAAGAATTTTTATGCTAGATATGCTTACAATGCAAAACTTAATTATCATTTTAATCCTTTAGAAAAATTGAATAAACAATATTTTCTCTAAGGAAATTCTCTTTTTAATTTAGTTATAATTTTATTTAATTTTCTTTCGACTTAAACCTACTATGGTTTTTAAATAAAGAAATTTTAATGAAAACATTATTATTAATCAAGTGTAACTATAATTATAAATGTTTGCATAAGAATGTAAGAAACATTGATTAACACAAAAGTTACAACAATTAATCCTAAATATAGCTATACTAGTTTCATTCCTGCTGAAAAAAATATCCATGTGTTGCATTTTTTTACTCGTTATAGTACAAATTATTGAAGAACATATCTGTATAATATTAATTTTTTTAATCACAGTTCCAAAAAATAGTTACTTCCATTAAGTTATTTCAGGATTGAAATAAACTTGACCATTTATCTAGCCGACTAATTGTTTTAAATTGTCAAAACAGTTTACTTAGTCCCATTTATCATCATGAAAGGTTTGAAAATTTTGTATAATCATCTTAATACAAAGTTCGGAGCTGTGCTAAATATAATTAACGATGTCACAAGGACGTCATTCCTAAACAATGTTTCTCCGTCCCAGAGTCTAAAAAACACTTTATTTTAAAACCCTCTTTCGAAAAGAAAAAAAATACAGATAGAGTGGGACCTTCGTGTTATTGTCACCTTTAAAAAAAAGTTAAAACAAAAACATTTTAGATAGTCTGCCCCACATTGCCGAATTTTTATAACCCATACGATGACGTAATGCGTCTGTGACGTAGGCCTTATCTTAAGCCGGCGTCATCTTTGCTGTTTTAAGCTTTTAGAGGGGGTGATGCATCAATACAGGATTACAATATAAATAAACGCTTGTAGAGGTATAGGTAACGTATAGGTAATTTTCCTGTGCGTCAACTCATAAAAATATTTTTTAATTGTATTATAAAACAATAGACCATTAAAACATTCTACGCCATTATATGAACCACCCTGACAAAATTTGAATTTTTTTATTTGATGCCTAATGCAAGTCTCTAATCACATTTAGTGTAATTTTTTTATAACTATTCATTTAATTTGGAGATGGGTCAATGGGTCAATGGTTCAATGGGTCTCAAAAAGAGAGACTTGGCGCTTAATGGGTAAAATAAGATGTTTGCAAAACAAGGTTACCGGTGTTATTTTACTAAGGCTATTGATAATTCTAAAAAAAATCTATGAATTTAGCAAAATAATGCATACAACATATAAAAATATAAGGTACTTATTTTTTTAAAATATAACAAAATGCCGTAGCATGCTAAAACTAGAATAAATTATATTCAAAATTTTGATCTAACTGAAGTGCCTTTTCTCACTTTTTTAAATTTCGCTTAAAAAATGTCCGCTTAGTTAAAAAAATATCATTTTGTTAAATGTTTACTAGAAATCAAACAACCCATATGAAAAAATGTCTTACAAAATATTAAAATACTTTTTAGACCATATTCCAAAGATAAATAATATATTATTAAAGTATTACACAACGAAACAAATTGTGCACGCCTTAAATAAATTATTACATTTGTTCACTTCAGTTCAGAATTTACCAATAGACTGAAAATTAAATACTTCTATTCAAATACTACAAATATTTGCTAACAAGCAATACCAGATCCATATCTACCGGAACTACGACATTTCAACAAATAAAAAGCTATATCTACACAACCCAAAGACTCCGAAACACTATTCCAGACTGCATCCTCACATGTTGTCATCCTACAACAAACCCTTCGTTCATTTTGAAACATGTGTATATCAAAGACTTTGAATCAAACATCCTGAATCTACAGGAGATTTCATGTCCCGTCTTCACCTCCTTACAGAACGTCTTCTTTTACCGCAAAGAGATCATGGTTATGTTTTCACAAAACTGTAACTAGCATTATTTCACGTACGAGTCGTTTTTTGGATGATTACTTTTAAACATGCATTTTTCAAATATAAAAACTCTAACTGGTTTTTGTGGACAATAACGTATACTAAACATGCTTATTTTGTATTCCATAGGCTAATTCCATGGAAAATTATCCTTTCTGTAGTGTAAGTCACGTTTGTAAAAAGTGATTATCACTACAACTTTTAACATTAAATGAACAAAAAATAGCGGAATAGCTGATCTACACGTATTAAAATTAAATAATGTAATATGCTTTATTTAATTTGATTTATTTTTGAAATTTAAAAAGCTTGTAATATCCTATTAAATTGTGACTTACACTACAGTTACATATAATCACAAATGTTACATGGAATTTGCCTTTAGTCTTTGATTAGGCTTCTATTTTAAAATATGTATTTATGAGGATTACCAAGATTTCAAGACAAATGACCACATCTTTATTTCGCATACCTCTTGCTATGTTGCTGAAAATACATGACTAATTTCACAACTTTGTTAAATTTCGTGGTTAAAAAATATATACTCTTTTGTAGAAAGCCCAAATTTGAGGGACGCATAACATTCAGAGAATATTCACAACTTTGCACAAGATTTATGAAGATAGTATATGTAGACAACGTTGATTCTTGGAGCACACATACTTTTATTGGGTAAAAATTGACTTGTTTTGCAGGACTCAGATCCTGCTTCATCACAATAGTACACTTTTCATCAGAATACTGTACTATTATGATGAAGCAGGATCTCCTACCTGCCAAACAAGTCAATTTTTTACACAATAAAACTATTTGCGCCAAGAATAAACGTTGTCTTCATGGATACATCCTAATAGTTAGTATGATTATCTCGGTCACTCGATATTACAGGCTTTGGTCCTAGACAACTGTTGGATGCAGCTGTTGCAATCTAATGCAGAAAGGTGGAATGGCAAAGCGGCCCAATTCCTCACAACACAGAAATGAAGGGCTATATTTAGGACCGTTGGAAATTTCAGAGGACCTACTGACTGAGTATCTTTGAGTCCTTTTTTCTTGCTGGGTAATTATTGCCGTACATTGTTGGTAAAGGGGGAAACGTGCCATTGTGTTTGAGTTGTATTTTTGTACGACAGTGAGGTTGCGATTGAAGCGAAAACAGACAGAAATATTTCGCAAATGAAAAGGGCATTGCTAGAGTATTGAGAGCGTTCTGTCAAGGAGAAGTTTCAATAGGTTTACGGAGAAACGTGAGAAAGAGATAGTTCTCTCTTTGATATTGAAAAGTTGTAAATATTGAGCGTTGTAAATATTGCATAAATCCAAAAGATATATAAGATCTCGTGGCATTAAAAACCAGTATGCAGTTTTATTGTAACTAGTTAATTTGTTTAAACCTTTGAAATTTAATATTTGATTTTAAATTTGCTTTTCACAAAACAAAATAGTTAACGAAAAATTATTATAAATGTAGAACTTTAAACAATACAAATATTAAGGCATTAAACCGCTTTTCAACTGTAAAGTGCAATCATTAACCTATTGATATTTTATTACTTCATATTTGGGTTCAATGGCCTTTTTTTTTATTTAAAAAGAGTAAAAAGCCAACAATAAATAAACACTTTGCATTTTTAGAAACTACGAGAAAACAATTTAAAATTATAATGGATGAAAAAAATTAAAATCCAAACTATGAAAGATATTGACATATTTTTTTTTTTAATAATGGCTCTTCTATTAAACTCCTGTTTATCATTATCTATATAGATAACATCGAATTTCAAATATCAAACATTTTTATTTTTTGAATTGTCATTGAGAGGAAAAGTAATAAATCAATAACCGTCTAAAACTACCGAACCTTTTATTAAATGCAATTTAAAGATGTTTTGGAATGAAAAGTTTTTAATTTATTTCGCTTTTTTCGCATCGCGGAAAAAATCAATAAAAACAATTAAAAATTCACAATCTCGTTTATAAAAGAATACAGCATAATTCAAGCCCTAAACAGGTTTTTAAATTTTAGGATCTGTTTGGAAGTAGTTTGAAAAGGATAGCTGAAGTTTATATTCAAGCTTTAGCTCTTTTTTTATTATATTATAAAAATTGAACGAACATTATTAAAATCTAAACAAAATAGCTGAATTGATTACTTTTACTAATATTTAAAAAATAATTAATGCGTAAATGTGAGTTTTTTTTTATTTTTGTAATGAAATTGAGGGATTACACATTTAAAATTTCTAAAAAAACTGATATCCGAACTTTAATGATATGCTTTTAAATTTTGTACTTTAAAATAAGAACTAAACACTATTAAATGTTGTTATAAATATTACCTCTTTAAAAATGCAACTTAAATATACTACAACGGCAACTTAAAGAGTTCATATTCAACCCCATATAAAACTTAAATATTTCATATTTAAATTTCTCTGGGACCAGACCCCCCAAAAATTTTCAAAAATGACATTTCAATGTTTTTAGTGTTTCTTAAAATATGAAATCTTAGCTTTTCAAAGATATTTTACATAAAAGTTTCGAGTATTGGAAGTATTTTTAATATTTTTTTTAAACAAACGTTGTTTAGGTAAACACCAATCAGTTTTTATAGGTAAGAAACTACTATTGTTTACTTTAAATGGTTATATCTCAAAACTTACTTTTTCAATGTTCATATACCTTTTTCTTAAAATCTACTGTAAGTATCAGCCTGAAATTTTTGTATACGTATTTAAGAAGTTTGTTTCTAAAAACCGCTGGAGGAATTTGACTCTAAATATCTTACTTTTTTCTTTTTAATATTATTGATATTTTTTAGGTAAAAATATATGTAGTTTCTCTTTAAAAAATTATAATTTAAAAACTAAACGAAAATTTTGAAAATGCCTCCATCAAAGTATAGTTAAACATCCATTTAACAACTGGTAAAAATTTCATTAAAAAGTATCAAATAGATTCTGAGAAAAAGGTACATAAAAAAGGTCATTTTAACATGGGCTTCAATGGAGGGCTCCGGTCCCCCTTAACGCTTTAAACCCACCCTCAGCTTTTTAATTTGATTCCGCGTCTGCGCCTCGAATTATTTGGAGCCGGTCATGAATACCCTCACTGGCAAGCGTACCTTGAACCACCGCCAGCTGCTTAAAAAGTGGATCCTTCCACCACTACCGTTTGACTTTAGAAATGATCGTCACCGAGTCAATTTGCAGTGCATTAAACGTCGCGACAATGCGAAGACGTCCGAAGACAATGCTCACCGACCCCCTGGATTATTATTAGCCGAGAAGAGGAATATAAATGTGCCCTTGACATCATTGGCGACTATCCGAAGCCAAAAAAATTCATCAGCAGAAATGGCTTCCCTTGTCCCAATCATACTTCTGATTCTTCCTTGACTCGGTGCCGATGTTTCACGCTTTGGGGTTTTGTATGTTTGCAATGGAGGAATGACCTGTGGTTAAAATTACGGGGTGATAACGTATAAATGGAAGGGTGTGTGAATGCCACTTTTCCCTAAATAGTTTTTTTTTATATCTCGAGTGATATTTTGTCTTCATTGAGTGTATTTTTAGCGGTTTGTAACGTAAAAAAGCACCAGGAAAGCGGCTTCTCTTTTGTCAACGTCACACACTTAATTCCTTCCTAAATATACCACTTAGGGTTAAACCTCCACATTAAGGCACATTTTGATTCGATCCACAATTGTACTTTTGACTTTTTTCCGCAGCACAGATCAGTTTGAAAAGAAGTCATATAACCGTCTTCTTTGAATAATATAACTCCATATTTTTTTAACTTAATTAAACTTAACTTGCTTAAACTAGCATTAAATTGCACAAATACTAAAATGTGTGTTTAAGATGTTAATTGGAAGAGCTTAGTGAGAAAACGCACGTGACATTTTTGGAAAAATTGAGATTGTTGTTTCAATGAACATGTCATTACCTCTTTTAAAGAGATCAAGTTTCCCTCTTTTTAATCAACTTTAAGTTAAGTATTTTTTACCGTTTGAAAGTACCTTTTTAACAGATTTAAGTGTAAACTAAAAACTTTAAAGCTCATTTTCTCGTTTAAACCTTTTTATCACGCAGCACGGTCTTCCACCAACCTCTTCAATTGTCGTCAGAATACTGTTATTAAAATTATTATGTCTATAAGTTATCATAGTGATGTCTTAAAATTAATGTATTTATTACACTTAAAAAATCGCAATTATCGAGAGGTTTATATATTTAGATTATTAAATACGTCATTCCGCTGGAGTCTTATTACTACCATGGCAACATTTCGACATGCACGATCATTTTATGACGTCTAAATATGTATTGTGTTACTTGGTTTTGATAAGATGACGAAACTACTTGGTAACATCACGTGGGAGGTAGGTTGTGTTAAAGCCCCTTTTATCCTAAAAATATTTTTATTGTATTCTTCAGCGATTTTTTTCAGTTTGTGCGCGTATTTTTAGCTCCCTTTAGAGACCCGGATAACAACATGGGTTTGAGGACTGCCGCCAGATGTTTTCAAAAGTGATTCGATAGCAATGAGAAATATTTCCTTTGAACTCTTTGTATAAAAATAATTCAAACAAGTGATTTTGTCAGAATATTTATAAATAGAATAATAACAACGTTAAACTTGTTTATAAATACCACGTAAACAAAGGTACGTTTTTAAATAGGCTAGTAATATTTATCCGAAAATAATACAAATGCTAATACATTATGGTTCAAAAATAAAATTGACTAATAAAATAATCTCAAAAAGAATCGAGAAGAAAAGGTTAAGCTGAATATAAGAATTTATCTCAATACAAATCAGAATCATTATAATGTATACAAATTTGAAATTTTACCAAATTTTTTATTTCTCCGAACAAATTTAATTTTGGGAGAAATGGTTTTTTTATCCAATTGAATATCAGTTTACATCTGGGTGAATTTTATTATTTACAATCACATACGGAACTGTATCAATTTTAACTTTTACGTATAACTTCGCCATAAGCATAAAACGCCATTACAAACTTTATACTTGACTAATTTTTTGTAAGGAAAGACATTGACATACACTTAAACTAAAGCGTCTACAACAATGACCGGGAAACATTGTTGTAAGTACTCGATAACTACAACCAATAAGAAAGTATACTAAAAGATTGATAATTTCAGGACAAAAACTGTCCGATTCCAAAATTTTTTATTAGATTTGGTATTAATAATGCAGTATGCAATTTTAATGTATTGTGGAGAAATACGATCTAAAAATTTATTCCGATTTGTAAATGTATTGTAGTAACACCCGACTAATATAATTAATCGGGTGTAACTACAATACACGTAGAAATCGGAATAAATTTGTAGATCGTCTTTCTCCAATCGATCGATAAAGAATTCGGAAATAATCCAATTTATTTTGTATCCAAGTAGATTGTTGTTAAACTGGCAGCTGGCGTTTAGTAACGATGTCTGTAACACCATAATAAGGAATGAGCTATCCTTTTCGTCTGTAAACGTGAAAAGTCTGTCATTTAATCACTTTTTAGTACAATGTGTGTTAGATACAATAAAAATGAGCGATCTAGTTTTGCTCAAAAGTATTAAGTACCTTTTAAAGAACAGTAAAAATTTTAAGAAGATATATTGTTAATAGGAATTGTAAACTAACATTACACTTCAGAAATAATTGGTATATTGCACAATTTTTTTTAATAAATTAAAGTTTCGTTAGGCTCAAGAAGTTCAAATAAAATATAGTGTTCACATAGTTAGATGATCATCTTTGCTTTCAGAAAAATTGCTGGACTATCAAGAAAATAAGCATAGATATTTCCTTATTACTTCCTCTCTTTTAAATAAATCAATTTAAAAATGTGTTCATTTCATGAAATTTGAGATACTATTCAATTAGTAAAGCAAGTAGTTTATAAATTTTTAGGGGATTAGGTAGAAAATCTTTTGTTGATAAATTTAATTAAAAGGTACTACACATTATAATAAAACTAAAATTATTCTAAAGAATAAATCATTATGAACATATCCACAAATTATGATGATAATTTTTTTAAACCTTTACATTAATGCCTCTTATCACTACTCTATATAACAACAATCAGTTATCGAAAGTTTGTTATTTCCATTAGGTTTAATAACAAAAAGAGTTTTTAAGTTTCAAAATGATTGCTTTCATAATGGGGATTTGGTCACGTTATTTTTTAAATTTTATAAAATCCCGCAAAGTGAAAATAACACCTGCTACCGTCATTTGCATATCATAACCCATTCTAGCGGAAACCAGGCCGGTTGCTTTTCCGTATCCTTGCCGCCGATAACTTCCTACTGATATCTTCGAAAACGATTTACGCGCCATAAAAACATCAAAGTTCTCGACTCTTCGATTTGGTGTTGAAAAACACTTAATAACGCTTAGACCGAATAAAACATTGAGGGTCCTAAGTACTATTATTTGTACGTTTCCATTTCAAAGATGACATTTCAGCCCATTTGAAAAGTATCCCATTTTATTGTCGAATCAGTTGCATATAGTTGGAAGTGAAACGTGCATTGATTTTGGTTTGGTTTAGTTTAGTCCGTATTTTGATACAAAATATATAATTGAATCATGAAATGTTGATTTGCTTACGCCGCACTAGAGCTACACAAAAGGTATAAGAGACGGGCCCTTAATTGAATTAATTTTTTTCGGAAACCCAAGTCCACGAACCAGATTTCGAGATATTGAAAAAAATTGTTTTAACAGCAACCTTACATCGAAACATGATTTCTTCGCAGAATATGAGTTTCCATAGGATGAATAGATTAACATTAAGAGCTCAATTGTGACATAATTGTGACTTATGGGGTTTCTTTAAAAATTGATTCAATTGTGAACTGTCATCAAGTGACAATGGAATTTTTGAACGAACGACAACAAAAATAAATGTCAGAAGTGAGATTAAAACTCACAGACGTTAGTATCGGATATATTTTGGCTGAAATTGCGTCTCAAAAACCAATGAATGAATGTGTCTCAAAAACCACAATTATGCTATCAATTTCAAACTACTAACTTGATTAAATGTCAACAACAAGATGATTAAAATTGAAGAGAGAGAGAGAGAGCTACATTTTGGCGCAACTAAACTATCAATTAAATATTGTTGTTTTTTGTTGTACTGTGCATGTCGTCTCTCCATCCCTATTAGAAGGTTTGGGGCTTTTATTTGCAGCATTAAAAAAGTTAATGCGACTTGATGTAGGCATACACCAGATATTTAATTGTTTCAACAACAGTTTAACAATAATAGTGCGGATTAAATATGAAAGGCCTAGTTGCAAAACTCACGTTCTCTACCGTATAACTAAGATATTGGTTCCGGTCTGTTCAGTTGCTACATTTAATAAAAGTAAATTCATTTAGACATAGTCGCCAATGAATGGCCGAAACCTATATCTAAGTTACACTTTGGAGAACGTGAGTTTTGCAACTAGACCCTGCATATATAAGTAACAGTGGTCAAAACTATCATTTGCCACTTTGTCCATCTATCCCAACCGTTTGTGAAACAAAAGTCATTGTGCGATCGATTTCGTCCCCGTCCCATTCCTAAAGGAAAATCTAAAGGAAAAGCAGCGAGCCATGAAACGGGTTTTGTCCCCAAGATTTTACGAAAAAGAACTGGAAAAGGGGGTGGGAAGGAAATATTTTACATATAGGGATTATTTCATTTTAATGAAAAAGAATCTCCCCTATTATAGTGCTTTTTGGTAGAACTAATAAAAAGGTTTTACACAAGAAATTGAAGTCTTAATGGAATTGAAATACCAGATTTTATAATAGAGATGGCATAAAAATAATGGTAAGAGATATTCATTTTCTTAAAAGTTTTTTGGCTTTATAATGGATTTTTGAATCTATACATAAATGAAAAATAAATAATGTTCAAGCAATTTGATTGATAAAATTTTATAAAAGTTGCTGAATACTTGAAAAACATTTGTTAGTATAGTATACAAACATCCTAATCCTAAGCTAACTGAAAATAATATTTGCTAACAAAATTAGATGAATACTGTAAACCCAGGCGTTAACTAACATTTAGAGTAAGTTTCAGTTATATTTTATTCATTATTTACTGACAAAGAAAAATTCTATAGTTTACAAAAACACTTTTTATCATAAAATATTTTTTTAATAAAATATTTTAAAGTGAGAGAGAACTGTAACATTTATGAATTATAGAATGCCTCGAATTAGTTTAAAACCATACTATTTTAAATACAAGTAAACAAAGAAATAATTTTAAAAAATGTGACTTAGCAAGAGCACAGTTTCCTATAGCTTAAGCCTACAATGTTGTTTAAATTTTTTTTAATATAAAGTTATATTTCTTTACTGCTTCAACAATTCATGTTTATCTGCAAATAAATTATTTGGTATTATCATACTTTCTATACTTACAACTATTACTATTTATGATAATTTTAACAAACTAATAATAATACCATGCGTAAATCATGCATGGCATTTAATATATTGTTTGTCCCTGTTTTTTTTTCACATCAGTGAAACGCATTCATTTTATTCGCATTACTATGTCTCAAAAGCACGAAACTATGTATTTCGACATTGAAATAGTTAATGGATGTGCAGAGAGAGATAAGGACTTTTTATACATTTGTTTGTGTAGCCACTTTTTTTTATTTCGACATCAATGAAGAGATTAAGAATTTGTGGATGGAGCAGTGCCAAAGGAACAACATTTTATTTTAGCAACACCAGGAAAAATGTATTATATAGTAGCTGATGTTGAAAATTCGCGTTGAGTATTTGTCTGCAACCGATATTTCTAATTGTGCATTTCAACTGAAATTTATATAAATATTTATTAACTACATATACAGAAATATGAAATAATTGTAAAATTAATTGGTTATAGTTTGGGATTTTTATTGAAAATATCAAGATTATTTTTAAGACGCAGTTTCTTAAAATGTGTCTTGATCTCTCTTATTATAATAAATAATAGATTTTGTTATTTAACTTTCCAAATAACAAAAATATCTGTATTACAAAATTAGTATTTTTAATATAATTAAAATTTTATTAAATTTAGTAAAACAACAGAAAATCACACCAGAAAAGATGTATTTTCCTTTCCTTCAAAAAATCAAATGCTTTCAAAAAGCTATAAAAAAAACAGCTTTCAATATAACCCTGTGTATTTAATACAGCAAACGAATTTCCTAAATTCACAAAATCGATTATTTCCATTATCAAAAACACGATTAGGGACGGTAATTTCAAATCAATTCATTTGTAAACCAACATCATTAACATACTGAAATAAAAATGGTCCAATAAAATCTATTATTAACCTCCCTCTTAACAATAACAGTATAAAATATCGATTTTAAAACACAATTGCCTGAGATTTTACCAATTATAGCAATCAATATTATTCGATATGCAAAAAATGCCGCATAAACTTTACACTAATTAGTGAAATTTGTTTAAAAATAATTATTCAATAAATTACCGGTTTAATTCCCGAATTCGGATAGTGTGTTTAACTATTAAAATGTGCATGTACTATTGAATTACTCTAACTAAAATGGTGTTTGAAACAAATTTATGCTTTAATAGAAACTTCAAACATAACTTTCAATAAATATTCTTTATCAAATAGAGTACAGAATACTCAACTAGAAAAAATAATAGATCTTGTACAATTATTAAAACTATAGACAAAAAAGAGCCTTAACAAAAACTATTAGCATACAAAAAGCCTTTAAGAAAAACATTTTTAAAATTCGTTTAAAACAACAATGCCCTTAATAGTAACTTCACAAACAATAATACTTTAATAAGTATCCATTGCCAAAAACACTTCATTATTCATTAACAATAGCTCAGTACTTCCAAATATCAAAAGTGTAACATATTTTCTTATTATTATAACCCAAAACTTCTTTTGAAACAAATCCGCCTTAAATTGAAAGTTTACAAACAAAAAATATTTCAATTTAAGAATTCTTGACCAAAATCATTCCTTACTACCCATCTAGTGTTTCTAGATATTAAAAGTCGCAAATACTGAAAAAATTTTGTGATCAAAAACTGTTTAAAACCTAAACGCTTTTAATAGTAGTTTTCATTATAGGTTTAATAACATTCGATTATGTATATTTATTCCAAAAACTTTTCTAACATTTGATCTGTGTTTTTAACTATTATAAGTCTTAGATATTAATGAATAATTCTTACAAAAACTGCGTTTAAAACAAAAACGCGCGCAAAAGATTCATCCAACGCGAAGCGAAACCGAGAACTATTACCGGGTCGTTTAACTTTCCAAAACTAAAGTAGAGCGCTAACGCACGGCCGTAAACAAAAAAGAAGGTAAACAAAAAGTTTTTCAAAATTCCCGAAACTGAACGAAAAATACACTAGGAAGAGATAATATTGGACGGGGAAAGAAGAAAGGGTAAGAAAGAGGAAACTATCATCTCCTCTCTTTCTATATCGAGAATCAGGGGCTCCTAGCCCCGGCCTAGGAAAGCTGAGAACTTTCATTTCTCCTATCCTCTATCCAATTCAGCAAAAAAATAAAACCGACAAAAAAATCTCAGGTTTTCTGATCCATCAATTTGATGATGGTCCGGATGGAATAAAGAGGCCCAAGATGATGTTTCTCACCTGTGGTCAGGACATGATTGGCAGAGGCAGCAGCAGAATCGAGGCGAATTCGCAGAGATATCCATAAGAGTTCATCGTCACACTGTGTTCACAAGAACGCGTTCGGGCTCTAGCGGCGGAAGGGCCAGGAATATATTTAGAGCTCGCGTTTTGGCGCCGATTCCCCGCGCCAAGCCCGGGGATATCTCGCCACTCGGATACCGACTACAATCAATCACAAATATGCGAGAAAATGGTAATAATAGCGGAGGTGTCAATCTCATAGCCCTGGAAACGGTTTCTTCGTAAATCTTCCGATGGATGGGATGTGGCCAAACATTTTGTTTTACTTGTTTAATGCTTGGTAGAGATGTATTCGCGAGGAGTGGATTGGTCATTCATATAAACATTCTTTACGAAATTTTATTTCTTTACTACCGAGTTTATTGGAAAGAGCTTGCTTTTAAAAGCTATTTGTTGCTTTGAAGCTCTTTGTTGAAAGAGCTGTTTCTTTGGAGTGGAATGCAAATTATATGGTGTCTTTCAAACTAAATTGAGATAGACATTAGCATTTTTCACGAATTATTAACTGTAAAATTGATGTGTAAACTTTTACTACGGAAATAGATTAGAAAAAGCAAAATTCCACGTACGCTTTAGCTTTTAATTAATACTTTTTTATGAATTTAAATATTTACTGAACATGACACAGCATTTATTTTGTTAAACTGTATCAGTTAACACGTTATCTTTGTTAATGTAAAATTTTAAAATGAATATCAAAGTGTTTTACAAATTACAAACTTTTTCATTATTCGTCAAATATATTGTACTATTTTTGTGTAACAATATGTTATTTATGAGAACAATATTTTGCTTAAAACGTCCCTGACTTTCACAAAAAACACTAAAAAAGAATAAATTCTAGTAGATTCTTATTGGAAAGCAATATTTTTTTGTACGGTCTTTAAGTAAATGGTTTTATTTATGAATTGATATAATAACATGTTTCATTGAAATCTTCTAGTATAACTAAACAGCTACAGAAGTATTTTTCCTTTTGAATTTGTTATATTTAAATTTTTTGTTATATTAATGAATAATAACAACAAAAACTATTTATAATAAATCCTTGAACCTTTTTTAAAAAAACTGCGGACGCAGCATTTCCTTAGTACTTTTTTTTATTCTTTGTCTGATAAAATGTCAAAAAATACTTCGAAAAATTAATATATTGCTTGTAAAAACATTGTTGGGTAATAAATGAGATTTCTAGAACATTTGACAGCATAAAAAATATGAGGTAAAAGAACGTGAACCGAAGCAGATTGGAAATGTACGGCAGGACAATCGAGCGATTGGGAGGACAACAATTGTTAGTGTTTAAAAAGATGGATAAAAAATCTTAATGTTAGATTCAGATACTTAGTTTGTATATTTTAACGATTGGAATAATTTGAGTATGTCTTTTTAAAACAAAAGTGTAGAATTTTAAATGGAAAATAATACATTTTTATAATAAGACGAACATTAATAATGCATAATACAGTGTTTTTCTCTTCCAGGAATTCCAAGCACGATTGTTGATTTTATAAGCCTTAAGCTAGTGGGACTTCTAATTCTTCTAAAAAAGTTAAATCTTGTTTGATTTACTTTGTGATGCATAATTGTAACAGCATAAGTAAATAAAAAAATATTTATATAAAATAAGATTTCACCATTTCTTGTAAAAAAACACTTTTTTTTAAAAGGAAATGTTAAAAATTGGCAATCATATTATAAAAGGAAAGAAGTATGGTTTTTAAAAGGAATTTATTTTGTATTCTTAATAAGTATTTACTTGTGTTTTAATTTTGCAAATAGTTTGAATAAATAAATTTTTAAAAATTACTTCGTAAAGCCGTTTCATCAAAATATCTATCTAGTCATAGGGGCCCCACAAAGAAACGACCTCCCTCTTATTTTTGGTCAAACCACATGGGCCCACCTATGTTACTTGACGTAAGTCGATTTTTACTTACGTCTTACTTGCATTTAAATGTAGAGAAATATTTTCAAAATAAAAAAACAGTTCAACTTTTGTGGAAGAATGATATCAAATTATCAATGTCACATAAAGTTACAGTTATAAATTATATTTACATTATTCAAATAATAACTAATACGTGGAATATAATAATGCGTAAAAAAGTGGTGCAATCTTTAAGGTGTAATGTTACACCAAATTTATTTGACAATGTTACACTAATAAAAAGTATACTCCGTAAAATTGGTAGCTACAAGTGCTTCATACATTTTATGGACTTTACACCAACTTCTGCAGTAACGTTACACCGAAACTTAGGAGTGAACCTCTTTATTAGTGTATCGTTACTCCATAACTTGGTGTAACGTTACTTCGTTAAGACGGAGTCAGCAGAATGCTACCAATTTTTTTGGAGTAACACGGCACATTTTGCAATGTACTATTACATAAAAACATACGAAAATCTTTCAGATATTCCCAGGCAAATTTTTTGAATAACAAAAATTTTAGCATTGTAAACAAATGGCAAAATAAAGAAGATCGCCATTCTTGTATAAGCAATAGTATGCAACATATACAAAACTTGATAACATTATGCAAATTTTTAACCAGTTGCGAAATTTCAACATTTTTGTTTACTTACATGTTTATCAGGATATTTTTTAAAATAACACGAGAATAGTTTTCAATGTTTTTATAGCGACAGCTTTCATATAAGTTAACATGATACACACATATTTCTACACCATACCTGCAAAAACTAATAGAATGTATAAGAGGAATTCCAATTTTTAGAAATGCTTTAAAATGTCGATGTTAAGGAATTTGAAGACTATGTCTTTGTAGAAAAATGCTTTCTTGCCGTTTAACAACATAGTTTTCAATTTAAAATATATATTCTCCAAACAATTACAACATATTTTGCTCATGATTTTAAGAAACTAAATTATTTCCTGTCAAGATACTGAATTCTTAAGGGATTATTCGAAGTTTATAAATATAACGTTAATTTTTTTAAAGTTACTATGATTAATATGATTGGACAAAAATATTATTTTGATTCGGAATCGAAATCAGAAATTTCAAGTGACAATCATCACTCCAATGACATCAAATTCCGTTCATGGTAATGACATTTTTGTATTTAAATGTGAAGACTGTACATTACTTAGAAAATTTTATTTCAAATTTTTAATTGTTTATTTTGAATTTACGTAATAATTAAAAATTGATGAAAAGTGGAAAAAAAAATAAAATATTATCCGACTACCATAGTTTGCATTTATGTAAGAAATAATATTTCCATGTCACTGCATCATCAATAAAATAGATTTCAATAATAATAATTAGTAATTTAAATTGAAAGTAATCTTGTCCCATATTCATAAATTAAAAAACTCCCTTGTAAAGCCTTTATAAAAAAAAGTCTTGTCTTTGGGATATTTTTAATGTATATTCGAAGCAAACAGGAATCAGAGAAAACGAAAACTTTATTTATTTTTGGAATTACAAGAATTTACGAACATGAAGAATACTTATGAGCCAAGAGATTAAAAGTGCTGGAATGTGGGTGTAGAATCTCTAATATACTTTAAGGAATTTAAACTAAAGTTGTCTCTAAAACTACTGGAATTTAAGCGTATTAACAGGTATTTGTTATTATCTTTTGTTATACCACTTTTTTAAGATTCAACAGGTCTCCGAAAAGGACATAGAGTTAACTTAAAATGAGGTAAGGCTTAAAAAATTGTGTGCCATAATATTTTTTATAATAATTTAAGATGGATAGTAAATTGTATTTAATGTTAATTTTTTAAACATATTTTTGAAAGAGTTTTAATTATTTATTTTTTTATCTTTAAATTGTACTTTTTAATATTTAAATTATTTAGTATTTCTATTTATAATCTTTTTATAGCATATATGGTAAAAAAATTTGGGTTACACTGTAATTCCTCAATTGTGATTACTGTAGAATAGGGGAAACGAGGTATAATTAACTTACAGGTATGCTTGATTCAAGGTATTTTTCTAAGGAAAACTAAGTTTGGATTATACTTAATAAGTATTATATGTTTATATAGTTATATGTGTGTTTTGCTTATAAGTGTTATACTTATAAGTCTATGTTCATACTTAAGATATCACATAAATTTACATAAACTAAAAGGTAAAGCTTTGGAGAGTAATAAATAATAAATAATAAACAAATAATTTTGAACTTCCGGTTCCAATTGCTGTGCAATGCTCAAATATGTCATATATAAGTGGACATCAAAGATGCACTACAATCAACTATAACCATTTTAAATATTAGTCTATCACACAAAACATTAAGTATTTTGCCTCCTAAAAATGTTTTCGCTACTTATCATGGTACATTTTGCTACAACATGCATTCTCAGTCTTGAAAAGTCAGGTTTCATGCGATAAATATATTTACAAGTTAAACCATACTAGACTACAAACTACTGACATTTACTGTGCGTGTATAGACATGGTTCAAACCTCATTACACAATATTTTGTGGTACATCCCTTAGTTTGCTCGAATTCTCTGAACCAATATCACCAGCCCAGTTGTTTACATACCCTGATGGTTGGCTCGGTCCAAAAATTCGGAAAAAGATTGAGGAAGGGAAACACAGGAAATTAAACCTGCCTACAGGGACTTTCGGTAACATAGTTATACAGCCCAGACTCGAAGTGAATGAGAACGAACTGCAAGGATACGAAACCCACTTTTTATTTGTCAAATCCTCACCCTGAAACTTTCTCACGAATAAATATTGAGCTTTTTTTCGAATGAGATCTAAAAGTTAACCTATCAGAATGTCATATGGTTTATCGTTATATCTCGTTAATGACTTAAAACAATTATGTCAGAAAATAATATTGAATTACATTTTTAAGTTGCGTAGAATAACATAGTTCTAAAATTGCGAATTAAACAATTCAAAAATTTATTTAGAGGTTTTTATATCAGAGTTTATGTCAAGTAGTATTTTTAGACGTTGATAGTACTTCTGTGACTCATGACCAAGGATAACTCTTTGATATTTTTATTTCTATTCAGTGAAAAAAAAATTGTTGGTCAAACTCAATTTCCCTCAATAAACACTTATAAATGTCCCGTAATTCAACTCTTATAAAAATATTTTTTATTATATTTTTGAAAAGATTAATTATTGAGTATATTAAAAATCGTATTGCGTCTTCGTGCTAACTGATTAATTAAATATCAATCATGAATATTTTTCATTAATAATTAAACAAATATAATAAAACTGTGCTTTATAAATAAAAAAATACGTATTGGAAATTTAATGTTGCGGGATTTAATCATGCTCTATTAGTTTAACTACTAATATTTAATTATGGGTCATTCATAAGTGTTTATAAAGAAAAATTGAGTCGGACATAAAAAAAAATAGAACTACTCCAAAAATTATCCTAGTTCATATAAATCAAAAAAATAATAGTTACGTATAAAAATTCAAAAATCTACAAGTCTTAGACTCCGATATAAAAGCTTCTAAAAATGAAGTATTAGTACTGTTTAATTTTACACTACTACTCGAGCCGACCTCAACATGGCTGAAGCGCGGAGTCAAAATCCCTTGTTAGTTCATTACGTGCCTCTTCAAACAAGTTTGCACACGGTTTTACTATCCCTATGATTATATAGCACTCTAATCGCGAAAGTGGCGTTTCCACCATGGGAGTTAAAATGTCAAAATTTCCATTTTTCAAAATTGCCATTTAAATGGGTTAATATTATTAGTAAAATAGTTGGGCGTGTTCAAAACCATGGAAATCATGACATAGCTATTGATAAAATTTAGTTCATCGATTTTAATTTTTGCAGCTCAAAAAACAATTTTGAAAACTTAAACTTAAAATCAAAAGAATCATATAACAGTACAAATTTTAGTTAAAGTCCATTTTGATTGTGAAAACTGTACAAAGAGTTAAAAATAAAACAAAGAAATATCCAGTATATCAAGACACTATCACTGAAAATGTTTAACATGCAAAGTGCAAAAATCAGAAAAAAAGCACTACTTGGAATCGTCCAAAGTATAAATTTGTTAACTGGACGTCACGTGTTTACAGCCCTATGCTTTATCCTTCATTTTGATTTTTTTAGCATCAACCTATGGAATGGGATAACTGATCTCACAATATATTAGTACATACAAATGATATGAGTTCAACCTGCCTAGAGCAATTATAATTATACAGCTTGTAAAAAAGATTTCCTTTTGGGAACCCGAAACACGTTTTATTTTATTTAAGAGCTATAACTATTTAGGTTTAAAAACTCCTAATTAAATAGTTTAAGTATTTATACGATAAAAAAGTCTCTAACGTATGATCATTTATTTAACATAAATGTACCCTTTCTTAACACTATTTAAAAAAGATAACTCACATTATTTAAAAAAGATAACTCACATTATTTAAAAAAGATAACTCACATTATTTAAAAAAGATAACTCACATTATTTAAAAAAGATAACTCAAATTATTTAAATTTTATATTTTCTATGTGATGATGAAGCCAAAACGAAAACCAGGTGTGATAAACTTCTGCGTCTATTAACCTCGATCTCATTTGTCACAAAATAATCCTCTCCAAAGCAGTTTTTTTTCAGCTCTCTCGTTACACGCTATATTTCACAGAAGTTTATAAGGAGGATCAATGGTTGCTAGAGTTTCAAATGTAATTAATCTGTTTATAAACTTTGAAACAAAAACATTTGATACACTGTATTGCTGTTTCACCAGTTTTGAATTATTTGAATAAATGTATTTTTATTTAAATAACGCACAGTAAGTTTTCAAAGGATTCGGCTGAAGAAATTGAGATGGGGTTGTGGATGTTAAAATTCAAAAAATAAATTTAAAAATATCTGTGTTTGCTAAAAAGAAGCAATGTTTGTAACAGCATACAGTAAATAAAAAAATTAAATTTACCCGAAATATAATTTTTTTTAGATATTACATTAATCACGATAGTAAATGATAGCGAATAAACAAAAATATACTACTGAGATAGCGGTAAAAACGCATTAAACAACTAAATGTAGCCTGTAACTTGTTTTTTGTTCAAATATTTAATATTTAAACCAAAGGTTTACACAAATTAATTTAATTAAAAGTGATGTGTGTATTGCATATTTATATGCAGACTACAAGTAAAATCAGCTATCAATCAATCGGAATTTTGATAGCAACACTTTTCTCGAAGATATGTATTTGGTAAAAAACGTCACCAAACTTGAATCGACAAATATCTGATTTGCTGATCAGCCATTTCTAATAAAACACTCGTCATATTACCAGACACGAATGAACTGTCTACAAATGACTGATTTCTAGGATATGTCATTTAGGAGTATCGTAGAGAATACGAGATTTCAACAGTCATACACAATACATATGGATTGGCTTGCACATAAAAATCCTTGGGCTTCTTTGGTTTCAATAAAGATTTATTAAGTTATTTGTTTTATTGATTATTGAAAGTTGAGACGGGCTCATTAAATTGCCCTGTTAAATAGCTGGATGTATTAGTACAATTGTTATCAGTTTGATTGCAATTGTTATCAGTTTGATTGCAATTGTTATCAGTTTGATAGCGAAATTAAAATATGAAACAAAAAGCAATTTCTAATTGAATTTGTCTTTATTTAAACGTTATTGTCTTTCAGACAATATTTTCAAGGATAATAAAAAATCATATGCAATTTTGTTCACCTTTAAAATGTTATTGCGATTCACGCAACTTATCTGTATGGTCTATTTTAATCTTTAAAATCCGATAATTTTTATTTAAGCATTATGATGTAGAATGAAACACATTAATTTATGTTTATTGAGGTATTTTAATATAAAAAACGTCTCGTTTCTCGTTTCTTCTAAGTTCTAGTGTAACCAATAACTTTTGAAATTCATTTGGAATCAAACCAACATGAATTTATTAAAATAATCTCTAGAAGTCAGCAAATATAGTTTTTGAATATTCAACACCAAACATTTACTTTAATATGCTAATGCACTAATCTCATCTCTTTTGATCTTATTGCATGCATAATATATTTAAGTAATGGAACATTTCGTCTCATTGATTTAATACTTTATTTAATGGAACCAAATAAAACACAAACATGTGATTGAAAATTCGGTTTATAAATTGGATTAATAATTAGACAGTTATTTTACATCCTTATTTAAATACTTTGTCTTGTTACATAAAAAAAATCAGGGAACTACAAATGGTCTAATCTAATTTTGATAGTTAGGTACATATTTATTTTGGGTCGTTAAACTTTCGTGTGTTTAAGTATTTTTTAAACACGCGAGTTATTCATTTTATTTGACATGTAGTCCAAGTATATCCAAGTATTTTTGTGTTGTAAAACTTTACATTATTATAAAAAGGAACATGTTTTATTGAATATATCATAAAGAACTTACTAATTATACTTAATTACACAACCATAACATATCTTAAACTATCTTCTTTGCTGAGATAAAAGGAAAAAGTAAATAACGCAAAATGGCAATGGAAAATAGTAAGAGATAATTTCCTAAATAAAAACACCTATATATGTTCGTGTTATATAACTATCGAGTACAAATCTTTTATTTTTTACCAACTTTTTCACCACTAACAAGCAACATTAAACTAAATTAGCATTTATAATAAAATGACGTTTGCACAGAGTTCGATTTTCTTTTGTGAACAAATGACATGATCTGTTAACACCCTTTTCTTATACATACATTCATTAATAATTATGTTTCCAGCTATATAGAGTAACGCTGCACAAATAAAAAGTTTACTCCATAAAACTGGTTGCAGCAAGTGCTAAATATGAGCAAAATAGTAGGGCAAACTAGGGACACATGACCCAATTTGAAGTTTTTTTCTTGTAACTTTTAAAAATATTGCTATACACTATTATGGACAATACATAAAAACTTATAGAAACTTATACATAAAAACTTATAGAAAGTTTTTTTTCTGATACGAAAACTTATAAAATAACACCTTCTTGTACATTTCAATATAGCTGAAATATAAAGAATATTTTTCGTAACGCCGCACAGTGGTCGGAAAAGGCTGAAAAACGGTCAGAATTCATTTATTTTTTTGTGGTTTGACAAAAATGCATAAAAATTCGGTTTTGTAGGTTTTTGACCCATCTGAGTCGATATAGGACACAATCAAGTTTGTAAACCCTATAGATTTTAAGTTACAGTTAATGCAAAAAAAATAGTATGTGAAGATGTAATGTGAAAATTGCGAAAAAGAATAACGCTTTAATCAACATGTATTGTGCAAATGCATATGCGTATGTTTAGGTCATGGTAATACGTAATCGTACGTCAAGTAGTCACAAAAAGCCAAAACACTAACAAAATCTTTTAAAAATGAAACGTTGAGCTAAAAAAAAATTACACTATTTTCAATATTTTCTGCTCTCAATTTAGCTTATAAAATTAATTGAAACCAAAGTTTTTTAATGTGAATATTTTTTTACTAATTTTTGAACACATGAATTATATAATCTTAAACATTTAAGTTTGTGAAATAATTATAAAATATTTAACATTAAAATTTGTGGAATAATTATATAATATTAAACATTTAAGTTTGTGGAATAATATCAAGTTTAATATCAAAATATCGTACAAAAATATGAATACACAGAACATATACTTTCAAATTAACCGTCAACAGTTTTTTAAGATCATATTAATTAACAGTATTTTATTATTGAAGATGTTAAGGTCAAAAATGGTATTAATATTCATCTAAAGACTTTTTAATGAATTTTAAATGAATTTTCGTTTAATTTTAATAAGATTATTAATTTTAATAATTAATTTAAGTAAGATTACAATATTAATATAATAGTTTTTTTGAGTCTTCGTGTAGCTCTAATTTGTTGTTTGTTTTAGGCTTTGCGCGAAAGGTATTTATGTAAGGGTCCGATGAAATAGTAAGGAAGTTAAACACATCTTCATTTGTATTTTTCCTTGAACTTTTTCTCGAGTGTTCTCGTCTGTACCACCGAAAGTCTTTGTTTCTGGCTTCTTGGGCTTCTTCGGTCAAAGCTCCTATTGGTAACATATATGATGAAATCACTTCCCCTCCATGAAACAATACCTTATGAACAGTGTTTGGCATGTAGTACCAGGGGTATAAATCAACATATAAAATTGCGGTTTCTCTACAGTAGTTTTGAAATTTTAGAGGATCAATTTCAGCACTACTATTGATTGTATCCAAGATAATTTTAAATCTATGAATTAGATTTCTATCAACTTTGGTAATTTCCGAAGTAATAGTAGGATCCTTAAAAAATCTTCGAGATGTATTACCATCGTTGGAAGTGCCCATTCCTTGTAGGACCACATCGACATTTAATCCTAAAACCTTTTTAAATTTTTCTTGGATTTGCTTTTTTGCATTTAGTTTTATTTCTTTGGTTTCTTGCGTAGTTTTCCACTTTTTAAAACTCATGTTGTAGGCAATGTGAAGAATACACTCCATAAATTTTATACGAGCATGAAGTGGTGAGAGACCAAGCTTAATTGATTCCTCATAAATGATTTTAGTATCCAAAAGTTGTAGATTGTTCATTTCTGAAGGCTTAGCTTTGCATATTGGGCATACTGCCATTGATGGCGTATTTGTCAAATATTGGGTAACTTTTCCATCGATCATGGATAGCACTAAACAATGTTTTACGTGTATTGTTTTGTTATTGTAGGTAAGTATTGTTACGTTCAATTTTTCGATATCTTCATGCATTTTACCAACTTCTTGTCGAACTAAATCTGGAGTTTCTTTTGCAAAAAGAAATCTAATTGGTCTGCAAAACTGTGTGGATGAGGGTCTTGGATTTTCCCAAACAAGAGTATCTTCATCTGTTGTTAAACGCAATGGAACCAGGGTCGTCATAAAAAGATTGACGTCGGTCTCTTTTTCGTTTTCAAACATCTGCTTATATTGGCTGTGACCAGCAGACCCATCACACCCCCACTTGCAAAATAGTTTAAATTTGTACACTGTTGGTTCGACTTCGAATTTTATGAGAAAAATTCGTTTTATTGTGTGGTCCAGCAACGTTTGGATATTAACTGTCGCATGACTTTCTGATACTTCAATTTCAGTTGGGTAGCATAGCTTTTTCTGCTCTAAAACTTGATCGTAGGACGGGAAAATGTTGCTTCCTAGTTCCTTTGATGATTGTCTTAGAACGTTATAATCATGTTTAGATAAGGAGGCATCTATTAGTATAGCAAGAGCTTTTTCAGCACTGTAAAAGTCAGTATCATTTTGGTATTTCTTTGATGCAGCAGTTAATAGTTCTTTCGATACACTATCAAGAATTTGTTTAATTTTCCGACGCTTTGTTCGATCCGAACATTCGTCAAAAGGCTTTTCAGGTCGACCAGCTTGCGTGGAAGTAGATGGTTCTTGTTGATCTAGTGTGCTAGAGCTAGCCTGTGCGGAAAAAAATGGCTCTACTATTTCCATATAATGTGTGCTGTAGACACCCGATGCAGAATTACTTGACTCTACGAGTTCTAAGGAATAAGTGTTAGCAAGCCACTTCTTATACTTATTATAAAACCCTTTTTTGTTCCGACTACAATCAAGCCACCTTTTACGAAAATGGGGTACAAATATTTTGGATAAATACCTTTTTATTCCTTCTCGTTGATCTGGGGTTATCAATGGGTAAGATACTTTCAAAGCGTCGATGCTTTTTTCGATATCAAATTGGCTCTTTAAAACAATTTCTACTAATTCACTATAACAACATTTAAAACTCGCCATTTCGTCCTTACCGATGAAACATTATCGAACGTCTGGTAAAAGAGGTTTGAAATTGTTTGGTCACCTTTGTCGAAAAATTTTGTATGGGAACTGTTTATAAGAATGAATTTTGGACTTCTCCCTCCCCCCCCCCCTCCGCCCCTCCTTCCCAAAAGCCAATGAGCATCTCTTGAAAACATTATTATTGAAAACAAATCAGAACTTTTATCTCCTACAAAGATGACACCAGTATTTAAGTTCTTTTATTTGTTTATAATTAAACTCTTTCTAAGTGAAGTGGTCGAAACACCTGTCGTTTTTCCTACTTTGTTTCTAGATTAACAGCTGCCGTGGAGCAACGCGCAGCAGCGTTGTGCTTTTCGACGATTTTTGAACAGCTAGATTTTGACACTTCTGTTTGTAATTATGGTGTCCGTACGTTTCCGCAGCTGAAATTTAGATTTATCTTTTATATACGATTTGGAAAACTAGTTAATTTTAATGAGACTTTGGAGCATAGTGGAGAAAGAAAGTTGCACTCTTTCAACTATTTAAAAACATAGTATTTTAGAAACTAAGATCAAAAACTAATTTAAAAACTATTTTGTATTTTTTAATCAGGTAAAATAAAAGAAAACCTTTTATAAAACTCAAAACACGCAAAAAAATTGTGTAATAAAATTATAAATCGTGTATTTTGAATTCCATTGTATCGCCTCAAAACGGGCTATTTTTCATTTGTTGACTTTTCGTAACTATAAATACAACAAAAAATTATTTTTAATGATTTATATTTGGTAATCTTACTATTCAATTATCTATTAATTTAAAAATCTATTCATTTTGCATTTTTCTAACACTTCGAAATTTGGCATTTTGGCCGCTCCCAGACCACTGTGCGCCGTTTCGGTTTTCATTGTAAAGTTTTTAACTGAAACCTTTGATGTGAGTAAATTCACTGTAAACGTTCAAAATTCCCTTAAGCCCAACCTCGAAATAGGAGCATATTGCTTAATAAAAAAATTCAAACTGCGCCTATGGACTGTTCAATAGAACTGGTTCCTTTTAGTCCCCAAAGGAAAAAGGCATTATATGCAAAGATTATGCAACGAAAAACTACACAGATTTCGTCTCCATAAATTTTAGCTACTTATTTTCTCATGATCAATTGGATTTTTCGGGGCCCATATTTCTTGTGAACCAACCAAAGGTAGCCGGTGAAATTTTTGAATTTGAATAAAGCATATTTTCGAGGGTTTTTTTTTATGTCATATATATTTTTAGGGAGAGAATAATAACATTAACCTCAAAATATTATATTTTTATATTTTGGACTGACTGCAAAAAGCATGCTGCTTATGGAATTTTAGAGAGTTTTATCGAAAAATGCCTTAAACAGCATCAATGCCAGCAACTCTTTAAAAACAAAGTCATTTTTTATACAAATAACGAATGGTAAAAGTCAGTTGCTTCGGTATCGATATTTTTGAAAAGCTTGAACATTCTCTTTTATACCCGCATGATCGTGATAGCTCTGTCTTAAAGGATTATACACATATCTAAAGCTTCCTTTTTAATGTATAGGAATTTTTAATTTGTGTGCACGTTGATGTTCTTTAAAATGCTGAATTATTTTCCATCGTGTTGGACATTTCCGTTTTAAACTGATAAATTGTGTTGAAATGAATTAAAAATCTAAAACATTAAAGTATATACTCAGTTATATCTTGAAATTAATAATTTAGTCATACGGTTTAAAAATAACTTTCCAATGTGTCAGGGTCTTCTGATACTTGAATTGAATGCTATCCTTACGTCAATCAAAATCGTTCAAATCTACATAAATAAAGGATACATTTTAATAACTAATTTCATATCTATAAGTCACTTGTAAAAAAAATATTAACAGAATTACGTCATTGATAGAAAGCTAAAAGTGAAGTGATTTTTTTTTAACATTAGTACGTTTGCTAGTTCAAAAACATAGATTATAAATCAGTTGTTTGTTCAAAAACAAAACTTATAAATTAGCAGAAGATAATTTTTTAGAAAAGAAAAACTATGAACACGGGTGTAATGTTTGTTTTTAATCTTTCAAATATTTCTTAGACAAATATTTTGCCATAATTAATCTGGAGTTAAAACTAATACGACTAAAATATAATTTTAAAGTTCAATAAATACGCATAACAGTGTCAAATTTATTTGTTTTTCAACTGATATATATCTATAAATATTATAAAGGTTTTTTTATTAAATCAAAACCATTCACAGACACTTTAAAGTATTTTTGTTGTGAAATGTTATAAAAAAATTGTTTTACAAATAACATTTTTGAAAATTCACACAAAAAGCTTTTTATTGTTAAAAAAACTATGTTTTGATTATTCGTTTTCGGAACCAATTCTTACACTATTCAAAACAACGACAGAGCACAAAATCCAAAATACACAAAAATGCAGACATCATCAAATTGACACAAAACTTTTTTTCGCGAAATATTTTTGTTATTTCATTTGCTACCTCTGCAATATTTCCTTATTCAAAGAGAATAAAGTATATATATAATTTTTAGAAAAAAGTTTAAAAAAACACGGTAATCGTGAAAAAATGCATCAAAAGTATATTTACTTTAATGATTCGTCTAAATTACTATAAATGTTCATTAAAAAGTTAATATAAAAAATTAAGATTGTTTTTAAAAATATGTATGCTAAAACATTTCCGAAATTCCAATTTTTTGACGATTTTCTTCTTTGGTAAGTTTGTAATTTCTAATATTGATAACTTTAAACGATTATAAAACATTTTAATGTCCTAAAACAAAGAAAATACAAAGATTATATACATGTTAACTTTTGAATTTTTAAAACAAAATGGCATTTTTTACCTTTTCCCTAATTTAAATGTTATGAAAACACAAAATAAGCTTTAATAAAACAAAGTGAGTAACATATTTAAGAAGTCCCAATGAACTATCATAATTTCACGAGTATTTTGTAATCTAAATACAATAAAGAAATCACTTTAAATACGACAATATCGCGCGGTGTTTTTTTAAAAAATTAAATATCCTAATTTAAGAAAATTGACAACTTACTCTTTAAAATAAGGTTAAGTTAAAACAGTGAAAATTAAACGTACAATAGAAAAGGCCAACATGCAACAAAAATATTCTCATAAATAAATATAAAGAAAAAACGGTTAATTTAACATTCTTATGAGAGCAAGAGTATAAATAAATATAGATATATATTAAAAACATCATCAGATTTCTGAAAATGTTTCAATCTTAAAACTGCAGTCATCAATCCAAATTATGATGAAAGAACAAACGAACAAATCAAAAGTAAAAAGATTTTGCCCTAGAGAGTTAAAAAGTATTAAACATTGACATTTTATTCTTTTATTTTGATAAAAAAAAACCTGAAAGACATTACTATATAGGTCCTTTGGGAATGGTTATTTCCGAAAAGTGTGCTCTGGAAATAAAGAGTCATTTGTTCAAGACTTAAAAAAACTAACATTTGAACAAATTATGTCTTTTGTCTTTTAAAGATCTATGATATTTCGGGAACATGTGTTTAAGAGTATGAATAAAAATAGCCTATTGTTTTATTTCTGCGTAATTTAACATCGCTAATAATGTGCTTTATAACAATCTTGGAGAGATAATTAAAAGTTTTTAAGATGATAAAGACTAAAAAAACTTGTAATATTTGTCTTTTGCTTGGTCCACGACTATTTAAAAGTTGCATGTTTGTCCATCTTTACTTTTTAGATAAAATGTGTTAGTAAAATAAAATAAATTTGAATTTGCAAGTAGATATTTTCGCATGTATTATTCAAAAAGTATTAATTAAAAAAAAATTAGAGCTTACCTGGGAAGCCATATATTAATTTAAAGTATACAGTATTACAATAAGCTAACTATAACTTCAAGATAAGAATGCTCAAAAAACATTTTTTAAGCTGATCAGTGATTGTATGAAACAGAAATAAACACTAAAACTTCTTACTACGTTCTAGTATTTTCAACTTTTTGTTTCAACGTAAAAATTTCCAAAAAGACATTTATACTAATTAAACGTTAATTAAACCATTTATATGTGTTCACTCCCTATAAGTCAATGATAGAAAAACCTTATATAATTTAAAACTAACTATTCCTTTCTTTAAAAGTAAAAAAGCAAACACTCTTTCCAGACTGTTATGGCCAAATATATATATATATATCCTCCTACGTCACAGTCTCGAAAACACCTGAACTCGGGCAAATCTTTCTATTATGGCATATATCCGTCCTCACTATAATAATTGATGGTTGGGGCTGAATCTCAATCTATGTAAATAAACCAAGACGGTAGACTCAAAGTTTGACTCGAAGTAATTATAGGATGGGGGTGAAATTTATGGATTCTTTCTCGGGTTTGGTGTTTATCGAAAGAAAACAGTCTTGTCTGATGCTCATTTCTATCACCAGTGAGCAAATGCTAATATGAGCATGTATTTCACTGACTTACTTTGCCAAAGTTGTAATTCACATTGCCATAAACATTAAATTGGCATTATTATCAACCACTAACGAATATACCAACTTTTCTCAATAAATTCTAATCAGTACCGGTAATTGGGGGAATTTTAGGCTAAACTGTGACCCTTTGTAACTCTTACCTAAATAAATAAATTTTTAGGAATCTTTTCAATTAGAGAAAACACTTTCCACTACCAAATATTTCGTTTTTCACTTTTTTAAGGTGAGCCATTTTTCAGATTTCGGAAACCAAAACCTGAACAATGCTTCAATCGAATTCTAAAAAAAATGGTGAAATTAAAACCAAGCACGAAATTTTTAGCAGTGAATTTTATGTGTATTGAAAAATTTTTATAAGTAAAAGTTAGTAGTATGTTTTTCGGCTAAAATTACTATTTAAGAACCACAATTTTCCTGATCTTCTGCAGCCTCCACTTAGAAAAACCCAAAGTAAAATTTACCGAAAAACTTGCTCACCAATTATATTTCTTTATCTCAAACTAATTTTGATCTTAATCAATGGAGTTTCAGTTACAGTTTTGTGTAACCATGTCAACAATTTGCTTTGGAAAGGGGGAACAGTTGGAGTCCCGTTTTGTCGCTATTATTTGCATAACAGATTTTCCAATGATGGGGGTTTTCCTAAGGTCCTCTTATGACGCTTGTTTGGAGTTTAGCAACCATACTTTTTTCTGGGAATCAGGAAATATTTGAGCGGTCGTTATGCAAAGAATAAAAAAAAATATCGTGGGAGAAAAATCTGTGCCGTTTTGATGATGTTTGCATTTTTGTTATATTTGAGATTTTGTGATTTCTGGTGGTTTTGAACATAGTGTTGGAATTTGGTACTGAAAAGGATCATTCAAAATATAATTTGTTTTTACTGAATGGTATTTTCGTTTAAATTCTCAAAACGTTATTATTATTATAAAAGTAGATTTGTGAAATAAAATTTTAGTATAAATTAAAGGTATCAAAATGGCCTTAAATGAAAAGATACAATTATAAATTCTATGCACTGAAATAAATGACACTTTCAAATCTGAGTTAATATATTTTTTCAATTTTAAATGAAGCATTTAGTTTCATACATGACGTCTCAGTCATTTCAATTCTGAAATACCAGATATGCCCGGGGTTAAACAAATAAATTACTTTTCATTTGCTTAAATGTAGTCATCTTCTCAGGTAGTTGGCAGAAGGGTTATTGGTTTGGATACAGTATCTTCTGTGGATGGCGGAAGTTCGTATCCCACCTACTACCAGTCGTCCTATAAAACGCATTTGAACTAGAAAATAGTAGGAACATCTACCTTGAATCACAATACTCAGTTTTTAAAGAAGTACTTATTTAAAAATGAGCATATAAGGTAAATTTCGAACCATTTTTAAAGCATGAATATGCTGTTCATTCTTGAGTACATGCATGGTTTCAGAGCATTCGCAAGTTTCAAACTTGAGTAATATTTACTCAGCCGGTTTAACTCTGTGACATACTCATATTTGAGTATTTTTCACTCAGTTTTGAAAATGTCATTTTTAGTGTGTACGAAATAAAAACTAATAATAACTATACTGTTTGTTAATGCAATGCAAATTGTAATATAATTGTAATTGTATATTCATACTTTATATCTATTCTGCACTCTAAAATATAAAATTAAGGAATTAGCATTGGATATTCGGAAAAATTCTTATACTTAACATAATCAATGCTCCACACATGTAATATATAACTAAATTAATGCTCCATAACTTATGTAAGTAAATAAATTCTCTTTATAACATATAGCTATATTTATTCTTTGTATAATATTTAACTAAATGAATGCTCTCTTTCAAAGTTATTCATTGACTATTTTCCGAAAAATATATGTTTGCAGTTGACTCAATTTGTTTTCTAAAAAAAAGTAATTTCCTAACATTGAAGATGTACGCACAAAAGTTTTCTCGAAAAACGGTTCAGCCGGTTTCAAAGAAGATAATTTCGTGAAAATTTATAATCTATTTTTAAGAGTAAAACGAGTTTCACCTGTGGTCACTTTTATTACAGATTGTATTTTTGATATTTTACGTGAGTATGGCTCTTTTCGAGTTCCATAACGTATTCATCTAAACACAAATGCGTTGTTTTTTAGAACTTTCATCCTCGCAAAATTTACTAAAGAACAATTTAGACTGAGAAAGATTCTCAAATTCCACCGCGAATCGTTTCAGTACATCTCATTTTGTAACAACTCAACAATTCAAAGAAAGGGAATAAATATTTATTCTTGCCATGTTTCGTGTGCATAACACAAGCACCGAAGAAGAAGGAAATCAGATACATTATTGATCAGATGAATGGAAAGCGCTACACGATGTCTAAAATAAACTAAAAAAAGACATGCACGTATTGCACTAGCGCACATCGGAAAAGTTATTGGGCTGTTGTATGACACAACGAATTCAATCATAGAAAAGTACCGAAGCCAATTCAGGAAGAAACTATGCCTGAATCTTTTATCTGTAGTTTTTATCACCTCTCGGCTTCGACACGCTGGATTCTCGTAGAAAAGAGACAATAACATCTTTTTAAAAAATTACCAAAAGCTGAAGTGTCCTATCAGAAAAACGTCCTGGGATCAATAAGGAGGGAAAATCAATTGCAACCACTGTGGCTTTTGCTTCTTCGTTTCATTCCGAATTACGAGAAGATTGCGTAAGACATGCTTTGGCTCCTTTGCGCATACGTTGGGCGGTGAATTAGCTATGCTTTCGGTTGATGGCTCTAAAAAAAAGAGATGATTGAGTGCCGAACGGCACGCGACGATTAAATCTTCGTTAACCCTAAAGCAATATTAATGTAAAAAATCTATCATTTCACCACTTCTTGTGTATCTTCTTCTTTATTTGGACATAATAAAAGATAAACTTTAATTTTACTATACATTTTTCTGAATTTTTATTTTAGTTGGGTTTTTTCTTGTAAATCATACCTTATTATTTTCACGTTATGTAAACTTTAGTTCAATGACTTACGTCAAGTTTATTGAATTTCGATAGCAAGTTATGATTTTAAGGAGTAAGAAAGAAGATAGTGGAACTTCTTTGGAAAAGAGACTGTATGCCGCATTAGTGGAAGGCCAAAAAGGCAGTAAATTATTTATAAATGGGGGCTAATAATTCAAAGTGTTGGTTAATAATGTTCAATAAATTAGTGATGGTTATTATAATAAGAAATAATTCTTAAAATTATATTAATTACAAATAATAATTACTTTAATTTTTGAAATAACTGGAATTAATTACGGACTTGGTTTGCTGTTGATTTGTAATTAATTATCGGTTCTTCGCTAATATGTCAGCATTGGTAAAATGACAGTTTTTATTCGTTATTGACTACAAACAATTCACATATATTTATTTAAATTAGGGTAAGAGTTATTTATAAATTAATTGTCACACATAAATTTTTAATCAATGTTAATTATTAGACGTTTATTTTATCAAAAATAGTTTGTTCTTTGTTATTTCCAAGGTCGGCGGCGTTGACTTATTAAGCTTTTAGTTTCAGAAAAAATATTGTATTGGGTTTGGGCAGCGGTAGAAGCCTGGCTACAGCCTTTTACACCAGACTTTAAAGTTAATTCGAATAAACATACAATTGAAAGACATACAATACTGCTCTGTCAGAAGTGTGGGGAATAATGAAAATTGTCATTTCCTGTTCATATTTGAGATGAAAAAGTAAGCTTCATTCTGGGACGGGATATCCATATAATTTATCTGCAAATGTAATTTAAAAAAGTGCAAACCGTTTTGTCCTTTGGTAATGTTTGACGACCATTTTTGAATACTTTATTTTTTTGGCAATATTTTTAATAACCATTTAAAAGAAAAACTTAAACACGTCAATTGCTAATCTAAGGTGTGTTTATTATTATTTTGAAAAAAAATTCTTGCTAAACAAACACGTTCCTATAGTTTCGGAACAAAAGTGACTAAGAATTGCCCAGTTTTACCGTCAGCATTCAGAAATTCCCTTTCAATAATTTATTCTATGGATTAACATATTTTTTCTTTGATGTGTGGTGATTTAAATTTCTCTTTCATGTAAGATAGTACAGTAGGATATTTTATGCGCTGCATTAGGTATAGCAACACTGTAATATATTTTATGATAAAATGATGATAAATAAAATATAAAGAAGTTTATGCTTTAAGGAGACCTGAATTTTGTGTATTCTTGTTGGTATGGTCTTCATAACCCCAGGCTTTTTTAATTGTCTCTAAGTTCATTCGGACGTTTATTATAAGCTAACAAATAAATACTTTACAGTAGATTAAAATAATTTTCAAAAACAATATTCAGGAGTTTTCTGTACACAAACTTGAAGCTTATTAGTTCCTAAGCATACCAACAAGTTCAGAAACAATAGGTAGATAATGTGGATTTTATTCACAAAAAACTTTATCCAGTTTCTCCTTAGATTATCATTGGATAGTTTGTTTTCGGAAATTCATGTCCCTTTAGGAGAGAAGTAACCAGTTTTTACTTATTGATAATTATATGTAATTGCACTGTAAAACTTTTAGAGAAACGTTAAAGCAAGAAATGGTCAGCTTACTCCGGAATCGTGTAACGTTACAACCAAAATCATGTTAACTTTACAGTATAATAAAAAGTAGTTTATCTCTCTACTTATATATGTAGTTGTTTTCTAAATAACTTTAGCCTCCAAACTTCAGGGCACTATTAAAGTCAAAATATGGCGACGGGGTAGGTTTTCCAAAATTTCACGGGGCAAGAATTCCAACAATGCCTTGTAGATAAACGTGCTTCAACCTTTAAAATATTCCAAAAATGCAATTATTTTTAATGTATGGCCAAGTAACAAAACCATACATTAAGTTCTGAATGTAAAAAGTTTGGTTTCTGATTAAAAATTGTCTAAATAGTAATAAAGAAAGCTGACAGTAATTGTACCACTCTGAATAGAATAGTTGGAAAATTTGCCCCATCTACTTTAGGCAGTCTGGGAAAATATACCCCGCATACGGGGCACGTTTTTCAGCTCAACGTGCTTGCATTTAACTACTAGCTGCCAAAAAGTGTATTTACTTTTTACAAAAGTAGCAATGCTAGTTTGTAGATAACCATGTGAGGAAGGTAATGACACGTTGTTTTATTCAAAATAAATAAAAGTAAAAAATATACAATCAAAAAGAAGAAAACATGGAAATCTAGCCCCGGTCTCCCATTTTAAAAAAGATAACGATTTTGTCAGGGGTCGGCGTGGTGCTCTGGATAAGGTTATGTTACTCAGATTACCTTATTGGGCTTCTGTCCTCCAATTATCTATCCCTTAACCCTTTCAGTCCCACCTTTTTATTTTTTATTCTAAAAATCATTTATGAAATAGACTCATTATGACTCCAGAATGAAATGGTAAAAAGTAGGGGAAAAAATCTTAATTTTTTAACTGAAATTTAAAGAAATTTTTTGGGGGAATAATAACTATTTTGAAAAATTATAACAATAATTTTTTCGAAACTTTATTTGTTAAAAATAGTTTAAAAAAATCTATTTTTAAACATTTAAAAATGCATGTCTGAAGAATTTAGGGCCAATTTATTTGATAAAATTGTTTCAGAATGAATTTCATTTTTACCATGTTTTTCAAATTTTTCATTTAACTACCTGCAAACATTATTTAATTCTTCAAAATACATGATTCTTCCATCTAACGATACAAAAAGAAAATATAACTTTATCGAAAAATTTATTTTGAATTTAATAAAATGCATTTAAAATAAGTGCGAGTTTAACTTAGTTAGAAAAAAAATCATAAGTTTGATGATTCCAAATGGAATCCTTGGGAGTGAAAGGGTTTAACGTATCGTGCAAGGAAAAATGTATGTATCAACACCGTGCTCAAAAAAGTAACGCTTCACCAAAAAGCTAGTTTTTTAGGAAAAACGCCTGAAATTTATTTTTTCCATTGCATTTCAGTACAGAAAAGAAAAGAATCTGCTAGCTGTATCCCGTGGGTCTTAACTACGCGACACGTCCCGTATTGCCCTCGCGTAATAGCCTACGTTAATTCAAGCAAACCAATTTTGTCAGTTACATCTCTTTTCCGCTCGTTGTGCAAACTAAAAAGAACAGCTTTTTGCGAAAGTGGACCTCAGGAAATGCCCACAAAAAGAATGGAAACATCGTTTTAGAGAACGTCGTTCGTAAAGTTAATACAAAGTACTACCGTTTTCGCGAAATTTTATTTTCCATTTTCAAGGAATTGGGAAATGTCGACCAGAAAAATGACCAGGCAGTTTTATTTTGCTTACATTTTTATCTGACAGATTTGTTTTCCCATATTCTTTTGAATTTATTTCTAAACTTGTAATGGATTAAATGTAAAAGGAAATGTTGCAAATATCAATTGTATGAATTTATTTGCCTTCTTTATAAAATTTTTCACAAATCAATAATAGTAATTATCTATCATGCTTGATTGTATAAATATTTATTTAATTTCAATAATTATGCATTATAGCTCTCTTAATGATGATAATAAAACATTGTTTGTACTTCCAAAACCGAAAACACCCACAATGACAAACTTTTACAAATAGTTTTAATTAATAAATCCTAATTAATATCAAATACAGCTTTAATAATTTTAAAACAAAAGAATTTTAAAAATAATATTACATTGCATGAAAAATAAGTTCAAGCGTTTTCAATACAACATACTGCAAACTCAGTCACAAAAACAGTAAAAACAAGATAAAATAAGAATATCGCAACACGTATTCCCTTATTTGTTTATCTTTTACTGAGAAAAACGTCAAACCAGCAACTGACTAAATAAATCCATATTTTTTAATTATGTTATGAAAATTTTTCTTTGTTTACATTTATTTTAAGAGAATAGCATATTTAGTTTAATATTTTTAACTGCTGAAGAGAATAACTATGTAAATGTGTGAAAATAATTTTTTATTTTATTCTGATAAAAGATCTTTGTTCTGAAGTTAAATGGTATAGGCAAATTTAACTAACATAGCAATATAATCGTCAAACCCTTTATAAATTTTTTTTAATCAAAATACTTAAGTTATATATTTCAACTTATTTTTTTTATTAAAACTAGAACTCGATTCTAAACTAGAACTAGTTGGAGCAGGCTTTTCTATAAGGCCTTGTTGGAAATCTTACCCCGTCAATATTTGGAAAACACGTCGTCATATTTTGACTTTAATAGTATCTTGACGAGTAGAATTTTAAATTATTTTGAAAACGAATGTATAGTTACGTAGAGAGAGGAGCCACACTTTTTAGTATACACAATGATAAAACTGTTAGTTCAATAAAATTACGTTTGATTTAGATTTGAATGTAAGTATGAAAATTCACTCAAGGTTGAAAAATTCACAAAAACAGCTCTAACGACACTATTACAGCACCAACTCAGCAAAAATTCTTGTGGGTGACATAAAACGGGTTGCTTCATAAACCAAGCAGCCATTTGGCGCCTCTTAACGGCTCATTTCTCGTATAAGGCCTGGTGGAAAACTTACCCCATGGGAAAACTAGCACCGGGTCTCCCCTATCACAAAAGAATTAATAAGTTGAAACTTATTAATCTCATTGAAGTTTAAAGAAAATAAAATTCAAAATCATCTCTACATTTGCAAAATAGATAGCGAAATGCTAAACTCAAATCAAACAAATTTATCAAAATGTTCATTTGTATTTTCACCCTCTTATATCTTCGCCATATCGTAAAGCAGCTAAATATCCTCTTTCGCCACGTGAAGAGTAACATAATATTCATATTAGATTACACTTAGAAAGGCTTTTTTTTATTGGATATGGGATTATTATTGCTAAGTTTTATAGCTGGTACGGTTTCTAATGATCAATTTGGATTTTGTGTTTGGTTGTATCGATTTTCGGTATTCTTGCTGCAACCCTTAGTCATTATAATGAAATACCCAATAAAATACGGTAATCGATAGTCGTTGGTTTAATCTTTCGGTTAATGTATTCGAGTAATTATTTTGATAGGATATCAATTGTTATTTTTCATAATTTGGTAATGATCATTGTATCAGGGAAAATAAAGGAAATTATTTATTTCTTTGCATGAATAGGTCTCTATTAGAGCAGCATGTAACTATAGACTAATGTATTTTTAGTTATATTAATTGTTTAATTTATGAAACTGTAGCATTCAACATTAGGTTTATATCATTGCCAGAATATTTCGATATAGATTAATAATGACCAAAGCATGAAGCACTACTAAATTTTTCGTCAAACAAAACCTTTTGTTTCACACTATGCATAGCATTCTAAATTAATAGCGGGCACAAAAAACGTCCCTTTGTAAATAGAACCCCATATAAAAATAATAACAGACAAGGCTCCAAAAACATCAACCATGTTCTACGCTACAAAGCCAAACTGATATTTTTAATACTAGAAATGCATCTTCATTCCGATTCAAAACTAGTGGTGTGCAACACCACACGTGACTTTTAATCAACTCTTAATAAATCAATTCATTTAAATGTACTTTCACACCCTATAAGTAATTTAAGTAACTTTAAAACATAAACAGTTCTATAGCAACTACCCTTGGCGGAAGCGCGATTTTCACAAAAACCTTACTATGACGTCTGACAGGTACTAGTAACCTCGTGTATCAAATTTTAAGTTCGTAGCTTTTTTACTTCAAGTTATAGGTTTTAGAAAGACAGTCTGAGAGAGAGGGATTAATGTTCAAAATATAATGTTTGGATTGGGTTGAATTGTCGTCACACTAGAGCTAAACGATGGCTATTGGCGATGGGTGTCCACAAGAACCACAATCAAGTGACGAGCCGACACCCTGCTCTTTGGAAACACCAGCCTGCAAAACGTCTAGAAAACACAAAATCTCCCTTACGGATTTTCGACCTCATCGCAATACTTTCATTACGTAATATTTCATAATTGGTAATTCAAAGTAAAAATACAATATCCGGTCACGTTGCTGACACGTGCGAGATGACAGAAAAGAAAAATATAAAAGTTATATATAAAACAAATTTTACTCTCGCATTATACTCTCCCAAATAAAATTTTAACAATCCCATGAGCAATGCGAACATAAACGCAAACTGACTTTTTTTCATATTCAATGCAATAAAAACACCAACGCATTTATATTTTAAATTCTTGCCAACTTCTATTATAAATGAACGAAAACATCAGCATTGCATCTAATGTGAAACATTTTATCGTCATTAATATTTTTTTCCTCTACTTCCTCTCACTACTTTTTACTCGGTAAGTGGATTAGTGTCTTCAACTAGGGTATCATCATCATCCTTATCCTAACGGGTGGTTGTCCTAGCCTAGGGCATTGGTTGACACGTACTAGGCTACTTTATCCGTTTTAGCTTGGGCACCACAATCAGTCCTAGTTGGGGGTTTTATCACATAAAAGTGTACTCTTAGAGAATGGGAGTTGAGGAACTATTTCTGTACCTCGAAAAAGCTTTTAGAAAAGGATAGACGGGTGTTCATAACGTGTTTTGAAATTTAGTTTAAAAATAACACCGATTGTCATGTTCTAGTGAATATTTTATATGAAATCTTTATGTAGGCGCAATTTCTATTATTTTTTTCTGTCTTAAAGTATGTTTAAATTTTGAACTACAAATATTTCGTATTTTTACATAAAATATTTATAGTACTGACTTACTATTTATAGTAAGACTTAGTACTTGACAGGACGTTACGTGATATAGAAATTTTACACAAATTATTAAATTTTACGATAGAAGATTTTGTAGTTCGACTTGTGATGATTATTTAAAAAAGTTCCGATTAAAAAGAAAATTTAGTGGAATCCGCCACCTCTTGTAATAAAATTTGGTTACTTTTTATCAAAAGTTTTGACTTATCAATTCTTAGTTATGTTTCGTACATAAAATAAACTCATTTAAATCGGCAATCCATAAGAACATAATATAAGCTACATAAACTCACATTTTAATCTAACATCAACAATTTCCATACTTTATGTATAAAAGAATTTAAATCTATCGATTGTTCATAATCGTATTAAAACTATTGAACTTATTTCCATTATTCAGTTAGCATATTTCAGTGCCCTTAATAAATGTGGAACATTTCAGTAGAGAATTATAAACAGATAAATATTTAAATAATTTCGTATCAATGGTTACATTTTAATAATTTTCTGTTTTCCGTAAAGTAAAAGGTTAAAAGTGTTTAAAAAGTCTGATTTAATTTATTATTTAAAGCTGAAACATGGTGTTGTAGCTAAAATTCATTTATAAGCAATCAAATAGAAAGATTCTGAATTTTGTCTTAGCTTCGGCAGAATTTCTAAAACAATTGAAAAAATTATTTACTAAGCATATAAAAGCATACTATTAATTCTTACTTGTAGTTTAAGGCATAAATGTGAAATAAACAGTTCTGCAAGGGAGAACGTAAAATATTCTTAATGAAGTTTTGAAGGTAATAAAGATTAGTCCAAATAAAATTAAATAAATGCAAAAATAGTTAAATTTGATTCAAAATGTTTATTTGACTAAGAAATACCGAATTTACAGTTTCTAAAGTTTTAAACTTAAACAATAAACTTAGTTAATCATGTATGCTAAAATTTTTATGACTGGTATATTAATTGGTTTATTAATTATACATCGTTATCAAACTATCATAAATATATTTATTTCACTAAATTATTGGTAATCCTTAAAACTTCTTTCATTCGACATGCGACACTAAAATAATAAATATACTGCAGTTTCACTTTATATGAGATATTACTTCTCAGTATCACATTTAAATGGTGCTCTACTATCTGAAATAATTTCAAATTAAACGTCGAACAAAGTACGTCGTTAAGTCTAATTTACTTACATCATTTGTTCATTAATTAAAACTAATTTTTTGCTAATTTGAAGAATTTGTATTTCAAGTTTTACCTAAAGAGATAAAAGTTTAGTCAAAAATATTTGATGCATTTAAAAATTTTATTTGAATAAACCATTGTAGTACAAGATTCCGAATGTCCCACAATACCTTAGACGGTACCCATTATTGTCTTATTTCATCATATAAAACACATAAAAAATTATTTTCGGGATTGTATGTATAGTTGGTACTTTTCGCAAGGGAATTTATGCAATTATAATATTCCATCTCAATTCTTTTCAAGTCTAATTACATTTGAGAAAGTTTGATACAATTTTAATCACTCTGTATTATAAAATTCTTTAAAACTATTTATTATTTGAAATTTTGGTTTACAAGCCTCCTATATTTCCTTTAAAAGTTGCAAATTTAATTCCTTTAATGTTTTTAATTTAAACTAATAAATCATAATCGCAATAAACTTTTAGAATAACTACCAGTAACGAGTTTATTTAAATGGTAAATAGCACTTCTAAAAAGAAAGTAAAAAAGAACTTTCAATTGAAATAACATTGCAGAACGAGCGTAAGAGAAAATGTTTAATTCATTCATTATTTTTTAATGTTGAAAGAGAATGTAATTAAATACTTTTATAAAAAAGATCAACATTGTTATTATACATTTTTATTTTAGTGTAATGGAAACAATATTCCCTCATTTAATATGAAACTACTTGGGTAAGTAAATATGGTACTAATAACAATACGAATTTAATAAAAGGGCTAGTGAAGCTTTTTTAAGGGGTTAATTGGAAAAAAAAGAAGCACCATTTTTTTAAAAATTAATTTATTGCATTACATATCAATAAAAGTATTTAGTTACGATTTCTTTAAACAAAATATTCTATATTGGTCAAGTTATTGCCAACATTCATTAGATTTGTGTTAAAGCAAAACTATGGATCCGTAACAATATTCATACATTACTTAAAACAAAAAATATTGCTAAGTACAGCAATAGAATATTTTTGAAATTTAATTTAAAACTAAAACTTACAGTCCTCTTAAGAGACTTACATTTACAAAGAATGTGATTTATTCCCTGCAAATATATATTTTAAGGAATTAAAAATTTGGAATTTAAGAAGAAATGCTAGGTAAATTTTCGATTTCAAACAGTTGTATAAAAACATGTTATAAGACACTTTGCAACTTAAAACTATGTTAAAAGTAAAAATTTTCATCGAAATTTAAGAAAAAGAGTGGGATTATTTTAAGCCCTAAAAACTCTTCAAAAAAGTACTTTCATTTTCATTTTGCGAAACTATATACTCAAAATTAATGTTTAATTGGAATTTCAGCATTTTGGAAGGAAAAGATTAAGATGAAAAAAGTTATAAATGTGAGCTCTGCTGTAAAATACTTTTTATTTCATTGCTTTCATTTACATCTAATAAAAAAGTATTTATTTAGAGGAAAGGATGACGAAGTAAATATTTCTTAAACAAAGCATTATCTCATTTCTAAAATAACCCATATTATGCTTTTTTCTTTAAACTTCTTAAGTAGTTTTAATTAAAAGATTGTTTAATAGTGATTTCGTGAGTATGTTTTATTTATATAAAAACTTAATAGCATTAAAATTTTATCTAATTAGAATTAATCATATAGTATTTTGTCTTGAAATAGTGTGACAAGTTATTTAGTTTAGAAGTAATACTAAATCAAAGAAAAACTTTCTGCGATATTTCGCATGTGTGTATATAAATAATGTTTATATAAATAAATTCGCCCCTGTTATGTATTTCATTTAAAGCTTTCACTTAGGTGAAGTACCGACAACGAAGTATTTGAAATATTGAAGTCCAATAAAATTTACCCAGTCCACATAAATTATTACTCCAATATTTTTTTCAGCATTTAAAAATAAAAGAGTTTTATTATTTTCGTATAAACCGATAAGGAATAAATCGAACCATTTCGAACAAAAGCAAAAAGCTTGAAAAAAGGAAAATAGAAGTTGTGTCACCAAACTTGTCGAATAAAAACAAGGATGATCCAATAATATTGGTTCGACTATTTTAGCAGTCAAAGAAAACAAGTTACGTTTGTACCAGAAACTGTCACTTAGAACTGCCCCCACACAAAATCCCCCTTGCGTATAAAATAAGCACCACACACGCATTCAGTTTTATGTTAAACATAAAACGTCAAAATTAAACAAACTATTTTTCACCAAAAATTCGATTACTTATCGTTTGCTAAATTTATTTGTATTTCGAAGAATAAATCCATATTATTGCTCACACTTAAAAACGTAAAACATTTCATGCCAGCAAAAAACATTGGAACTATATATCACCTTCAAATCCTAACTAAATTAATTTATTTTCAAATCTCATTAAAAAAAAATAACGATAAAAAACCTCACCAAAAGAGTAATAAGTATTCAAACGTCCTTATTTATCAATAAATGCTTAAAGGTAAATGGAAAATTACGTTTGATTTAAAAAAATAAATTGAACGAATTAAATGTTCTTTAAATTTTTATTCAATACAAATAAAAGTTTCTCGTGCGATTGTTGTGAGTGGCAATGGTGATTTAATTCCATTAAAAATTGCCTTTTAAAAATGAATAGTAAATTCTAAAGTTCTTGCGGGTATTATATTTTATAAAAGGGCAAACAAACTAAACTTAGCCGTGTATGTTAAGTTGGAACTAAAATCGTTCTCCATCTTTTTATAGATAAGTAGTTTACTTAAAAAGGTTTAAAATGCTTGGTGATTTTCAGCTACTCATATTGAATATTTGTCTCGTATGGGAATACATTAATAGACATATCTGGTTTTGGTGTGAAGTTCCTATTTTATTAAAATGTATATATCTGTTATATATACTCATTATTAATTGCATTTAACACGGAAGAAGCAGACATTGTCCTTATCTCTAATGATTAAATTAGAGATATATGTAATTTTTAAGATTTAAAAAAAAATGCATTAAATGCATTAAAACATTGGTTTATACTGTTATTATCGCTTAATATTGTGTGTTCTTCGATTGGGTTACTTTCTTTCTCAACTGTATTTAACCACATGAAATCCCCATTTTTAACGTGTTAGTCTCTTTGAAAGTTATTCAAGTAATGAAATAAAATACATATAAGACGATTAGCAAGAAAATGTAGTATGCATGTGATAATCAGCTTTCTTCTTAAGTTAATCTAAATAGAGAAAATATGAGACAAATGAAGGCCTTAGCACTGAACAATTTATTAAGTAACAGAAAAAGGAATTTTAAAAACTTATGGGTAAAGTTTTTATTGGGTAAGGAAGGTGTTAATGGTATTCCCAAATGAGACGTTAATTTAGGAATACACTTTTTATGTTATTGAAATCAAAATAATTTGTACATGGTGAAAATTATGTTTTTAAGGTAATTAAACACTCTAATTTATTTTTAACTTTGAATTTCGTTTAATTACATATACAGTTTGCCAAAATACTATTAAGTATAATTATTATGTAATTCGATTTTTAGATTTTTCATATTTACTTACAAGTAAACATGAGTAATTTCGCACGTAATCAACGTTATTTTATAGTTCACAATAATACAGTTAGCATGAGTTAAATTATGTTTCTTAACAGGAAATATAAAATTGTTTAATATTTATTCCGATTAGTTTAAAGTTAAAAAAATTCTATAAAAAATTCTTCAGTTCAAAATTTCAGAAAAAATTCTGGTGTAATATCAATTTAAACATGATAAAGCAAGATAAAAGAAAACAATCATAGTGAATTCTAAGATAGAAATATAAAATCAATCTAACAAACTATCTGAAATAAACTTTATCCCCTAAATAGATAGAAATAATATAATGGGGATAACAAGAATTTATTGACGTTGGACTCCAAATAAAATGAATTCATTCTTAAAGAATAAATCCATTCTATATTTTAAGGACTCCCTATGAGAACTATAAGAACTATAAATTGTAGTGGATTGTTTAAATAAACTTATATATACAAAGTTTTTAATCAAAATAAGTACACTTTATATATATTTTTATTAAATATTATTAAAAAACCTAACACATATTCTATATTATTATCAAAATTATTAAAACTGATTTTAAATTTTAACTATTTTTATTTCGACTTTAACAAATGAACTCCAACATTAAAAAGGTTAAATGATCTTTCTTTGGAAAAATCCAATACTTTAAACTTTCATGGTCTACCTCCAAACTTTTCTATTCAGAGCTATTCTCAGCAAAAATTTGATTTCGACGCTTATAATTCTTCAATTATCTAAGATTCAAGCCGTGTGAATGGGGCATTCCATTCACACGCACCAATGAATACGATAAGATTTCTCCAAACAAATTATTCTAAGACTCGCATGTTTAAATAGGATGGACAATAATCTTAAATACGTGATCATCTAGTATTGTGTGTTCATTGCTGAGACTTCTATCTTGAATAAGCGGCCCTCTGAGCTTGTATATTCATAAAAGTTTGTGAATGATTTTCAAATCGTTAACACGCGAATTAACACAGTAATTTTAACCAAGAGGTTAAAGGGAAAAATATTATGATAATCGACTTTTTTAATTCTTTAATCCAGTATTAGTTATTTGGCAATATAGTAGCTGTGTTTAAAGATACTTATTACAATCGTAAATTTAATAATAATTACAATAAATAAGTTGATTTGATTCATTTTGTCAACTATATGTTCCAAACACATGTATTTCAGTTTAAAACCTATTTCTTTACTAGTTATAATCAATAATTTGATAAACATTGGATTTTTCAAAAATATGCACACCTATTCACTTCAAGGAATTCATTCATGTTTGCACAAGCTACGCACTTGTTAACTTAATTTATTCATTAGGTTCCTTTGTTTTTTTTAATAATTTAGAGTACATTGCATTCATTCAAGTATATTTCCAACTGGTTTTACGAAAAATAAATCATACAAATCCATTCTAAAGTAGAAAAATAAAAATTATAATAAAAAACAAGTCTTTTTTGGACCTTATAAAACTTAGGGGTTTCATGTTGATAAATAAAAAAGGACTGTGTTGTTTTTCTGCCAAAAACTTGTAAACAAAATTATAATTTAAAAAGGCTCAGAAAGGTACTCGATAAAAAAAAAACTGCTTAAATGGAGAAGGTAGGGTGTATATTTACAAAACAATTACTATTAATCAGGAATTAAATTAAATGCGTTACGTAACTTAAGTTCCAGTGAAACATTCTTCATTTTACAACGAAACATTTTACAGCTTCAAAGTTTCTTGCCTTTCTTAAGAAGCTTTCTCTTCTTAAGACATATATTCTCTTTGAACATTGACACTGTCAAATAATTTTGGTTAAAGTACTATATAGGGATTTCTTCTACCGTGTATATCACTTCTGTTGTTTCTTTCTTTTTTGGGAACCTTATTTTAAATTTTTTTCACGAAATAAACTTTGTTATTTCCCTATGCACAACTGATCATTTTTTTTTATTTCTTTAACTGAAGACAAGAAAAATAACTGCCACGTTTTCACACAAAGAAAAAAAAAAGGACAGAAAAAGTTTCATTTCTTAAGCTCTAAAGATCAAAAGGAAACAAAACTCTTGCAATTAAAATCTTACATTTTGTTCTTTAAAAACACAGATGGAGAATTGCAAAAATTCTTCAACATTTATTAATCAACCAATAAAAAATCCTTTTTAACAAAACTTATCATAACAAAAATATTTTTCTCATAAGAAACATTCATTCGACTTAATAGTTTTTTCTTTTTCATTTTAACTGCCTATATATTTTAAATGTGATTTTAAGCGTCTCATGTTTGATGTTAGTTTCAAAAGTATCATTAAATTAAGATTAATTTGTTGTTTAGACTAGATTCACGTTGTTGCTTAAGTCTAGATTATTTCTAAAGCCTCCAATCACGTCCAATAATTTGGTTCTTTGGCAGACAATTAAAAATGGAAAATGTGGGCAATGCAAATTATTTTAACTTTTGCTAGTAACAAAATATATTTCAATGTTTATCTACATTTGTTGTTTTCAAAACTGAATAAATAAGCAAAAAATAGCCATTTGCATTAATATAATTTATATCACATATTTTAAACTTTCTATATTATATTGTTTCGCTTGCCTTAAGCCATATTCAATATAAAAATGCCTTTGTAATACAGGGTGTCCGTAAAAGAATGTCCGAGTTTTAATGGTATATTACAGGAGTTTATTTTATACTAAATTTAAAAAATCATACATGACATTGAAGGAAAACTAACCTAGTTTTTCCTATAAGTGCTCAATGTGTGCGCCTTTAGTGATACGGCACGCATCCAAACGAAAATGCAATTCTTCCCATACTGTCTGCAGCAAGTCCGGAGTAATGGAAGCAACGGTCTGTGCAATTCTACTTTTAAAGTTTGGTAAATCGTGGGGTAGGGGTGGAACGTAGACCCGATCTTTTACGGAGCCCCAAGGAAGAAATCAACAGGCGTGATGTCAGGTGAACGACGTGGCCAGGGTAACAGAAATCGGACATTCTTTTACGGACACCCTGTATTATTGAAATTAAATAAACGCTCTTTCGTTATATATTTGCAGATGTAGAAAAATCCATAATTAGTGATTTTTTCTCAATTTATATTATTGACGTTGTATTTGAATACATATCTGCTTAGTTATAATTTTTTCTAAAAATTTTTGTTTTAAAAATTTATTAGATAACATATATTCAAAAATGTAGTTTATTTATTTTTACAAATATATTGATTTGTCAAAAATATAAAAAATTGTCACCAGAGATTATTACAAGTACATTTTTCTATTTAAAATTATTTCACTGAACAATAAAAGTTAACGCAATCTACTAAAAATACAAGTACGACGGATTGAAAGTTTAACCATATCGATTGCTTTTCATACACCAGATGGGACTTACCTATAAAAACAATATTTCACAAACTGCAAAGTAACACAAAAGCAGGATAAGAACACACATTTCCCCTTAGATACTCCCTATCTCTTTAGCAACTTCTATTATGTTAAGATTGATGGTACTTCGGAAACATGCTTGGATTGAATAATAAAAATTTTGGTAGACACTTCGCCTCTTTCTAGTTACAATTTATTTGTATTTGATACGATTCATAAAATATTTGATAAACATGGCCAATAAAAATGACTATTTTATAAAAAATATTGTATTTCTGCGGATAATTCAGCAAAGCATTATCATAAAAATTATATATTTATATCGTCAGTCAAAGCGTTACATGTAACAACTCTTCATTGTGTTTAAAATTGGTCTCAAGATTCACGAAACGTTGTAATGAAGATTCGAAAGTGAAATAAAGATTCTTCAAAAATAAATATTTTAAATTAATGTGCAATTATTTCTTAAAAGAGAAGAAAGGGTTTACAATACAATATTTTCTTATTTCTTTAGCAATAAAATTAACAAGATAATAAAAAAAACACTTTTTGACAATGTTCAATGTGTAATATAATATGTTAGCATTTTTAATAATAAATAAACATTGTATGTTGCAAGCATTCTAAAACTATAGAGTTGTAATTATTTAAAAGTATAAAAATGAAAAGTAAAGTAATGATATTATCTATCATTAAACCTCGGAAACCATTAATAGATTTATAAAAAAAGGTTCTTAACAAAAACATCAAAGTGTATTAATAAAAATTTTGATAACAACAATGCTGATTTTGGAAAGCTTTTGCGTTTTTTGAGACAAATTCTTTGTATTTTATTATTGTATTTGAAGACTAATTAAATTTTCGACTGTCAACGTTTTGCGCAAAATATTATGTATGACTCCATGGCTGTGTGTTGTTAATATTATGACCGAAAGAGAAAAACAATTATATGTTAAAACTAAATTTCCTAAATTAACAATCGCATAAATTTAATGCACATTAAGTGCATTTGAGTTCAACTATGTAATTTAATAATAAAAAATCACGTTCTTTTAGTTGCATAACATCAGTGTTCCACACGTGCATTTTGTATCTAACTACAGTATCCAACTATAGTCTCTGACAATAGGTTAATAGCAACTTTAATACAAGCTTTTATGTAAAATAACATGTATGGTTTTCCTGTTCATTTTGTTTCACGAATAATAAATAATACTTCTGCTGTGTTAACTTGAAGATACATTTCCGCTTTGAGTGTGACTTTTTTAAAACTTTTTTCATTTACTATTCCTAGATAAGAATTCAACTGGTTCTTCAAGGTATTTCATTTATTAAAAAAAACTTTATCCTAAATAAAAAAAGTGTAAACTTTACTTCATGAAAATTCTTTACGATTCCTTGAACTTTTTTCAGAGAAAGTTTCGGTATATTTTTGTTATTACGTGAAAAACTTTCTTAACAAAACATCTAGCATCTTTTAGAAACATCTAGCAAATTTTTTAGATATACGTTTTTAAAAAAGTTGAAACCTTTACATGTTTAACTGAAAAGCTGCTGTTCTTTAAAATGTTTTGTAATTAATTAAATGTATTCTTTTTTCTTAACTTATTAAGTACTTTTTAAATTAGAGATTTGCTCAAATTTTTTCGGTTTCTTATCTTTTGTTATTGTTTTACTAAAGTTAATCTATGTGTGTGAAAAACATTTTTATCATCAAATTTACCGACGAAATAAGTAAAATCTTTTTAAATATAAAACTTTAGCAAATAGCCGTCAAATTTAAATATATTTAAACTTAAAAATATTAAAATTGTGGTTTTTTTTAAAATTCTTTAACGTAATATTACAGCTATTTTGGCTATTTTTTATTTACAAAACAAGTTAGAGAACTGTGGAATTTTCTTTCTCAATACTCTACTACAAGATAATACCACCCCTCCCCCCAACACAAAAACCTGTAATAATCTATCTAATTATTTTTGAAAAAAATTAAATATAAATAAAAAGTATTAAACTTCGAACTTCAACCAATTACTTTGAAATCTACTAGCATAAAACTTTCACGACAACTTTTAACATATAGATACATTAAAAGTGTCCTCTCTGCTTTACAGAACTTGCCTAAAATAATTTTCTGCCCTAAGCATCTTCAAATTAATAGAAAAACGTCAAATCATATCCGAAACATTCAAAACTAACTGAAAATACTAATAATATTCCTTTAAGTTTAATATGAAACAAAATTTTGTAACTGAAGACAAACCTGATAACTAGTTTGTTGAATACAGCTGTACAAAGTGTCAAACTGATAAAAATACATAAAAATCAAGCTAAAAATTGCAAAACTTAATTGAAAGATATTTTTATGCTAAAACAATCATGCTTGTTTAAAGAGTTACCATGAAATTAACTTTTCTCCAGATATCTTAACTTAGTCTCCCTAAAGACTCTTTTTGGTATAACTTAACTCTAACTTCAATTTCCTTCTAGTCAAATGAACAAAAACGAATTAACATCTATTTCAGTAATGTAATAATTTTAATAGAATGTAAACTTTTAATTTAATATGTAGTTTGAAAGTTTACATTCTATTAAAATTGTAACATCATTTTAAACCATTGCCAAAAAACAAACTTTCCACTTTCGCTAAATTTTTCAATCGGTCGCTAAAAGAAATCATCTCAAACTAATCAAAACTTATTAAAATTGACCAAAAGATCATTTCTTTGCAATGCCAATTTCAAATACCGCGCCAAAGAGAAGAGGATGGAGAGCAAAAACTTACTTACGGAAGGTCAGAGGTTGATCAGAAGAGGAGCCCTTAGGACACTTGCATCCCGATCAAGTGATGCGTGGGGAGTAATAGGAATCGCATGCCCATAACAAGGGAGCAACTACCACGAGGTGGCGCTACTTCGGTATGATTCCCAGGACAGTGATGACTTGTTTTGGTAATACTCTTGCTCCTTTCATTTGACAAAATTGTTTTTTAAAAATTGGACTTTTAGTAAAGGGGCTTGAAATTAAGAATTAAAATGAAAGTTTTGGAGATGAAAAAAAAATTGTAGTTGTTTGGTGCTAATGGGATTTGATACAGAAATTTAAAATTGGGTTTGGTGTATTTAATAGTGCCGATAAAAATACATAAATAAGATGTGATAATAATTTTAGATACGGCTTTGTCAAAACAAGGAAAGAAAGTACCGAGCGACGCGATTGGTCAGCGGTGTTAGAGAGCTTGGAACTATTTCTGTGGTTTCTCCGAAATTTTGCTGGGATTTCAGCACCTGTGTGGCGATTTAACTAAGTTGTAAAGATGGCGGTTAAATTTTGAGTTAAATGTATTTTAAAATACGAATTATTCTAGAGACTTACGAGAATTGAAAGATATAAATGTTTATTTACTTAGATATTTACCCCTAAACATTTCACCAACATTCGTTTCATCAAAATATAACGTTTTATTTTAATGAATTAAAAATTTTAATTATTAATGAGAAATCTGTCAGTTACAGCTATGTCATACAAATACAAAATAATTTTCTTAAAACTGCGTAAATATGGAGGGTTAGTAGATTTATTGCCATGGGTTGGGGATATATTTTAAGTAAAGGATTGTGCTGTCGTTTATGGTAGCGTATGGGGTTTTCTTATGTAAACTTAGAGATGTTCTTGGTTATTGAAAAAACGGTCTAACATTTATTTAGAAGTAAACTATTGGTGATAACCTAAGCTTATTATGCTGGGAATTCGTAAACATTCATTTTTTATAACTTTAAATTAGAATCAGTCTGCCAGTTTAAGGCTTTTGTTGACTGCTCTCTTGGATTCTTAAATCTTCAATATGATAATGAAATTTTACACTCCCATTAAAAGATTATCCGAACGAAAAAAAATAATATTGATATCTCTCAAAAGGATATTCAAACTAATATAAGAGTTGTTTGATAACAGAGCTCATTTAAATAAAATGAATGAAATTATGTATCTTATTTTGCAAAACACCTGTAAATAATTATATACCATAAAAATTTTACAATCATAAAATTTGTATATTGCACTGTTACTGCATTTGAAAATTCGAGAAAAGAATGAATATTTTTTTAAAAATATTTTGTTTCCAATTTGACCAGACTGCGTTCATTTACAAGAGTATCAATTTCGTCTATGTACACTAACAAGCTCAAAATTCTCCCAAAAAAATCTGGATCATCAGTGTCTAAAGCATACACTTTTATCACTTTTTCCGTTAGTTAACGAAGTAAAGGAATAAAATAATTTATAATAATAATATGTGTGTGATGTGTATGTATGTATGTATGTATGCATGCATGCATGCGTGTGTGTGTTCTTCTTAATTCTAGTACTTCTAAGGTGACAATTATGCCTTCTTGCCGCTTTAAATTGAAGAATTGAAAAACCTGACTTTACATATGCAATTAGGATTGTTTTTATTATGAATCACCTAAAATATATTTCGGTCATTTGGAAACCGCTGGTTTCGAAGTAATTAATATAATTAATGTTTCTGGATATCGTTTAAAAAGTACACCCCAAATGAGTAATTCAGGTAGTAAGAGGTTAAGTCAGTGATTTTTTTCTTGTTAATTACATTTTCTTTCATACCGCATTTTTTATATATGTAATGTAAATTTGTGTGTAGATTTTTTTAGCAATTATGAATTGGAAAGGTAAAACATTAATTTTTCCAAAACAACGCCATACTTAATGATAAGATAACTGATTACCCCAATATTTAAATGCAGACAAATAATTAATAATTTTAATATTTCGATTTCTTTGAACATATTTTTCTTATTTTTATTTCTTCTTAATTATATTTATTTTTATTTCTTCTTAATTATATTTATTTTTATTTCTTCTTAATTATATTTATTTTTATTTCTTCTTAATGAAATATTTATTTTTATTTCTTCTTAATTATCTTTCTTTTTTATTTCTTTTTCATGAAATATTTATTTTTATTTCTTCTTAATTATCTTTCTTTTTTATTTCTTCTTAATTATATTTATTTTTATTTCTTCTTAATTATATTTATTTTTATTTCTTTTTCATGAAATATTTATTTTTATTTCTTCTTAATTATCTTTCTTTTTTATTTCTTTTTCATGAAATATTTAGTTGAATAAAAGTATCTGAAATCATTAAAAAATCAAAAATATGATGATATGTTGAAACTGAGGAGCACGCTACATTCACAGTCTTCATGAAAGGACTTACCGTCCGAAATAAAATAGTTCAGAAAAAGCCTCTACACATACTATATATATTTAGTCTTTTTTTATGTCTGTATCATATCAGAGCAGTCGGATGTAACTGCTAAATGGACACGTAAGCTCTTATTGAGAATCATTATTGACCATTGCTCACAACGGTTCATTTTTTCTATGTCGATTTTTTTTGGTCTCTTGACAAGCATTTTTATTTCATACGTATAGGTACAGATAGCAATTTCTCGTTTATGATATAAAATATTTGAAAGCATACGCCAAATGCACAGATGTATTATCACTAACATTTGAACATAACATTTTGCACAGTATGCAAACAAATATTTATTTTATTTTTCAAAATACCGTTGTCCTTGTGACAGGGGGCCCGGATGGCCGAGTGGTTTGGACCATTACGCTAGCAGTCTGCGAGCTGTAACGGGTGCGGGTTCGATTCCCGCCTTCGCCCTGGGTGTATATTCCTTTCTCTGTGACAGTAAAAAAATTCTTTATGTGTCTGTATTATTTGACGAAGGCTTCATAAGCGGGTCTCTGATCAAGCACAAGCCCGAATATATATGTACCTAACAATTTCAACAATTTTCAACAATTTCTGACATTTTTTTCTTAAAACAATTATCTAACTCTTTATCCCTTGGTTTTCACTTTCAACTGAGACATTTCATGGCTCTTAAAGCTTTTCTTTTTCAATTAAAAACTCATTTATATTTTTACAGGACCTATATTTTTTAAAGATGTATTTGGATTCAAATATTTGATGTATAGTAATTTTGTTTTGTTTAAATGAGAATTTCATAAAATTGGGTTTCATGCATGATAAATTTATAAAATGTTGACGTTTAGTACAGTTAAGAAATAAACAATGCACATAAAAATACAATAACGTTTTGGAATACTGGCCAAAATAGGAATTTGGAAAAGTATACATGCAGGACTTGTGTATTATTATTTCTGCAATAAGTTCATAAGTAGTTTAAAAAAATTGACCAAAAATTAAGATTTTTTTTGCATATTAGCAAGCATTATATTAAATAAGCTAATCTAATATTCACGTCAAAAAATAACGTACTCACTAATTCGCACATTATTTGCAAAAATCAATTTGAGTAACCTCACATCCTAAGACAGCGGTTCCCAACCTGGAGGCGATCGCCCCCAAGTGGGCGATTTGTGTTAGCAAGGGGGCAATAAATAGTTGGGGGGCGATCGGAGGGCAATGATTACTCAAAGGAGAAAATTAAAATAATACTGTAATATTGACCATAAAGAGCTGATTCAGTTTCCGACCTTTGACGAGTGTTTAATGTCATTTACTCCTGAACTCCCAAATACGACCAAGACAAAATACTAATTTTATTGATCATCTTGGCCAGTTAAAAACTGACGTGCTTACAAGATTTGAAGATTTCATTAAGTTAGAAATTTTAGAACTAGTAAGGAGTGGTTATGAGTTAGCCTGGATGAAACTTAGTGACACTTATCCACAACTGTGGTTAAAAGCTGAACCACTTATCTCGTTCTCATCAACATATTTAGTTGAAAAATGATTTAGTTCTTTTGTCCAGCTCCTCACTAAACAAAGAAATCAGTTGGACCTTTGCCTCAAGGAGACTTGCGCCTGAACTTGAAAAATTTAAAGCCGGATATTCAAGCTTTAACTAAAATACACCAAGCACAAGGCAGCCATTGAAATGGTAAGATAAAACAATAAAACAGTTTTCAAACATTTTTTTTTTAATTTTTACTGTCGATTCTCGTAAATTTTCCAGAATCCAGTTTAATGATCTTAGTTAATTATTTCCCCTTTGTTCTTTAAAAAATCTGGTGTCAATATACATTTTAATTTTTCCCATTTTATTTAAGAGTGAACGGATAAAGCTGCTTCGGTTGTTTTTATGTATGGTAGTAAGTGTTTAAAAATATAAAACTGTTTTATTAGTTACACTTTAACTCAAATTATTATTAGACATAACATGAAAATTAAAAGGGGGCGATAGGTATTAGTCAACCTAAAGAAAGGGGCGATGGTCCAGAAAAGGTTGGGAACCACTGTCCTAAGATAACGCATACGTGACTGAAAAGAGCACAAAAGGTTTTTTTCGTCTTCAAGCTAATCGATTCTGATAATTTGCATAGCTGTCACTTTCTATAAATCCAGTAAACCTCAGATAGGGTAAGTAAGGAAAAGTTTAATAAAGGGATTCGTTGAAGAATTGCTTGGAAGTAAGCAAATCTATCTCGGTTAGCCTTTTATATCTCTTTAACTTTAATATTGCCACTAGGCAAAAAAAGCATCTTTAATTTATTATATCTCTTTATTTGAGCATGGATTTAATAGGCATTGTTTTCTCAAGAATGTTCAAATTTTACTGACATGACCCATTTATTAATATATTACAACTATTGGTGAACATTTATTAATTTTAGTCATATTTTTTTAATTACTTCTGTAAGTTATATTTGCAAGACTTCACTATGAGTAACATTTAATAAATTATTAAATTTCCTCATTTTGATAAGTCAATAAATTTTCATCAATGGCAAATTTAAAAGTAGTAACGTCAAATACTTTATTTTTATCATTTTTCATCTTAAAAACTATTTATTAAAAATATTTCTTAAAACTATTAAAGTACTTAATTATTACGATTTTCGTACACATTTAATACCCTTATTTTATCAATATTATTCATTCGTATTACTAAAAACAAAAGCATCATGTGAAGTTTTATTTTTTTTTCTTTGAAAAATGAGTTTTAAAAAAATATTTCACACATTAAAAATAGTACAATAAATACTAATCCAATATTAAAATAGAAATCTAAAAACTCTCTTTAAAAGTTATTTAAAGTGTATACATTCCTAATAATAGGATTTCCTCATAAAAAAATCTCTTGAGACCATTGATTTAAAGTAATGATATCATCAACTGTATTCTCTAAGGCGGAAATTAAGAGCATACTTCGTAATAATGAATACATCAACATAAAACGGAACTGAAATGTATAAAATATGCTAAACAATTCAAAATGGGGTACCATAATTTTTTTTCGCTTCCCCAAAAAGGGTACTTATTTGGTAATGAGATTAAAAGTATAAAATAAGCTGATGCCATGATTACAAGATTGTATTTTTTTTTACTTTACAAAGGTTTTTTCACCTTTGATGATTTTCTTTGTTATACCACAACTCAGGATTTGTTTCTTAAAAAGAATAATGTATGTATTTTTCGGAATTTTCTTTTGTTAATTGTATTGAAGTTCCTTGTATGTTTAGTATTTTTGAAAAAGAATATTTGAAAAGAAGAAGTATTTAAATGCCTTACGTAAAAAATGCTGACTTATTACAATTAATTTAATTCATTTGTCACCAAAATTGAATGCCAAAATATTTCTTTGAAAATAAAAGTCATATGTAAACTTTGACTTTGTTTTCATTTTTTTTTAATTATTAGTAAATGAAAACACAATATTATATGTTAACTTATCTACAAACTGCATGATAAAGTGACTCAATTTGACATTTCGAGTGAAAATTACTAAAAACAATTTTAAATGTAAAATCTATCGATCAATGTGAGTCTTAATGTGCACAATAGTTTGACTACAATAAGAAAATCCTTATTTATTTCATAATAAAAATACGAAGCTTCTTCATGATAAGATATATTGATTTTGTTCACCAATAACCTTACGGGTCATTAAGAAAAGAGATTATTATATATAAAAAATTCTGTTTATTTTATATTATAAAATCTCAGCATTTTAAATAAGCCAACCTTTATTTGATATCCATAACAAATAACTGCTCAAATAGACAAATTTTAATTGAAATAAACAAAAATCAACCGAAAGTTTCCTAAAACATCCTTAAGAAAAAACAAAATAGTTTTACTATTATATTTAAAAGTGGTAAACCAAAAACATCTTCAAAACAAATTAAATTAAAATAACAGCTTATAGTAAAGAACAAACATGCGTTTCTTTGTAAACAAATAAAAAAAATTACAATACGTGTAAAAAAATTTAATTGTAGTATTTTAGAATTGTATTTACTAAAAAATCTCAACATACTCTGATAAATATAAGAAGATTTTTCGGAATTTTTCAATAGTCAGTTGAATTTGATGATTAAAATAAGTAAAACCCAAATCATTTCCAATTTATGACTTCTTATAATTATATTTATAAGGATTAATTGCTTTTAATTCGCTTTTTGGGATAATAGTTATAAGTTATAAAATTTGTAATACTAATTCATTTATTGCAAAAACTGAAAAGGTGAAAATAATAAACTCATAAGAGAGTAAAATATAGAGGTTCCACCTTAACACTTAAAAAAAATAAAAGAACATAATGAAAACTATCAAAATAATTACTTTCATTTATCATTCAACACGAATGTTTTACTTTGGTAGAGGCTAATTTAATTAAAATCTTTAAATAACCAAAAATAGAAATAGTTTAAAGTTATGTGATATTTAAAACCACAATAATGACGTTAAAAATGCAATGGAATTACTATTTTCTAATCATTACTTACCTTCTAAACTTTCCTTAAATATGAATATATAGCAAATTAAAAGAAGGATAATTGTTTTGAACTTTAAAAAAGGTCTGTATCTTTAATCTAGGAATTAAATGGACAATTAGTTTTAATTTAAAACAATTAACATTATTAAATAAGTTTATTAGTACATTTTTAATTTGTGAGGGATTTAAATATATTATTTGTTAGAATAATATTCATTTAATCATTATTAATGTATTATTCTTGGAGTAGGATTAGAAATGGAATTATTGTTTAACATGTAATTTTTCTTTGAAATGCGATCTTTTTGTGCTTGAAATATGTTTTTTTATACTTTACAAAAAAAAAAACGTTTCGAATAGTCTTTCTGTCTGAACAAGACAGTCAACTTAGTATTAAAAAAAAGTTTCTTGATATTTTAATTTCTGTGAAAGAATTTTTTTAAATGTTACTGTGTTTGAATTCTAACATGATAAACAATATTACAAAAATACATTGTAAAATTTCAAATCATTGGAATAAAGTATTTAAAAAAATTCCCATTCACGATAAATCAATCTATTTTGAAGGATGGTCCAAAGACGCTTTTTAATAAATTTGCTTTGAGGAGAGTAATTATAGTTCTTGTAAAAAAATCAAAAAAAAAACAATTAAGAACAACAGTTATATTATAAAAAATCACAGAACAGTACTTTCATGCAGGTTTTAGCAAATTATCATTTATATTCTAAGTAAATATCGCACAGTGCGCGGAAAAGTGACCGATCGGCACTTTACACTACTATATCGGATCTTTAAACTACTACATGTAAAGTTTCAATATCTATCGATTGGTGCAATCGGCAAACCATCCGAGCCCTAGTTTGTCTGCAATCAATAGATAGGTCACTTTTCCTCGCACGTTTTAGGAAGAAAATGAGAGGGAAAGAAAAGACATATCGCGCCTGGCAATTTTTCGTTATGTGTTCGCAGCTGCGACGGAAGTGCTAAAGTGGGAAGGTTGAAGTCGGTTATTTGTTTATTTGAAATACTCTCCCTCATTCAAGAAAACCATTTCAAAAGCTCTGCTTTGTGGAATTTAGTACAGTAAATTTAAACCAAAAATACATAAATAAGTATAGATTACAAAATGACACGCCAATATGCATATAATATTTTCGAGATAATATTTTAGCAAACAATAAATAGTTTTAAATCGTTTTCAACTTCAGTATTTTACTGTAAATCTAAACTCAATTGACAGTTTGTGATATAAAGTCAATTAATGCAATTTCTTACTTCTGGAATAAGGCATCCCTACAACTAACCACGATTTTTATGAAACTATTTTACACTTATGATTTTAACATAGTTAAATTTCAAACTCAATTGACCAGAAATCTCTTAAATCTCACGTTTTTATCATTTCAAGTTTTAAAAATTCTAAATGGAAAAAGCATTTTTATGCAAAATAATTACTTTCAATTTACCCAGACATTGTATTCAAGTTAAGAAATTGTTTTTTTTAAATTGTTTGTTTCTAAGTAAATTCTAAATTGTCTTATATACTTTTAAATTTAAGATTTTGTTTGCATTTTCACGATTATCATTAAGATTCAAATTGATTTTAACAGTTTAATAATGCTTTAAAATTCTTTTTTTTTAATTTTAAACACGCGAGATATTAAAAAATGTAGATTGAAAGGTTTTTTGTAGAAAAATGTGGAAATCATTTCTTATTGCTCATAAGTCCTGATTTTGTAAATGTGATTCGTTTTATATGACACCTACTTTTTATATAAACAAATTATTATGATTACAATTATTAAACATGTTCAAAAAAAATTCACTAAATTGGATAAACAAGCTTTTTTATTATTCAATTTATTTTTTTTTAAATTATTATTGTTGAGAAATATATTAGATTATAAAAATGAATTAGGTAAATAAGTATTCTTCATAAGTATTGATTTTCTATATATTTTTTTATTGAATATCATACAAATACCTGTGCATCACTGGGTTTCACACAGGGCTGACAGAAGTAATTGTAATAATAAGAAGTACTTTCTTAATATTTCGAATGAATTTAACAGCAACTTCTCCAGGAGAGCCGTTTTAAAGTTTTAGTAAAAATTCAAATTTTCACAAAATCATTCCAAATGAACATAGATCAAAAATATTTGGCATGGATATCCGTTTTATGTGTATCAAAAAGATCTGTGGTTTTTTTGCTTTATATTGCATTTTTTGGAAATTTGGAAGAATGGTCTTTTTCGCGATAGGTCACTTTTCCGCGCACGGTGCGATATATTTTTATGAACAATTGTTGATTCATATTTTTCACACTTGTGCAACTGAATATAGCACAAAATAAACATGAATTATTGCTTTTAATAAAATAATTATGTTTAACCAGCTATACATTTTTAGCTTAGTTCAAAATCATAGGTCGTTTTTGAAATTTGTTTTTTTTTTCATGGTTGGGATTTTTTAACAAAAAAAGTCAATACATAAGTGTGATTGATACCCCAAAGAACCATCAATAAAAATTTAGTTTTCTAATTTAAAAAGCTGCTTTCACTAAATTTTTATTCTGCATTTTAAAAAAGTCTATAAAACCCGTTAAAATGAATTCATTTCGCCATTGACATAAAAATTAGCTTAAAATTATGCTATTGATTGCAATTATGGCGCAATTTGAATAAGCACTCCTCCTTTAAGTGCTTTTTCTTGAATTCTTTCAAACGATCCTTTTGAAAGGGTAATATATCGTCTTTTTTCGATAGTTAATTATGTTTTCTATATATTTTGACACAAATAGCACCTATTTTGATGCTAGATTTTTTTTTGTTATGGACTGGTTAGCAAATATATGACCTAACACATGAATGGTTAAAATTTAAATATCATAAAAAAAGAATACCATAAAAGCTTAAAAATCAATTGAAGTAGAGCATAATTACTAGAAATTATACTAATTATGGCAAAAAACCAAGTGTGCATCTTATTAAATAAACGGCAATTTTGTGTTTAGTCATATTTTCTCGATTTAAAAAAAAGTAAATGGGTCTCTTAGATATATTTTCTACATCTACAAATACCATATTAGTTAACTAAAAAAGCTTAGTTAAGTTAAATAAAAATAATGCAAACCTAAACAGTTATTAGATCGAAAACCATTGAAGTATAATGTTTACCTTGTACCATTTATTGCTCCAAAAACTCATTATTATTTTTTATTTAAATTTTCAGAACAAAAAAGTAGCAGTTAAGAGTTTAAATTACGTTCCGACACACCCAAATGCAGAATTAATTTTAAATAAATGCAAATCATTTAAAATTGAGAATACTTTTAGATTAAGATATTTCAAATACTCCACTCACGTAACATTATTTGCGACCCAGTGGTCATTAGAGAGAAATTTGCAAAAAAATTATTTCCTTATTACCATAATATTTTTCTTTAAAATGAAATATATCTTAATATTAAAAAGAGTCGTAGTACACAAGGTTCAAATGACAGCTTAATTGGGAATTATGTTGTTACTTGCAAAAATAAGAGGGATATCTTATGAACACTTAAGGTAAGCTGTCAATTCTCAGGTGTTTAAGTAGATGCGGATTTTTTTAAACATATTAATGACAAGACCTTCTTCTATTATTTTAAAAGTTTTTTTTCGAATTTTTTTGTATTAAAAATTCTTCAAGGTTCAACAAAAAAAAACTAACTGTTTTAGAGGAACTAGAAATTTCGGGTAAGTCTCTCATTATAAAACGCATATTTAACTGCAAATAGTTAACGAATTAATTTTTATGTTACTATTAAATTATTTCTAGAAATAGATCTGCACATTGATATTTTTTGTAGATAAAAATTATTTATAGTAAATTTCAAAAAGTTTTATTTGCTTTTCTGCAAATTTATTATTTTGAATATTTTCAATATATGTTTTATTCTAAATCATGTATTTAATTAATATATTAAAACATTTTTTAACATAATAATGCATTTTTAACGTCTATGAGACAATTGTCACCTTTTTTTTTAACTAATGTGGATCTACTAATAACTTAACAAAAACTAAAACCATTGCAATTTCGGGAACACCTGAAAGAAAATTTAGGTATTTCAATATGTTTTAAACAATCTCGTTCTACAGATTTTTTTTAAATAGTAGGGGGAACTAGGGACATTTTACCCATAAGGATACATGACCCAATGCCTTTTTCTCAGCAATGGAAAAGTTTTGAGGGTTGAAAATGGCATCACTTTTTTCCTTTCAGCCAGCTGATCACATGGTGAAAACAGCGAGCTGAATCATTGCGTATGTGTTAAGTTATGCGAAGAAATACGTTTTCATGCACTGAAAGTAAATTTTTGAGTCCGTAAGGTTTTTCGGTCTACATTTTTTGGTTTAAAGGAAAGATTTTTTCAATTAGTTACTTGTTTAGTTCATGCTATTAGCTACAGTTACGTGTATAATAGTACTAATGTAATTATTCGAGAATGACTTTGTTTTGGGATTAAACAAAAAAGTGCAACTAGGGATAATTGACCTAAGCCAATTGGGGATATGTGACCCAAGTAAACAACACAAAAGTAGACAGAAGTAGACCAAGTAAATTTAAAAAAAAATCACGGGAGTGCCAAAAGTAAATGACTGGGTTCTAGTATAAGGTTTGTTGGGAAGGTACAAGGGACATATTTTTAACGAGCTTACAATTCAATATGCATAAAAAATCGATGGAAAATGTTTTAAATGTCCTGAAATGGATAATACATCCAAAAATGATATTGATTAAATAAATAGTAGCGATTCTTCAACCACCTGTGTTTTCTCTACAAATTAAAGAAGCCCCAGTTTTGTATTTCGAACAGAATTTACTTTTAAATTTGATTATTTCGTTAGTATTGGCAGAATTAATGAGATAAAAAATAAAAAGTAATAATTTTGTCTGAAAATACTATAAAATCTATGTAAACTTTATAATATGATATTAGTTTTGTTATTAGGTAAAAGTTTTTTGATAATTTTAAGTCTTACTACCAAATTTTTGGGTTGGGTCACGTATCCCTAATGGGTGGGTCATGTATCCCTATGCATTGGGATACATGACCCAAAACTAAAGTTTTAAATAATTTATATTTTACTACTATTGCAGTTAATACTACAGAAAAATACTAATATATATTCTGTACTACTTTATGAACTATAAATTATCTGCATTTACACATTCATAAATAGTGGTTTTTAAAAGTTACAAGCAAAAAACTTCGAGTTGGGTCATATGTCCCTGGTTCCCCCTACTTAAATGTATTGGAAACAAGTTTTAAAGAGCAAAAACAACTGAAGTTCAATTTTGACTTCTACCGGGAGCTTTCTGCGTCCAGGCGGTAAGGGGCTTGCTTTGCATGCTAAAAGTTCTAAGTTCGGAAACGGGCATTGTCAAAATAACTGCCGGCATAAACGGTCTGTACAGCCAAAAAGTACGGCGAATAATACCCCGTGTAAATAAGGTGCACTTTAAATATTCTCCAAAGTCCCGACTCTGTGTACGATGTTGCTCCTAAAACCTGCGTTGGGTGCCTACTCAGGTGTCGGCTTGTTACTCGACTGTCGTTTTAAATTACGACGTCCGTTGTCAATTGTCCTCGATTAGCTCTAGTGGGACGATAATTCAACCAAACCTTAGATTTGACTTGAACCAATTGAAGTAGATTACTAGACACAGACATCCTTTCATTCCTTAAGTGGGTCGATAAAATGGGTACCAATCATGCTTGGGAACTAAACACTGGGGGTTCCGCGTGAGGCTGACCACCTTACCTGGACATATGCCTAGCACCCCAGAGTCCTAGGTCACGAAAGCTGAAATGGGCACGGCAGGCCTTGGCCCACTAATGGGCTGTTGCGCCGAGGAGTTTAGTTTTTTTAGTTTAGTTTTACTAGACACAGAACTGTTAATCTCATCTTAGATAGCTTTGAAATCCTTTATTAAGACCCGGAAGAATGCTAGTATCCATTCCCTGCTAATTTAACCGCAGTCTCTACTGCAGAAGAGAATTAGCTAACATTCATATTCTTCTTAATTAATCATTGTTCTTTCGTTATTATAGTTACCAAAACTTTCGTTAAAGTTTGTATATTCCTTTAAAATTTTTCTAGATTTACTCTAGATTGATTATGTTTAATTTTCAATTATTAATGATTTATGATTAATGCCTTTCTCTGGGGATAACTTCAAATTTCCACCAAGAGGCTTTAGAAAATGTTATGCGAAGTAAAACCAACCAACCATAAACTTTCAGATTTCCAGGGTTAGAAAACGATAAAAGTAAAGGATTTCATTATAAGGTTCATAAATTAAGAAGTATTTTACCACTTAGAAAACTTTTTAATTAAATTTCGTTTATATTATATTTAATTTTTTATTATATTCATATTTAATTTTTAAACTTTACTTTTGATTAAATTTTACAAGTTAGAATTTAATCGTTCTGTTTATATCATCATAATTAGATTACTATTTTCTTACAATACCATCTCAATTTATCAACAACAGTAAATATACACAGAAGAAATTTATGAAATTAATTTCATAACTATTACTTAATACTCTCTTTTTATCCTTCACTTACATAAATATAATACTAAGTATACAATTGTAAAATTGTTGAAATAAAAATGCAAAACTTGCCGCAAAGTATTATTAATTACAAACTTAAATTTTATACATAAAACTCATCGGCGCAACAGCCCGTTGGTAGGCCAAGGCCTGCCGTGCCCATTCCAGCTTACGTGACCAAGGGCTCTGGAGTGCTAAGCATATGACCCGGTAAGGTAGTCAGCCTCACGCGGAACCAACAGTGTTTAGTTCCCAAGCATGCTTGGTACTCATTTATCGACCCACTTAGAGATGAAAGGCTGAGTCAACCTCGCCCAATCCGGAACTCGATCCCCGGACCTGCGGCGTGGCAACGCGAAACATTACCACTAAACCACTGGGCCTCAAATTTTATACATGGCATCTATAATAATAATGAAACGTTGTGTGTTTGTACTTCATAGACTCTTAAACTAGACATCCGTTTGTTGTAAAGTCAATACGCTATAGAGCTATATTGCTGTATATTAAGCCGTGTGTGCCTATCTTCCTTTTTCGAAAAGTACGTCTCCAAAATCACTTAATTATCGCCAAATCATGAAAAAGTGTGTTTTCTGCCTTATAATTGAGATTTCCATTTGACTAACCCTTTTGGCGATCTCTATTTTCTCATCACTTCATCTATCTCTCCAAGTTCACCAAAGTTGCCAAATCAATAAAATGTGTCAGTTTAGGATTTTTGTGTGGTTGTTTCCAAAAATGTTCCCAATCTCGTGAAAATAAGCGCCAAATGAGCGAAATGTGTTTTCTTTTGTCTCATAATTGAAGAGCTTAGTGGAAAAACGTGCTAAGTGACAAAAAGATGAAAACGAGAAAATGAACTTTAAAGTTTTTCGTTTGCACTTAGATACGTTAAAAACGGCACTTACAACACACAGGTAAAAAAAAGATACTAAACTTAAAGTTTATGAAGAAGGGGAAACTGGTTATCGTTAGAGAAGTTAGTAATATGTTCATTGACACAAAAATCTCAGGTTTTTTTTTCAAAAATTTCACTTACGACGTTTTTCCACTAAGCTCTTCGATTAAGATTTGGACTTTAACTCGTGCCGATATAAATTTTATCTCCAAAATTTGAGGACAAGCTCTACCAAAGTCATCAAATGTGCGAAGTGGTTTTTTTATGAATTTTTTACAAGTCTGTTGTTCAGAGTTATCACTCTATAGAGCTGTTATTATGCGCCTTTTAGGCCAATATTTATTTTATTGCCAATCTTGTCAGCAATCTAGCCAATTCATTATAGCTTCCCAAATGCGCGAAATAGTGTTTTTTACCACTTAAATGAAATTTTGACTTGAAATAACATTATTATACAATTATGGTTAATTATTATTAGACTTTTAGATCTAATGGGGAAAATTAATTTGAATCTGGTTTGGTTTATTTAGTCATAAAACCTAAAATTGTACACAACGCAATACATTAATATACGATCACGGCAGCACTATTACCACAAATGATCCCCATACACCATTGCGACAGTAAGTAACGTGATACATACTTTATAATAGACGGAAACAATATAATATAAGCTTATTGCCATGTAGCAGATTAAATAATGCGTACAATTGGATTAATTTGCTATTTTTAGTCTGTGCGAAGAACAGTTAATAATTTGCTAGTTTTCAACATCAACAAATTCTAGAGCGATTATAATTGGTTTAGTTTAGTTTAGTCACGACCTACTCAACTACTAAGGCCGAAGAAGCTTTCCCAAACAAGCTCGGGGACGGAAATTTTGACGTCATAGTTCCGAGTGACGTTGTTCCAAAGATGAAGACAATCTGTCTCGAAACCTGTTCGGAACCACTCGTTCACGGCGGAACACAATTTTAGGGTTCCGAATGCGTCTGAACTAGTTTCTCGATCTTCGGCACTGGGAACAGTGACGTCAAAATTTCCGTCTACGTTCATGTTTAGGAGAGCTTCTCTGGCCTTGTTATTGAAGTTGGCCGTGGTTTAGTTTGAATTATCGTCGCACTAGAGCTACACGAGGGCTATTGGCGACGGGCGTCATATTTTGGAACCACAGTCAAGTGACGAGCCGACACCTGAGTAGGCACCCAACGCAACCGTTAAGGGTGATATCGTACGCAGTGTTGGTACTTTGGAACATATTTAACGTGCACTTCCTCTATACGGGGTATTATTCGTCGGACATTTTTGGCTGCACGGGCCGTTTATAGGTCGGCAGTTATTTTGGCGATGCCCGGACCCGAACCTGGGACCTTTCGCATGCTAGGCGAAAGCCTAACCGACTGGGCTCCCCAGCCCCTCGACTACAATTGGAGAAAATGACAGTTTAATGGGAGATATCAGTCAAACTAATGTAAAGCGGAACGGTGAATTCTGAAGCAATTATATAGAAAGTACTTCGGCGTAATAATTAGCATTGGCGATACTATTAGATAATAAAGCTTTCTGTGTGTGTTAAATAGCTTTATACCGTATATCAGTAACACGTATTTTAAAAGCTTCAATTAAAATTTTCAACATTTTTTTATAGATTGCTAAAAATTTGTAAATGATAATACGCATATCAAACCTAGATTTTTAGTATTGTAATAGGAACCTAAGGCAATTAATTCAAATTAAGCTGCAGTTTTTCTCATTTTTATTTTTGGTGTGATTTTTTCATACATTTTTAAATTGTCATTTAACAGTTAAAATATATAGAAACTTTAGGGCTATTAAAATTAATGTTGGTAATGAAATGATGATTACTCGTTTAATTTATAACAGCTACATAATTTTACGATTATTAGAAAGACAGTTTTTCAATGCGCAAAAGAATATTTAATCGACTTGCGAGTTTTCAACAAAGAAAGAAAGACTATTAAGGCAAATATCATGTAATTCGGTGTAATATTTTTATACCCTCTGCGGCAATGGCGAATAGCATAAGTTGAGAAATTTTAGATTTTCGAAAATGTGGAATGTAAACAGGTGCTTTGAGACTTCGACAACCCCTAGATATTTACCTTTTCCTATTTTCGCAATAAATAGAACTTAGAATTTTAAGTTCAAACTAATTTCATCTAACTAATTCTGTCTGTCACCCACTTTCATAGTCCAAACTACAAATGCTACGGACAAGTGTGATACGTCAAAAAATTTAGCGCATCGAAATTAGAATACATTGAAAATTTCAGAGAAGAATTCGAATTCGAAGTACTTCAATTATTTAAAAAACTGCAAAATTTAATGCTCATTTATAAACCATAAGCCATTTTTATTAGAATTAAATCAGCATTGCCATTTGCAACAATCGCTCGAGAAACTTTAATTCTTTTAGACAATAAATTAAAATAAATTTATTTTTGCGACATCGATCAGTTTGCAATGACGTCAAATATATTTCACTACGAGATTCTTTGTATGTTGATATGAAATATTTTCATTCCATTTAAAAGCGAGGAATATTACATATTTATTCTTTGAAATATAAATTAATTTTTGCAAACGATAAGTAATAATTATTGAATTTTCGAAATAAAATAAAAGAAACTAGCCAAATTTAGCATGTAAATGTTTAATATAGAATTAATGCTGTGTTTGGCGCCTTTTTACCTGTTAAATACAACTGTTGTGTGGAAGCGGGTTAAGTGACAGATCTGTTACAAACCTACTTGTTTCTTTAAATGAAAGTTTTCTATTTGCTGTAAGTAGTATCGGTTAAGCAATTTACGGCAAAATATCCCCTCAAAAAGGTTTAAAACAACATACCAATAACTTTTCTGTAATAACGTTACCTCACTGTAACTTTTTATTTGGATCTTCAAGTAACATAAAAATGTATATAAAAACACAACATACTTTTATGTATATTTTTTACTTATATTTATATATTTACAAAGGTAGATTATTTTTAATAGCATTTAAAAATTATTTAATTCACATTTCCACGTTTTTATTCTGAAATCATAATGACTATAGTTATTCGTACAATAAAGGAAAACAATTCCAACTAGGATTTGAAAATTTCGACTGAAATGGATAATAATAACCTAGGTTAGAAAATTGATTAACCTTTCTCAAATTATTATCTCTACCCTATTTCTTAATATACTAGTAGAAGTACTATGAAACAGAATGAATTAATCCTCAAAATAAAAGACCCCAATTACATACAAAGAAATCTTGCCTGGAAATAAATTTAAAAAAATTAAAAATAAAAAAAATTAAAAAAAAAATTAAAATTAAATTAAAAATTAAAAATAAATTATTTTTACTGAGACACAGTGGTGTAAGTCCCATTTTTGTGTGTTGCTTCATTCTTTTTCTAAGCTCCAGAGCTACCATGTGGTGCTAGTTTAAAGATATAATGAGATGTCACAAACATATACTTACGTCACTAACTAACTTATTTAACTAAGTGTTTTGGACTGAAACCATCTATCACTTATGTGGACGAAGATATATGTCACTCTTGCGCTGCAAGATCTTATGAGAAAATAAATATTTCATACAAAACAGGTCTAATATAGCTAAACTAATAGTAATGAATGGGGTACAAATGGTGGAGACCCAGTTTGTATTTAAGTTGTAAGTAAACAATAAATAGCTATTTAAACCTGAATTTAAATAAAGGCCCTGATAATGTTAGAAATAGGGGATTGCGGGTCAAAAGTTCAAAAACTAGGCACTTAATAAGTAAAAATAGAAATTAGATGGTTTACTACGTTTTTCGATTTTTGAAAAAGTGAGGTTAATGCAGAAATATCCTTAAATGACAATAAATCGTTGTATAAACTAAACACATTAGATTGTTGGAATATTGAACTGTAAACATTGTATGTCGTTCCCAGCATCTCTTACCGTCTTATGTCTCTTATATTATCTTATATTCCTTATAGATGTTACAGTTGTAATGATATACCGCGTCCCACTATTTTTTCTCGATGTGCTTTTCCGCGTCATCTCAAACAGAAACACGTAGAGTTAGTATGGTATGTACACATTTTTGTGAGAGAGCAATGTAGATATTTCCACATTTCTCTCATCATCATGTTTCCAAGTTGACGAGTCAGGTGAAAAAAAAATAATTTGAGATTGATTAAAATTTGACAATACCTTCCATATATACCTTCCATATTCCTTACTTTTCTAATCCTGTGAAACAATTTCCCTACCTCTATGAGATATTTGACTAAATTTACCACTAAATGACCTTGAAAAATTTTACGTAAATGTCTAAGCACAAAATACAAACCAACTTCTGAAAATCTGAATTGCAACTTCCTAGTGATTCCTAGCTTTGAAACGTGACACATAGAGACGAGAGTGGTTGTTTACGGCAGACACTACTAGAGTAAAGCTTCCGGCTGTCAAAATACCTTAAGTTATCCATATTACCCAGCGTGTTTCCATATTTTCCTTTAGTAATACTTACTGGGAGTTCAAAAAATTATTCCCCGTTCAAAAATTTAATAACTTGGGAGTTGAAATGTGTATTTAGTTTAACTTTCCCAATTTTTAATCGATGGGGTCACAGTATTTCATTAGTACAAAAAAATATTGTCACACTAGAGCGAGCAATGTACTGAATAAAAGTTATTATATTAGGCTGATTGACAAGAAATGTTGCAAGTTCTTTATACTACCTCTGAAAATCACCCATCACAGATGACACTCTTTCCTGATAACCGAAATTTCTTAAACGAATAAATATGCTTTCATACCATTGTTAAATTCAACCGATTTAATGTGTTTTACCTAAGTTACATAAGAAAACTTCCGTACAATAAACTTATAAACATTCCACGTGCTAACTCAAAACTCATATTATCCTGCTATCAAAAAAACTATGTTCCATCTTAGCCTAATGATGTCTTATAAGACAATCTGTTGTTGTTTAAATTGAGACTCGACGAATGGATTTATAAAGAAAAGAATTTAATGTCTGATTTATAGAGCTTTCAAGACTTCGATGATAAAGTGAAGAGTGAACAGTTTAGAAATGGAAATGGAAAGTTTTTGGATTAATGCCCAATGGAAGGGGTAGAATAACCTCGCTTTGTGCTAACGCTAACCTTTTTAGTGTACTTCAGGTTGTTTAATGTGTAACAGAGGATCAGCACTTGTTGAAAGCAGTGAGAAAATATCGGAGATGTGATTTTTTGTTCTTTCAGTTAAAAATTTTTGTTTCTCGTTTAGTTTTGTTCTCATAATTTTGTAATTGTAATATTTTTATAAAGTTCAGTACAGTTTCGTCAAAATTTGGGGAATTTTATTTGAATGGGAACAGTTTTGAACGTAAAAAAGATGAGTATCTAAAAAACTAAACGGTCTTGTGTCTTGTGCAGATAGCAATGCATGAAAAGGTTAATACAATTATTTAAGCGTATTATTTTTAATTGTTGGTAAAAACGAGTTTTTTTACATAATAATAAACTTAATTATTTCCATTAGAAAACAGACTGTTGTTTAAAACCTCTTTTTAAGCATTTTCGCGAAAATTGAATCTTCCAAATAATTAATGTCTGTAAACATAGAGAAGTTTGATGTAACTTTCGAACATATATAAAGCCGTTGCGTTCATAACAAATGCTGGAATTGAAATATTAGGATAAATGATACTAATTTCACACACTCCGAATACTAAGAACGGCTACATTAACCAGTAATATATATTTATTTTGTATACACGGGAAAATATCTAAACTATAGGTTTCTAATGCTCTACACCTTTCAAACATACTTAATTAAAATCTGAAAAAATATCTAAAAAATAAGATCAGATTAATAATAATCAAACAAATACCGAAACTTTATTATGAAAACACGAATTGAATTTGAAAAGTGGAGCCAAATAACACATTTAAGTAAAGCATAATGTAGATGAATAAAACATGAATTATAAGAAAACCGGAATTGAAAATTGATAACCAAAATTTGAAAAGATATCACATAATATTAAAAAAAGTAATTTTTTTAAAAGCCATTTCAAAAAATATTTATTTAATTACTCACAGATCGTGCATTTCAAAGAGAGAGAAAGTTCCAGTGACTGCAAAATTCAGTCACTGGTTGTAATTGAATAAAAATTATTTTTAGTCAGTTTTTTAATTGTTTTTTAAATATGATTTCCAGTTTAAGCCAAAGCCAAAAAATAAGATTTGTATTAAAATGGTTCCATCGGTTTTCCGGTTTTCCATCTCTAATTTATAGAGACAGTAAAGAAGAAAAGAAGGGTGAATAAGGGATTTCATCGTGTTTTCCAATCTTTTGTATGTTGAAACTGGCTCCATTTGTATAGAACATGAATATTTTTAAGATATTAATTAAAAAATCCTATTTTCTAGCTAAAAATTATTATTAACCCTTGGAGACTGTAAGGAAATCAGTAAAGCTACGCAGCTTATTTACTAAGATTTTTTTAACTTGTATGCTTCTTGTTGCAGTGTAGCGAAAAAATGTGGCTAATAACTGAAATGTAAGCTTTCTGCAATCCAATTTTCATAGTTGAAAAATCGCTGAAGCTCCAGCCAGTGTCTTTCTTAACCACTTTATCAATGAAGCCAATGAAGTAACCAAAATCCAAGGACAAAGTTAAGGGATATAAAATCCCCATTATAAATGTGAAAAGCCAAAATTTTGTAGGTTTTGAATGTAGTAGTTCAAACCCTATAAATTAATTTTATTATTAATCTTATTAAGTTAAGCCACGGGGACAGTAACGTTAAAATTATGGTGTTAGAATTGCCTGTAGGCACTAAAATGTAAACACCAATCCAATCAGCTATAATTTAGAAACTTACTGTCAAAAAAATCAATTTACTTTATTTGGTTATACGTAAACAGTTAGAAGTTTATAACATGTTATAGAGAGCATTAAAATTGAATTACAAAGGCTAATTCCATGTAACTGTAGTGAAAGTCACGATTTAAGAGGAGATTAAAAGCTTTTTTAAATTTAAAAATAAATCAAATTAAATAAAGTACATTACATTATTTAGTTATAATAAGTGTAGATCAACTATTCCACATTTTTTTTCATTTTATGTTAAAAGTTGTAGTGATAATTACTTTTTACAAACGTGACTTACACTACAGACAGGATAATTTTGCATGGAATAACCCACAAAATTCTTTGAGATAGCCTTATATATTACGATAAAATAACAACTTGTTCTTATAAGTAGTAACATTAAAAGGCTAGTTTAAGTTTTCATGATCCCTATCCAATTTTGCGGGAACTGAATTTTCCATTACTTTAAAGAAATCTATTAGAAAACTTCTTATAGATTTCTACGAAGTTCCAGAAAAAGATTTTTTTTGTAAGATGTGAATTTAAACTCTCTTTGACAAGTTGGCTTACTCCAAATTTTCAATTAAAGTAAAAATAAAGGAATTATTCAAACCTAGCAAAAATATTTTTTTTTAAAAAGTGTTTAACTTTTTGTACCACAAGGACTTTTAGAAACTATGTTAATATATTTGGTCAGTTAAATACTATAATTAGTCTGTACATAAATGACTTAAAAGTAGAATCTGTCTATATTTCTATGCAACATGAAAGTTTAATTTTGAAATATTTAAAAAAATCAAAACTTAAAACATTATTTTAATGTGGATGTTTCGTTTGAATTTTTATCAAATAAGGTGATGGTTCTGGGATATATGGTCGATCATAAATAACCATCGATAATTTTCAAAATTAACTTAATTTTCTTCCTTTTTTTATAGAGGAATGAAAAACTCTCAGAGGAAAACCTCCAAACTTAATTAAATGAAAGCAGAGTGAATGCATCATTTACAAAAATTCACTAGTTTCCAAAAGAGAGTTTTAAATAATAAGCTTTTATAAGGTCTTAAAAGATGCCTCGATAAAATTTTATACATATTTTTTAAACTATCAAGAAGTTTGTTTTTTCTTCTAAATGGATGAAAAAATTCTAAAACGGGTAAATACTAATCCCTTTATTTTAGAAAAACCTATTTTAAGACTTAACCTATAAGAAACATCTAACACAGTAGGGATTACATATTCTACCTATTATATATTCATTTTTCATTTTTTAAAAAAAGTCTTGGACTTTCGATGCTGTTTTCAAAAATATATAAAACCCATGTAATTAAATGTCTACACTGAAAAAAATTGGTTATTTAATTTGGAAAATATAATCTAATTTCAGCACAAGGCATAATTGACGATTGATCGTTAAATGGTGGATTAACTCCACCAAACAAACAAATACAGTGAAAGTACCAACCATGGACCGTGGAAACATGCCTTAAAAGTCTTTACTGACTTATTAGTTGGCTTGAAGTAGTCGGACACTAGCAAGCCCTTATAATTAATTTGCAACAATTAATTGAGCTTTTTACAGAAAAAGGGTTAAAAGATAGAAATGAGGCATTTTTACTGAGGCAGCTACTGCGTTTACAACAGGTATTTTTGTCGTCTTAATAGCAATCACTTTTGACGTCCTAAACGACATCTAAATAACGACGTCAAATTTATTCCGTCAAAAATTGTTTCTCTGACGTCCTAATAACAAATTATCTTTAGCGTCCTAAGAAATGTTCAATAGCGTATATCTGACGTCGTAATATCGATGTATTCGTGACGTCATTAAAGAAAACTCAATGATTAGAACACTATTAGGTCCGATATACATCATTATAACGTACTAATTACATACAACCTTTTATTTTTCTATCAAAAACCAACATAAATTTAACAAGAAAATAAAACCACAAATATTTCCCTTAAAGACGTCATTTTGACAAACTTCCAATTCTAATCCCAACTGAATTTAAACAAACATTTTACTACATTTTAAAAACACCTTGTGCTTGTTTGGGTTATTGACTTTTAAAATAATCGTTAAACGTCAGTTAACTGTTTTCCACCGACAGCCAACCAAAACTTGGCTTGCATTGCTGACACCTGGAATTCCTGCTTTTTTTTTGTCTCTCTAAATCGGATCCCGAGACAATGACAGTTAAAACTCAAGTCTCTGTAACACGGCATTTATATCCCTTTAACTGATTCAAAAGATCATCCTTCTTTTTTAATCTTCGATTCTTTAGCAACATCTTCTGTCTGTTTTCTTCAACACATTCGCACAATGTAAGAAAATTCACTGTAAATTTATCGAATATTAAATTTGCCGTAAATTTATAGAATATTAAATTTGACGTAAATTTATAGAATATTAAATTTACCGTAAATTTATAGAATATTAAATTTACCGTAAATTTATAGAATATTAAATTTACCGTAAATTTATAGAATAATAAATTTACCGTAATATTATAGAATATTAAATTTACCGTAAATTTATAGACTATTAAATTTACTGTAAATTTATCGAATATTAGAGAAGAAATTTTAATTCTTAAACCTTTTTTTTCTTTTAAATCACATTTTCAGTAATGGTTAGAAGATTTTTCTTAGGAAATATATTTTACTTCATCTTTAGCTTCATCTTTTATCTATCTGTCCACAAACATTTCTTATGACCGTCTCAAGATAAACCCTTCAAACCAAAAACCACCAAGTAATATAACTGTCGATCTGATTCCCGTATTTCCAAACATTTCCGCACATGTCCAACATTTTTCTTTTATTTTTATTTGTTGTTTTTATATACTTTATTGTTCATTCTTGCCAAATGTTACAACCATAGACAGCTTTTTCTATGGATGGGAAAACATTTTAGTTGATAGGGTTAAGATAAGAGGTCAAAACTAAATCGACCACTGCTTTTTTTCTGGTTATTGTATATTGACATCAATACAAAAGATGAAAGAATTTGTATATATATCGAACTACGTTATTATAAGTAATATAAATCTTCTTAAATTTTGCTTTTCTAGCTGTGGATGCAATATTATCATTGAATTCATGTTTGATAAATTAATGGATTCAAATTTCATTTTTAAGTAATATTTTTGCAAGCCAGTACGAAGTCAAGATGTCTAACTATATCAAACCAAAAAAAGCTTAAAAATTAATCAGTTGTATCATACACATTAAAACTTCTTTAATATACCTTATATGCATAACAGGTTCGAAATCAAATTTTAAACATTTTGAAATGACATCTTAAAATCTTTGCTCTTTTACTTTTGTCAATACCTTGAGAGAGGTAATATTCTTCTTTAGATTCGCACCATTTTTTTTTTTCAATCAGGTCACTATTCGTTGTATTAATGAATAAATTATACTTATTCAATTCGTTTATTTTAGTTTATTCAAAACTCGATTTAATTGTAGACATAGAAATGCGAAGTTTGTATTGATCGATTCATATTCTATTGCACGATTGTGAAACTTGTGAAGGACATCTGCATACATGTGGTCATATTTACATATTTACTATAATTTCGGTCACTGGCACAAAGTAAAATATCCCAAAATTTCTTTCAAGTACGTAAAGAAGAGTATTTTTATTCCACTTATTCAACCCTGTTTCCCTAATATTAACAAATTAACTCTTGCTCCGTGAAAACCAATTAATTAGAACTTTGAATAAAGTTAGATAGTTGAAGAGCTTAGTGGAAGAACGTGCTAAGTGACATTTTTGAAAAATTGAGATTTTCGTGTTAATGAACAGATTGTTCCATCCTTCAAAGGGAACAAGATTCTCCTCTTTCATAAATTTTAATTTAAGTATTCTTTTTACCTTCTGAAGTGCCGTTTTTAATGTATCTAAAGGCAAGCGAAAAACTTTAACGCTCATTTCCTCAGTTTCACCTTTTTGTCACTTAGCACGTTCTTCCACTAAGCTCTTCAATTGTGTTACGCATTACATATCACATATTAATAATATTGCCTCGTGCTGACATTGTAGTTTCAAACCGATAGACTGATGTGCGTTTCTGTCGTTGAAGCATGGGTCAGTCATGGTTGATTTCATTAAAGCAGCCTGTTGTTTGACAAGGTTGTTAATGACAATGGACGCATTTTGATTCAAATAGTTTTTTTTAATTAGATTAAAAATTGTTAAATTATGCATATTATAACAAATAGATAGCTAAAAGTTCTTAGATTCAAAAATTGTTTAATAATCAATAATTAAATTAATAAGACATTTGTAGTGTTAAATTAATAATTAGTGATTTTAACACCCACAAACGTCTAACATAGAGTTATAATTGATCTATTCTCTCTATGGATGCCATTTTCAATAAAAAAATAACATGCACGAGTAAAATAACACTGAATTAAAAAAAATTAGCAAATGCGTTTAATGAGCGTTTGGAAGTGAAATGCATTTCAATACAGCCGGGACATATTTAACTTGTTTTTCAAAGGATTGTCAAACTAATATATTGAAAGAAAGTTCGTGTTAACGTTCGGAAGAAAACTTGTTTTATGCGATGTTAAGCTATACCTTTGGCTCTTAAATTTCTCGCGTTAATTTCACTTTATCTATATACATAAAAGGCAACTTCCGTTTGTTTGTATAAGACACGAGATCTAAAGAACCACGCAACAGATCGTCACGAAATTTGGCACAAAAATTCATCTCATCTCCGGAACAAACATAGGCTAAGAATTTTTCGAATCGGACCATTCCTTCTATCGTTTTCGAACGTTTTTATGTTTCCCATTCAATGCATTGAAGACCTTAGAGGTTTATTGCTCCTTCAACAGCACGTTTTCACGGATTGTTTATTTAGTTTTATTTTACACATTTTTTTAAAACGATTTTTAAGTATATTTAGTTTAATTACAGCTAAAAAATTAGAAATAAACATCTAAAACAAAAATCGCTTGCTAGCTTTTTAGCAGTTAGAAAAATATTTAATATTAAAAATAAAAATCGTTTGCTTTAGTATCTTTATCACAGTTAAAAAAATACAAATAAATATAAAAAATGCAAATCGTTTGCTGGAGTAGCTTTATAACATCTAAACAATTAGATCATGTAATTCGCTTTCATTAAGAATATTTTATTTTCTGTACGCAGACCAAGAGTGATCAGTTAAATGTGAGATGGGTAATTAAATGGAAAATTACTGGGTAATCTTCATACCTTTATGTAACTAAAATGAAAGAAAAAAATAGTTAAATTGACTGTTAAATTATTTTTCCACCTCTACCCGTGCAACGTCGGGTATAACAGCTAGTATTTTTATATTTGTCGACTTGAAGGTGTATAATTTTTGATAAAGATGAAAGGAATATTTAAGAGAGGCTTTTGAAGGTATGTTGTGCAGTACATTGAAAACGCACACTCACTATTTATAATTCTAAAGAAAATTAAGTTTGTTTGTTGCTTGACGCAAAAATAACAACCTGAAAAACAGAGCTTTGTTTTATTTTTTTTCTTTTCAATTCTTTTGAATTTATAGTAGACATATGAAATGGCTTGTCTAAATTTTAAAAGAAAATATTGTTTTTTCAAACGATTATAAATCATTGTAACTTCTTTTGCAAAAATTCAAGCACTTTATTTATTTCAAGTTCACTATTAATATTTCCTTGTAAATTTATGAAATTTAGTTAAATGGAATCAAATCTGCTATAAGTGTTTTTCGCTTTTTTCATATTTAAAGGTATTAAAGAGTAAGAATGATATTTAACTTTATATATCTATTTGTATACAATATTTATGTATCTATCACAGTTTTCATCGAAAAACTTTTTACATGCCACTGAAATAACTTAATGAAATACATCCAAAAAAGTTTGTTAAAAATGCTTAGGTTTCACTACTAAGTTAAACTTCTAATTTAATTTTTTTAGGAAATTTAGAATGTAGCTCTTCCCGACTTTTTTTGTTTCAATATGACGTATCCCATTTGCCTGCACTGTCAAAAAAATTTACTGAAATTAACGGGAAAAGTACCGGCAGCAGAGTTGCCGGGACTTTCCCATTTCGTTAAGTATTTTCCCGTGTATTTACAGAAGTTCCGTTTCTTATTTCTCCGTTGTTAAAATTTTCCATTTTGCATTTTCCCGTGTTTCTACTTAAGTTCCGTTTCTTATTTCTCCGTTATTAAAATTTTACTCGTTACTCGTAATTTAGAACCCTGGTCAAGTCACGACTTTGGACTCCACAGATTTAGTTTTTCTACTATTTCCAACCCATATCCGATTTATAGGATGACTGGCAGTATGTGGGATTCGAACCCCCGCACTCTTGAGACGGTTGAATCTCTAGGCTGATGCCCTAACCACTCGGCCACTGACGGGCCTGGTAATACAGGTATTTGATGTTCGAGTTTTGATGTGTGTATTCTTAGTGCATTATCGCCAATTCTACGATAGGGTAATAAAAGTATGGCAGCTCTAAAAACGGGAAAATTCCGTTTTCATCTCTTCGCTCGTGGTTTACGGACATTTTCCGTTTTTAGAAATAAAAACCCGTTTTCAGAAGGAAAAACCCGTTTTCTGTCGTTACGGGAAAGTTCCGTTAAAATAAGTAATTTTTCTCCTGAAATTTCAGGGGTTTTTTTAACAGTGTGTGTGACTTGTGGTTTATTCTGTGAAAGTGGGTGGTGGACAAATAGACATGCTGAACGATTATTATACCATCCACTTTTTACATATAAACGTAGTGTAGAAGCTAAAAAGGGTCAGGTCCACAGAAAAATTGTCCTATACTATTCTTATTTTACTAAAATGTTAAAATAAAGAGTATAGGCCAAATTTTCCAATATACTTGACCATTTTTAACATTTAATGATTCGCATGCTCTATATTTAAATGTAAGTTAAAATATTTTTCGGAACATAACGCAAACAATATTTTTATCTAAAGATTACTTTTAAATCTTAGCGGCTTACTGCTATTTTGTCGGTCCTAAACACAATTGATTTCCTTCTTTTATACCTGTAATACAAAAGTTGGTGATCTTTAGAGATCCGAAAGCTGGTTGTATAAATAGATTGTTCTGGCCATCTTTTTGAAAAGCTCTCGGGAAATTTAAGATGGGGTTTCTAAAGTCAGCTGGGAGCCGCTAGATAGTTTCTTATTGTATTCTCTGGAAAGTTCTCGGGAGTTTCTTTGAAAGACGTTTATTAAAATGCAACGATCCTCAAGGAAGCGGAAATAAATTTCAGTATTCGTAGTGTCGTCTTCAATATATTCATACGATGCATTTGTGTATTTGGTTTGGATAGTATGATACGTATTGTTGAACGTATTGTAGAGTATGATAGAGTGTTTTTTAAAATTATGATTTGAAATTTATTATTCTGGTTAAGGATTAAAGTCTATTTTTTATTTTTATGATCCCAATTGGTAATTTTATATACTTTTGCAAATAGATATTTTCCAATAATTGTAAAACAATACAATTGTTTTATCTTTTAACTAAAAAAATATTACAAAATACCCAAATAAATTACGCATTCAAAAAAGTGTATTTATTTACACAATATGCACATAGTTTTTTCAAAAAAATCTCTATTACATGTTTTATAAATTTAACATTATATAACTGGCTTGTTTTTAAACAAATGCTAAACAAAACCTATCATGATTATTAAGAATAGCTAATTGTGAAACAAATATTGATACAAATTTAAATAAAAATAATCGTACGTAACATATTTATTCCTAAATCCTTCTGTTTGAAAAACATAAGAATTTTTTTCACAAGTAAGAATGATATAATTTTAACTAAAATTATTTTAATATGACATTTTAGTTTACTGCGGAAATTCTACTGCATCTAATACACTATAGAAACCTTATATATGAAATACAGAGCATTCAGTTGGACGCATTGTCCAGGCGTCGGTGACATATTTCAGCAATGCTTTGTATATAATGCCCGTTTCAATTTAATCCGTAGATGGTGCATTCTAATAGAATTCTTAATGGGAAAATGCATAATAAAATCAATATTGAGTTCAAAACAATGTACACTCAAAATATACACTGTTAAAAAGTTTGGTGCAGGACGGAAATCCTTAATTAGTAGATAAAGAAAATACAATAATGGTTCGTACTCGGGCTTCTCTACGACAAGTGGTTGTATTACTGACTGAGCAAGAACGATTTTACACTAGAAAACAGAAGAAAAATATAAAGAATCGTTACGAAAATGACTATTGAGCATGTGTGGTGTAAGGGTCCCTACGAAATCACAAACTATTCGTGAATTAACGGAAAATTAATGTTTATGATCAAAACTAAAATTTGTGGTGAAAAATGAGAGATAATTTAACATAAAACGACGAGTTTTTCAACAGTGCATAAAAAAATGGATGCGAATTTTTAACAAAAATAATTACATTGAAACATTTGTCAAATAAAATATTGTTACATAGGCAATTTATTATTTCATTTCAAAATAAAAATATATAACTAAGCAAAAAAAAATAGAAAATCTGATTCTTTATTGGGTAAGTTTTACCAAAAACTAATATTGCCTGCAACACTTATGTCAAAATACTACATTAGTACTAGATTATTAAAATAACCTATTTAAATCTCAATGTCCAAACTATATCGGAAAGTCTTTTGATAGTACATTTATATTGTGTGTCTGAATTTTTATGATTTATGAACATAAAAAGGAGAATTAAGCATGGACATGAAATGTTACCTACGAAGATAAATATAAGCAATAATTTAAGATAAAAATCAAAACTCTAATATTGCAATCCGTCCCCTATTTAGCTTTATGAATTTTAGATTTTTTTTATGCATTTATGCAAAGACGCATGATTCAGAAATATGTTTTTTATAAGTCTAGTTTTTATTAAATATAAAATTTTTAACCTCCCTTAAAAAAATCTATCAAATTTTTAATATTCATCCCATATGTGGTACTTGTCTCATTTAGAAGATAGTACATTTTTAAATAAATATATAAATAATAATAATAATAAAATTTTTATATAAGGGCATTTCCACGCGTGACTTACACTACATCGGACGATTTAACAAATTTCGTTTACGTAGTTTATAATTATTTTCTATTTATTCAAAAAAACTATTGTATGCTAGTTTACCCCTGAACATATACTATTTTTAGAAATCATAAAAAACCATTTTCATTTAGTATTTCACTAAAAAATAATAAAAATGTCATACTGTGCATACTTACACTACATGAAAGGAAGTCGAGTTTTGGTTATCATTTAAAACTCTCATTTCTTCTTCATAGTGCAGTAAATCAACATTCTACCAGTGCTTAATGTAAGTACAAAGTTTAAAGCTAAATAATTTAATTGCAAAAAAGTGTGGAAATATCATAGGAAATAATTTATTAACATTTTTGTGCGTGACTTACACTACATTCAATTTGTGACTTACACTACATCATGTGAATTGTATCACAGATATGGAAATTTAGGCAATAATAACATAACATATGTAAATAATTTTGAACATGGTAAGTTAAGAATTGAATACATGGTAAAATCATAGTTAGAAAAAGTTACACAACGTCCCCTAAAGTTAGTTTCTGGTAATTTCTTAATTCTTTCTTCAATAGAATTGTCTGAAAAACCTTCCTTCTCAGGTCACGCAAAAAGACTTCCTGGCCATTGCAGATGTTTCAGTTTTATTGAATAGGCATCTTTACTTAAAATTTGCCCCACAAAATATTTAACGATAATTTTCCTACAAAAGGAACTAAAGCTCTTCTTTCAGCATCAAATTCATTTTCAGAATTTTGCTGAGAGGTATTTCCTTTTACAACATTTCCATTTGTTTAATCAGCCGTGTTTTTTGGGGGAATTTAATGAAATATTGGCAGTTTTAAGTAAGTATTTGTTTAATTTTAAAAAGCAGAGCAATTTTTAAGTGTCAGGAATCGGAAATATTTATTTTCCTATGATGAGCAAATATCATTTAATCTACCTATTTCGCCCTTTATACAATTGTCAGAAATATATAATAGTGATATGTTTGGGCAGATTTCTTATGCAAAGTGAAAAAATCTTTAGCAGAATGTGTGTCAATTTTCCTGGAAGGTGTGGCTGCTTTTATCCCCTCCTCACTGTATCACCAAGTCCATCAAATGGTCCTTTTTCATGACTAAAGGTAAAGATGACCAACATTGGTGGCAGAGAAATGCCATTCAATGTTGTCTAACGGTTGGAACATTGCAATAGAGATGGTGTATTTTTAGTTAAAGTGTTGTCCGTAAAGTCGTTTTTGCTTTCCTTTTCTTTAAAGGTTTGAAATTTTCTACATGCTTAAAGTCTTTCCCTTTGCTCTTTTTTTCTTTTAACTGTTGATTTAGCCATCTTAAATTAAAATTATCAAAATATAAGAAATCTACAAATATTATAGCTAATCTATAATAGATAAATCAAACAGAAGCTGTGACTAACACTACGTTGTGACTTACACTACAAAGTTAAAATGTTTTATAAATAAAGAAAATGCTTTTTATTTTAAAATTTAAAGGTGTGGAATTACACAGAGGTTAATATAGAAAGAAAATATCTTAAAAATTTTGAAGCAAAGCCTTACTTAAAAAAGTTATAGAAACTTTTATATCTTTTCGTGACTTACACTACAGCCAAAACAGGGGATGTTTATCTTTCTAATTAAGTAACTTTTATTTATAAATGCCGATTAAAAATGTGTTTTCAAGATAGTCATTATAGTGTATTTTAATAATTTTACCAAAAAATCTGATAAAAAAATAATACTTAACTAAAAATTCAAGAATTCAAAATGATGAAAAACCATAACACATGCTTTCAAAAAAAGCAGCCACTTTGAAACTTCAGTGTTGCCACAGAGAAAAACAATAATAGTTTTTGATGTAAAATTTTTATAGTTCAAACTTTTCTAAGTCACATATAAAAGTTTCAACCGGAATAAAAAATATTTTTAAAATTCACTTGTGGTATGTATTTACGTGGAATTAACCATAAATATATCTTATGATGTTAGTTAACTATTTAATTCTGTAAAAGTTAATTACGAGTAATAAATGCCAAGTATCTTAGGAAATTTTAATAAGCGCTTCAGCCCCCCAATTCTTAACTTAATCTCTGCTTTCCAAGTGACAGAATATTAAACTAAAATTATAAGTTTGATAAATTGAAAAAACAAAGATTTTGACATCTCACAAAACGTGATCTATCATACTCAGCGTCTAAGCACTTTTTCTAAAGTAAAATGTCCGTTTTTACAGTCAAAATTTTAAATTACGTTTATATTTTTTAATAACCGTGCTTCACTTTTAAAAAAATAGATTTGTTGGACATTTTATTGATTAAATTTTAATAAACAACATGTGTGCTAACTATTTGTTTTTATAGCAGTAAAATCGCGTTAATATGGAACGTAAGTTAATGATGCTGCCGAAATAAATGAGTTTTATGATATTGAAATTTTCTATTTTTTTTAACAACAAAACTTCTCTTTTTTATGTCAAGTTTATTCGTTATTATGATAAGTGTAATTATATAACTTTAAAAAATATATATTTTTAACTTTTTAAAACAACAACACAATTATGCATTTAAGTTTGATTTTCATTATAACTGATCATATTTGGTCCCAAACTGTACTTTTAACGGAAAAAAATTTGCCGAAATTCATAGACAAATCGCATTAAGAATGCATGGTTATTTGAGCTTTGCATTGAAGAATACACAAATCTTTCTTTCAATTACAGTCCCTAGACAAATTATTAGACACACTATATATTTTTAGTAATGATGAAAACATACCAAAGATTGCCATATCATTAAAAATATGTCGTTTTATGAATTAAGTATAGCAGATAGTATTTTCTATTCAATAGCTTAAGTTTAGGAACACAAATGTCTTTCTAAAGGTATTTTGTTCATCATTGATTGATACATGAAATCTTGCAGTGCGTCTAATAATTTGTCCAGGAACTGTATAACACACAAACAAGCCTTTAAAATATAAAACGTTTTACAAAAATACTTAAGACATTTTGAATGGCATAAAAATTCTGCTGAAACACAAATTGTAGTAGTTATGTGTGTAAATTTATAACAAAATTGACAGAAATCCCATAATATTTCTACAGTTAGAAAAAAATCTTTTACAACAATATTACTCACAAAAGTACTTTTTATTCATTTGTTATAATTAATTATTATTTGTTAAAGTTTTGAGTGATGTATTTTTTGCATATTTCTAACGGAAAATGTAACTAATGCTGGATAATGGATATAGGTTCTCTTCATTATTAAAATAAAACTATGTCTGTAGATCTAATCGATGAACCTAATATCGTACTGTTATAACTAAACGAATAAGAAATCGTGTATCCATTTTTAGTCACATCATAAACACTTTATAAATTCAAATGAACAACATAAATCTTATAACGATGCAATATTGTGTTAAACATTAAATGTCCCCTAATCCATTCGTTATAATACTAGTTGATACATTGTACACAAATGGGTTATTCTTTATCATTATACATATGTATAATGTATTTCTTGATACATTATAAGAGGTAAATGCATTAGAAGAACAAATAGTAAAGAACCTCGGTATATATTTAGGTAACGCTTTTGATCAATGAACTATAAAAGATATCAAAATACAGACCTTGCGCGAATTGTTAAAGGTATAAATGAGATATAAATGAAAGAATATTTTTCGTTATATAAGTTTTAAGCTAAAAACTTTGTAATTTTACTTTTTCGTTACTCCATGAATCAGGAGTAACGTTACACCAAAGTTTTACAATGCAAGTTTCACAGAGAGAACAAAATACTTTTGTTCTACCTATTTATAGACTGATAATTTATACCCCAAGAAGTTATTTTTTTTTCAATTTAGCGATCGGACGAAGACATTTGGGGAAAATAAAATTTTAGAAGCTAAAACATGCCAGAATTTTGTCAAAAAAGTAGGTATAAACTTTAGCTAAAACTGTTTGGCATTTGGTAGGAAATCGGTAAATTTATACAAAGTTGTCAATGGAAAAATCACACTTTAGAGAGACACTGAATTTCACCTCTTAATTAATTTTCGTATTAACTTTTTAAGAAAAAAAATTTAATACGAAACAGTTAAAAACCAAAGTTTAAACTCTAAATAGTTGTAGATTGTCATTAAAATAGTCCACATATATGAACAAAACTATAAATAAAATAAAGAGATTACAGCAGATGATGAACAATAAATTTTGAAACCGCTTAGTATCGAATTTAAACATTTCGTTAAAAATGAGAAAACGAATAAAATTTTATTACTGCCTTAAATACAACTATTTATTCAATTCACGTTTAAATAAGAAGTTGTAAACGTTGAGTAATCTTTTTAACATTGCATATTTACTTAATGGTTACTTGAGACGCATTCTTAATTATTCCCAAACAAAGTTTATTTCTTAATGTTACTTAATTGTCTACAATTTGTAATGACCATTTATTTTTAGACACAACACCTGCATATTTCCATGCTACTTAATTCAACTCATTTATAGAAAAAGAGCAGATATAGGTAAAGAGCAGCAGTTGTATATTATTTACATTTTTATTAAATTAAATAAAATAGATATAATTATAGTCTCTCATAGATAGTTTCATACTTAACTATTCGGCACATAGAACATGCTATTTGTTTTTTTAAAAAAAAAAAGGAAAAAGAAGCTTGTTCGTTTTCACAAACTAAACATTTAAGTTTCATTGCTTTCCACATAAACTTGTAGAAAAAAAAAAGAATCTGGGAATCCTTAAAGCCTTTTACCAAAAGAGTAAATGAAAAATAAATTATTAACCATTATAGAGATTAGTGTGTATGTTGCTGATTATAGTCTTTTGGGATTATGTAAAATGCTTTTAAAATATGTAAAACGTTGGTCTGTTAGGTATTTATAACGCCTATTTTTTTACCTGAATAAAATATTTAAAAAAAATTGGAAAGACCACGCTTTTATAAAAGAAATTTATCTGTTATACTGCAGCAAATATATTTAAACTTCGTTTTTATGCGGAAAGTATTTTCATCAAATGTGCCCATTGGATTAGTTTAACTATTCATGCAGTTTAATTGTTCTTTAACTTGATACCTATTACTTTTTTTACAGTATTTTTCCCGAAATCAATTAGAAAGGTGCAATTACGATATAAGTAGGAACGAATTTGGAAGATGCATTAAATGATTTGTACTTTTGCGTCTATTGTTTCAATTTTATTTATATACCTGGTTTGGGAAAATTTGATGCTTATGAAACATAAGGATTAATGTCAAAGTACTCTTATACAATTTATTAATTGTATTTACCTCTCAACAATCATGCATTATTTTTCTACTATACACTGTAAAAAATTCCAGGAAGATTACTTAAAAATGACAGGAACCTTACGGAAATAATTTGGAAGATTTGCCATAGCTTTCTCATAAAAAAACATATAACATTGCTATGTGTTTTGGCTTCTATTTATTTACTTGACTTATTTGTTAACTACGGGTTGCACCGAGTGTCGTCTGCTGGATTTGATCCACCAATCTCAGGATCCATATTTTATAACATTCCATAACTGTGCATCACGCGTCACGGCCACGGTTGCTTAATAATTAAAATAAACATTGCACTAAATTTTTTTAAGAAAAAATTTCTTTAAATTTTTTTTATTGTGTTTCTGGGGAAAACCTGAAAATCACAAGAACTTATCAAGACACGATAGAAACTTGAAAAATCCGGGAAAGTATCTGGTATATATGTGAAAAGTAACAATATTTTTTCATAGTGTAGGCTTAATATTTGCTAATAGCATAACTTGTTTGTGTATTTTTTTGCTTGAGAATGCATCAACAATAATATTGAAAACCGAGAATCATCGTATGAAACATTTTACAAAGACACATTTCCCTCTTCAGAACAGTTCTCTCTTTTGCTGTTCTGGGTTGCCATGTCTTAAAAATTGAAAGGCTTGTCTTAAAAAAAAAACACTTGCTTTGTGTGATTTACCCCGTGTTTTTGAAAATGAAATATTCACACTATATGCATCGAAATAATTTCTCTCAAAACTTTTTTTTCACTTTTATGCCTGATTTAAAACGCAATTTTTCAGCAACACGTACAATTAAAAAAGTGTCAAAAAATTAATTTAACGAAATTTAAAAAAAGTAACTCAATTTCCTATTGGAATTTACTTATTTCATCGAAATTAACCCAAAATTGTGTTCAACATTTATTTAAGCCCAATTTTTCTAATTACAAATAATATAACAATGAAAACAACCTAACTCGATATACTTTAGAACGTTAAAACAAAAGGCACGTGTTAAACATTAACGCAATATATCCTATTCTTCACAGTAACCTGATTAAACGCCCTCTACTGCATGCCTCAGAATAAATAAAGATGGCTGGAATAACAATTATCTACCGTAGGAATTGTAGGTTTAGCAATCGGTCGAATACTTACTATAGTGTTCCAATAAATGTGACAGCGAATTTCCTGAACTTAGGAATTACGTTGTTACCTATAATTAGATTATAGACATTCAAGAGTTTGATTTAAGTGTAGATAAGAATACAAGCTTGCATATTGCTGTCGGGAGTGACAAATATGCACCTTACATTTGAGTGGTTTTGAGTATAAAATGTGTTTAAATTTAATAACGCAGTTTAGCAATGTAAATGATTTTAACTTTTGACGTGATTAATGTGCTAAAAACTTAATAGAACAAAAAAACTCAATTGTTTTCACAATTCAGAAAGAAAACATGCGTTTTTAAAACCTTAAAAATATCTAATGACCAAAAATTAGAAATTTTCTTTGTGAATCTTCACTATTTTTGTAGTTTTTATTTTAAAGCCTTATTATTGACAAAGATTTAAAATTTATTAAATAAATATATGTTTTTTTTTATTGTAATTTATAATGTTTTAAACCCGATAATGACGATAAAAAAAATGTATTACCCACCAATTCACCTCAATTACAGGCGCAATGTTGTAAAAATTATGTTTTTAGTAATTATGAATAAACACTTTATTCATTATACTACATTTAGTGAGAGACAGGGACCAATACTCAGACATAATTTTATAATTTATAGGGGGAACCAGGGACACATGACCCAACTTGTAGTTTTTGGCTTGTAACTTTTAAAAAACACTATTTATATGGATGTGCAAATGCAGTCAATTAATACTTGAATAAGTATTACACAATATATACTAGTATTTTTCTGAAGTATTAACTGCAATATTAGTAAAATCTAAATTATTTAAAACTTTAGTTTTGGGTCATGTATCCCAATGCATAGGGATACATGACCCACCCATTAGGGATACGTGACCCAACCCAAAAATTTGGTAGTAAGACTTAAAATTATCAAAATACTTTTACCTAATAACAAAACTAACATCATATTATAAAGTTTAAATAGATTTTATAGTTTTTCAAAACAAAATTATTACTTCTTATTTTTATCACATTAATTATGCTTATATTAACGAACTTATCACATTTAAACGTAAAATCTTGTCTAAATACAAAACTGAGGATTCTTTTATTGTGCAGAGAAAACACAGGTGGGTGAAGAATCTTCTATTTGACCAAGATCAACTTGGGATGTATTATCCATTTAAGGCCATTTAAAACATTTTCCACATTGATTCGTTCTGCATACTGAATTGTAAGCTCGTTAAAAAAAAGTCCCTTGTACTTTCTCAACAAACCTTGTACTCTCAGAAGAACCGTGTCATTTTTTGGGGGGACTCTCGTGGTTTTTTACAAAATTTACTTGGTCTACTTCTGTCTACTTTTGTGTTGTTTACTTGGGTCACATATCCCTAAATGGTTTGGGTCAAGTATCCCTAGTTGCACTTTTTTTTTGTTAACCACCAAAAAAAACATTTGCAAATAATTACATTAGCACTATTATATACAGCTGGGGAAAAAAACGATTCACCCTTCGTTTTTCGGCTGCTATTGGTCAAGGAATTTTGTGAAAGGTGTCATTTTTCAAGAAATAGCGTACGGAATTGAGAACTGGCAACCAAAATTGTATAAGGGGTCGTCTACACTTATAAAATGAGTACCAACTTTGAAAATTCCAATGGCAACACCCAATTTTTTTTATATAAAAATGTTTATTATCTTTAAAATACCCAAGATCCAAAAGAAAATTAATTAATTTGCATTATTTGTTGAGATATAAGCGTTCAAAGTTGAACGCACATAATGAAAAGAAGTTTCACAAACTTTTATTCATACCTCCACAAATAAAATGAATTAAACAAAAGATTTTTTTTCATTATATACTTCTTAACCTTCTAAATACAAATCACACAAGTTTTTTCATTTTTAATATTTTTTTATTTTATTTTAAATAAGAAAAAAAACATGAATAGCCACCCCAATTTTTTTTTACATAAATCGATAAAGTAGATCAAGTAGAACCAAAATCCCGAATTTTTTAATTCAACAACAATTATTTGCCGAGTTATTGTAAAAATACTGAAAAAAAACGAATTTTAGGAACAGTGTAAAAAATTACTTGGCAAATTGTATCCTAACTTGCATTATCGTTTGGTAGTTGAAAAGTGTTTTTGGTAAATGTTTATTCAAATTATTGATGTATGTAAACGTCTAAAAATCTTTTCTTGTTTCAAGTGCATACAATGTATTTTTGTTGTATAATTAACATTAAATTATATCGATTACTATGTTTTTGAATGTATGTTATTTCCAATACAATTTCAAAAAGTGTGTTTTATATTAAAAATTATATACCCTAAAATATTATTGGAATTCGGTGTTTAGTATATTTCATTGTTACCACATTGATTATTTAAAATGATTAGTGCCCACTGCCTTGGTTAAAATTCATTGCCAAATCATTCTGCGTAATTTTATTTTGCTTTCCTGAAATATCGTGTTAAGATCGTAACACTCATTTTGTAATATGTGGTTTATATTACCGATAAAGTGCGTCGAATTTTAAACAAACTTTTTGTAGCAATATGAATGAAACAAAAATTTGCATAAAATGTCAAACATAAATGTAATAATCATGTTTGTCTATCTGATTGTAACTAATCGAATTTGAAAATCAGTTCGTTATAAATAATCGTATATGTGACTTAATTTAAAATTAAAACTTTTTCTCGTCTACCCTTTATTTTATTTCTGAATTTTAAAATCCAAAATTTAAAAAAACATTAAAAAATCACAATATTAGTGAAGAAGGTTAAATTCTAGCATCCTTTGGCGAGTATATGTTAACCCTTTTGTTAGCTTGTCGTTTCGAAAAGACACCATAAATATTACATTTTTCAATTTGGAGATTTCCCCCTAAACGAGTTCAAAATTAATGCTTTAATATCTCAGCAAATAATGCAAAATAAATAATTCTTTTTTATACCTGGGGTATTTTGAAGGTGCTGAACATTTTTATGTAAAAAAATTGGGTGTTGCCATTGGAATTTTCAAAGTTGGTACTCATTTTAATATGTAGACGACCCGTTATACAATTTTGGTTGCTAGTTCTCAATTCCTTACGCTATTTCCTGAAAAATGACACCTTTCACAAAATTCCTTGACCAATAGCAGCCAAAAAATGAAGGGTGAATCGTTTTTTTTCCCCAGCTGTACGTAATTGTAGCTAATAGCATGAACAAAACAAGTAACCAATTTGAAAAATCTTTCCTTTTAAACCAAAAAATGTAGACCGAAAAATCTTATGGCACCAAAAATTTACTTTCAGTGAATTAAAATGTATTGCTTCATATAGCTAAACACGTACGCAAGGATTCAGTTGGTTTTTTTCACCATGTGGTCAGCTGACTGAAAGGAAAGAAGTGATGTCACTTCCAACTCATAAAACTTTTCCAATGCTGAGAAAAAGACACCTAACATTGGGTCATGTATCCTTATGGGCCAAATGTCCCTAGTTCCCCATAACATTTAAAAAGTCGAATCTTTTCTAGGGTTTTTAGTTTTTATAAATAAATTAAGAATGAAATAAAAAAGAATCAGCTATCAATCTTAAAAAAATTCCCTCCAATTTTAAGGGATTTTTTTTACTGTGTAGTGTGTTGCATTATTAAGAATCAATACAAAAATGAATGTTTTCTACCTCGGTAGGGTGGTTTTTTCCCTTGAAAATAGGTCATTTACAATATTTTCAAAACAAGACTAACATGGAGATAATCTAGGTTACTTACATTTAGTGATATAGACGGTTTTGAGCAACTATATCGAGGAATTTTTGACATTTTATTTTATAATTATTATAAACATTCGCATGGTAATATTCTGGATAATCTTGATGAATTACTTAGATGGATTTGACTTCTTTGTAAAATTGCCTTTTCCCTGTAAAATTAAGTACTTTTTTTTATATATGCCATTTTTGAATGTTATTGATTTTTAAAGTGAATTAGATTTATTTCTTTATGCATGAGAAAGTTTATTTAACAGTTTTATCAATTATCTCCCATTGCATTAAAAATTATCAAGTTTAAAAGATAAAATTCAATATTACATCATGTATAAATATTAAAATGGTATGAAAATATAACATTTAAAAAACATACATCTAATCCATAAAATAACATAAAAATTTTACATAAACATATTAATGTATTAAAGTATATTTCTAAGCTAGTATTAATAAAGTTAACTTACAAATTCCTATGGTGTTTTTTTTTCAATTCTTGCATCTGATGCCTTTTTAACATTTACCACATTTAGATGTTTCTTGAATATTCTTAAAGGCCCCCACCCTTAAACTTTTGTGTTTGATTAATTCGTGTTCTTCGGACTCTCTTAACTTCGATTTATATTTTCCAAATCGTATCAAATCCCAAATAATCCTTATTTTTTTTAATGCTTAATACTTTCTTGAATAGAGAATTCTTAATATTTGTAACTCTTTCTAGATTTCAGAGGATTAAACAATATATAAAATGATAAATGATGAATAAAAGTGTATTGTTTCCATGAGATTTTAAATTCCACTAACAGAATTCTTTAAAAAAATGTGTTTCATTTTTTTTAGTAAATGCTTTTGAAAGACTCCTCAATACTTTTCAATTTCAAACATACTTCCTCAATTTCAAACATCAGTTAAATTATAAAATTTATGATTTTTTAATAATGTGTTATTACAAAATTGAAGAGCTCAGTGGAAAAACTTGCAAAGTGACATTTTTGAAAAAATTTAGATTTTTTGTATCGATTAACATGTAATTCCCTCCTTTAAAGATTCCCCCTTTTCATAAACTTCAAGTTAAGTATAACATTTACCTTTTGTAAATGCGTTTTTTAACGTATATAAGTGCAAAAGGGAAACTTTAATGCTTATTTGCTTGTTTACACCATTTTGTCACTTGGCAAGTTCTTCCACTAAGCTCTTCAAGTGTTAGTCACTTGACACCCATATATTCGTATGTATTCTTCAGATGGCCACAGAAACCAAAACATAGCACACTCGAGCACGTTTTTAAATAAATGCAATGATTTCAAAATGTCATTGGAGCCGTTACAGTCTAAATAAATAATGCAACAAAAATAACGTCACGGAAAGTTCATTTACTGCTATGGTACAAGTTTACCTCTAAAATATTTTTTACGCATAAGAGCTGTCGCAACCCCGTATTTCAAATAAAACATTCTTAAACATTTTTAATTTATACCACACTTTTATAAATGCTTAATTATTATTAAAAAAAGAATTTCATCTTAAGATTTTAAAACACAAACTGGTGTTTTTAGCTTTTTAAATTATGTAAAACGTTTTGGAGAAATAGATTGAAATTCCAAACTACATAAAAGGATTATTCTTTTAGTGTTACCCTTTCAACTAAGACCTTGTCAAACAGAAGTCTGTCAGGGATTCATAGCGGTCATTGATCTGAAAACTAGTGTCGTATGGATGCTATAAGAGCAATAGCTGGGAAATTCAATCTAAGTGAGTCTCAGTGGAGATTGCACTTTTCCAAATTGTATTGACACGAAATGAGCATTTTACGAAAGCCTAATCGCATTTTAAACTACTTTGTAAACTACTTCAAACAAAATTGTGTGCTCATTAAGGAACTTTTAGAAAAGGAAGCTTCAAAACATTATTCGAATCAATTATTTGGATTACTTTCTGCAATTCCATTTCAAAGATATATAGTACAGATCCAAGCGGTAAATTTGTCGTTTGGATGAGGGTTCGTTCATCTTGATTAATTTTTGAGTGAGTTTACCATTAATTTTAATGAATGTTTTGCAGTACATTCTGAAAAGTTTTAAATGTCAAAGGAATTTTTTCCATTATTTAGAGAAAAAAATTGTTTGAAGAAGAGAATCTCTTTTAACTTCATTTATCTTCATCATACTTAATATGAATGATATTTACTAAGGCATTACGATAACTTGCTTCATGACATTTTGACAGTTGTTAAACACTTTCAGCGTGTTTTAAGTAAATAATAACTGCATTTTATATCTTATATTAAGTAGATCTTGTATTAAGATAGATTATCTTAATATGATGATCTTATAGTAGACTTAATAGATGATCTTATATTAGATATCTTATATTAAGATAGATAATGAAATGAGTTGTTAATGTAATATTAATATGTTTAGTTTACAAATATTCATGATATAGTTCTGAATTCAGAATTAACTTTTATTTTCTGTATATAATTCTAGGAGAGAAATAATATGCCTATAGACAACTCAGAATTTTTATGACTACATCCTATTACAATAACGAACGTCAAATATGTTTCTAATATCATTATAAAGCCATATAAAATAGGTTCAATTGTCTTAACTAAAGACATTTGTCTTAGTCAGTCTTTAAACAAAATTCAGTCAGTCTTAAACAAAAATTCATTCATATTATTAAAAGTATTTACTATCGTAATTTTAACATATTTGTTACAAAGTAAAACTTTTAATTATAAAATATAAATAAAGTTATACGTGTATTTTTTTGTTTAAATAAAAAATATTAACCATATGGAATATAAGTGTACATTCATATAAATTCAAATAAAATATAATAATAACAAATCATCTAAGAGTGTTGAAAAGTTTAATAAATTTAAGAAAAACTTCGCAACTATTTATAGCTTACATATATGTGATAATGCTTGGTTTTCTAAATTTATTTTGTGTAATAAATATCACACTATACTACATCATGTTCCGTTTAAAGATCGCATAAATACTATGATACACGTCCCTTAGAAAAATTGCTGCATTGGTTTGACATGGTCTTAAATGATAGTTGTATTATGGAGCTGCTTTATTGCTTCGTTCGATGTACTTATACCAGACATCATCCGTAGTATTTTTTAGTATGCATCTTACTTATAGTGAAGTGCCCGGGTGACCTAATGGTTTGGATCGCAACTTATTACGCTAACAGTCTGCGCACTGTACCGGGTGCGGGTTCGATTCCCATCTTCGCCTTAGGTGTACCTTCTCTCCCTGTGTCAGTAAAAATTCTGTCTGTGTCTGTCTTATTTGACGAAGGTTTATAAGCGGGTCTCTGATCAAGCACATAGGCAAGAAAATACATGCACCAACCTACCCTACCCACTTATAGTGACTCAACGCAGCCAATACACGTCTCGTAATTTAGAACCCTAGTCAAGTGACGAGGTCGACACCTAGGCAGGCACGCAACTGAACTTTTTATTTTCATGAATATTTCAATGATTCGCTGAATATTCATAGCAATGAGTACCTGTACCCCTTCAGTTTAATTAAATTTAAATTTAAAACAATAAATCAAACTATATGCGGGAGCGTACTAAAGTGAGCTCAATCCGAAGGTTAGGTGTTGTGTCCTGGGAATAAGAAGACATTTTTTCTTCTTCGTACTATTCCTCCTTTCGCCTTCCACGGGTTCGCTTATCAACCATAACTGCGTCTCAATTATGGTAGTGGTGGTTCGCTAGATCTCTCAAAGAATATGAATAGTTCACAGTAAGAAATATGGGGCGCTGGTATCAACGCATAATATTATAGTTTAGTTGGTTGATATATATATATTTCCGGCTTGTGTGCTTGATCAGGGACCCTCTTATAAACCTTCATCAAGTAAGACAGACACAGACAGAATTTTTACTGACACAGAGAGAGAGAAATTACACCCAGTGCGTAGGCGGGAATCGAACCCGCACCCGGTACAGTGCGCAGACTTTTATCGTAAGCAGCTATCTTAACCACTAGGCCACCCGGGCCCCATATAATAGTTCTCTCATTTTATTGTTTTAAACTGGACCCCTAACTGCCAGTTTTAACCGTAAAATTCAGGGTTTTCGGGTTTTCTTAGAGTGTAACATAGTGGCTTCATATTTGGTTGATGGCTTCAAAGCGTTTTTTTTTAAAGATTCCATACTTCAATTACCAAATGTAAGTTATTATATTCTAAAAACCTTATAATAAAAAACGACTTAAAAAAAACTTTTCCATAAATATTTTTAGGGAAAAGCAGATTTTATTTGGCTAGTTTAAAAAAAACAATTTCAAATATGTTTTTTATCTATTCAAAACGAAATTACTACCGTATTTACGTATAACTATGAAAAGCATTAACTTAATTTTTTAAGTTAATGCTTCAGGTAAAGGTAAATTAAAATTAAAGTTAAAAAAGTTTTATTACAAAATTTATACATAGTTAAAATTATTTTTTTCGTCTTTGAACTTGAACCTTAAATATCGTTTATTGTAACTAAGTACAATAAATATTTTAAAGAAAATATGAAAATATTGTGTCAAAATTTATTGGTTATTGACTTAACGTAATATTATATATCCTAAAGAAATGCTAAAAATCAATTTAAATGTTAACAGATCTTTAGATTTATTGGATTATTTCAGAAATATATTAAAAACTAAATGTTTGTAAAAAACTAAATCAAAAATGTAAAATCTAAGCTTCTTTCAGATTTCAATAACAGATTAGAGTCTTCAATCTTCTAAACACTTAAGGAATCGTCTAAAACACTTAAGGAACGACATATCTCTTTAAGACTTTGAAGAGCACGATTTTGAGGAGGGATAAAAAAAAACTTTTAAACTTTTTAAAGTAGCTTAAAAAATATTTCTTACGCTTAATATTAAAAAAAAAATCACCAATATCTTTTATTACTGCTAAAGTAAATTGAACCACTTCAAAATATCCCCAATAGTAAAACAAAGTTTTGATGGAAATTTTTAAATAACTTGAAACAATATTGATTTAGTGGAGAGCAATTATCTCAATCATAGTGAATCCGACAAATAATCATGCTACAATTTTTATAATTTTAGACAGTAGCTTCCGTTAAACTTTTAGTAAACGAGGAGAAAAAAATGTAGTATTATCTATGTTATTCAATTATTGATACATGAAGTAAAAAGAAACTGCTCTGCCACTACCAAGCAAAATAAAATACAAGGGAATTTACTATTAAACCGGTATCGATGTGCAACAGTTATCGAATTACTAGTGAATGAAAAATTTGGTACATTCTAACCATACTGTGAACTCTCTTGAAAGATGATTTATTTTATAATAGGATGGTGGATTCGAAAGCTTATTTCACTAATCATACACTAATTAAAAACAAATTTCTTAAATAAACAGCAAAAACATATATTCTTTAATAGAAATACCTTCCAAATCTACCTGTGAAAAAATTTGTACAAATCCCTCCTATTAACACCTCGAATGGTCCATTTAGTTGAAAGGTGCGAAAGAAATCAAGTCATAGATGGCCAAGAAACACCCGAATTGTGAACCATAAAATCAATAATTCCGACTACGTTCCCGTAAACTGTAAAGTTTTGTTTTGGTCGAACCCTAGATAGACGGGGTGGGGCGACGTATAAACAAGACAAGGGGCTTTTCGGTAATGGAAAGCGCTCCGAATAATGGGATAGAAGAAAAGGTCTGCGAACCATAATGGATGCTAAAGGACCTACTTGATTTTTAGTTTTGTTGGTTGCTTTCACTATTACTTACTGCTAATTGCAATTATTCTTTTGGGTGAAGGCACTTTAATTATTCTAACGGAACAAAGGAATATTTCTTTGGGATGGAAATCTATTCTTTGAAGATCGAACGGAAGATGTATTTGCATTTCAGATAAGTATGCGTTAAAGAACTGAAGAAAGAATTCATTTAAGACTTGTTAGTAGGGAAGTTTCAGAATAATAGAAGTTTTAAAATAACAGTTCGGATACTGTTAAAAATCGGAATTTTTTTTAAATGAGTTCATTGGCTTTAGAATATTGGACATAAGATACTCATGAACGTATATTGTAGAGTCGTGATTTAAAAAAAAAGTGGTGGAAAAGATAAATTTTTATTTCATATCTATTTGTAGTTATACTGAACGAAAGTCTTATATACAACGTTTTCGTTAAAATTAGTATAAAAATCGCTCGCGCTCGCTCACTGCTTCGCTAATCAGTAGGGGACAGAAGCATTGGATCACTTGGAGCTGGGAATCGAATATCAATACTCCTGAGAAGGTTCAATTTAACCACTAGGCCACGGAAACGCCAAGAAATATTGCTGAAATGTGTTGTATCCATTAACTAGAAAACTTTTCAGCAACATTTATGGTCAATATGTTGCCAGTATAATATTTACGAAAAGTTATAGCCACATATTGACAGACAGGATTTTGACCATATTTTATTAACAGGTTACCGAAAAGGTTTTTGGCACCGTTTTTTTTAATTAAATTAATTTTAAAATGAATTTGACGGTAATGCGTCGATAAAAGATGTATTTAAGAGCCATTTTTTTAAACTGGGTCAAATTGAACAGGGGCGTGATAGTTGATGTCTTCGATTTTCTTGAAACTTTCAGGATATGTTAGTAGTACTATGATAAGAAAAAGTGAATTTCAGTTTTTCTTAAATCCGACTTGTTTAACCTTGAGAGGAGGTCAAAGTTCGAGGTAATGGATCAATGGTGTACATTATATCATTCTTCTACTTCTGAAGCCATGAGTGTCCCATGAATTTTTTTTTGAAATATGGATACTACTTGATACTAGGTACATGTCAGCATAATTAGTTTGGTGGGTCACTCATGGCTTTGAAGGTTAGGGTCCTTTGAAAAAGGTCATTTTCGTCGATTTGTTTCATGTTTCTGCCTAATTATCTGCTTAAGCCACAAATGACCCACAGAAATGATTATTGGATTAATTACACGCACTAGGGTAGTACTTAGAAAAATATAAAACACCATGGGTGACCATTTACTTCGGTAGTTACAAGGTCACAAAGGTGATCGTTTCCAAAAAAACGTCACATTCAAAGGTCAATAAATCCAGAAGCGACGAGTCAATAACTCGGAGACACAGTTGTAAATACACTTCAAATATTGTAGTTTTAGACCCAGGTTACAAATCCATCGCAATTAACTTACTTTTTTTATTACAGCCCATTTCATACAGTCCATTTTGATCATTTCCAAAAAATTGTCACATTCGAAGGTCAATTACTCCAAGGGCCCTACAACGAGCTTGTCGGAAGCGATATCGCCTCGTCAATTCTTGGCGTTTTTTCCCCATGACCTGTTTATGACGTCACATCTAGCCTCAATCTTCATACCTATCCTATCCATCAACAAAGTCATCGCAGCCAAGAAAACCTGCACGTTACAGTGGATACCAGTTCATGTTAACATCCTTGGAAATGAAAAAGCCGATGAGCTTGCCAAAGAATCAAGAGCTTGCCCCCAATCATCTAACCTCATAACTCTCGTTGACGCCAATGCAGTTGCCAGCCGTAGACTTATCAAAAATAATTTTAAATATTCCATCCCTGCTCTAAATTGTAACCGTATAATATCTTCAATAATAGCCAGACTACGAACAAAACATTTAAAAGGAATGAAGATCTCAACGGAAGGACAAAGAAGCTTCTCCACACACTGCCCAAACTGTCCTGGTGTCCAACTGTCCCCGCAGCATATCTTTGGCTGCCCAGCAATTCAAGCCAGGCTCTTCAGGATTGGCTTTGAAGACCCAGAAATTTTAATTCTCTACGAAGATGCAGAAGAAATAGCGAAAGCTGTCTACGACAGCTTCGGATCCATCTAGTTTTTGCACACATCATGGACACGACAACAACAACATCTCGCCTCGGAAAAACAAAGAGCTACCACCAACTTGTTATTGTCGCCTTTCTTCATCGGAAACTTCTCATGGGCATGAGTGTTGGCGAGAACTTGTTTCGCCGTTGGAATCGAAAGTTTGTTTGCAAGTTGGGGACAGTGAGCACTGAGCTGTTCATGTTGGCTGCGTGCGACATTAATCCTTAGCCATTGTTTGTTAAAATTTAGTATTTATTGAATTAAAAACGAGATGTTTTCATATTAGAAATGGAATATATATATTTTTCATTTTAGGCTAATCACTCACGTTAAATTACTATGTACCATTTTCTAGTTCAAATTGTCCTTTTCATTATTCATTATTAGTTAAATTTTCTATTTTACTTGAAGTTTTTGTTACATATACAAAAAGTCCATAAAGATAGCAATTGTATGTATTTTATTTTGAAGATTATGTTCAATATTAATATTCTGTATTGAAATCTTAAGCTTCTTCTGCATTACCAAAAATTAAGCATGTCCATAACTAGTTTTGCTAATACCTTTTTTTTTTAAATATATTTTATTGGTAAACATCCTATATAAATAGTTGCCATCTTTTTTATTTGAATTTGAAAGTACAAATTAAAAGTGAAAATGCTTTATACTATAAATTAAAATTTTGCTATGTCTTTGCTACGCAAATTGACAAAAAGTTAAATAAAAATACAACTTTTGTATCGAAATTAAAATATTTTAAGAGTTTAAATATTTTTTATTCGGTATTTAATTAGTTGGTGAAAAATCGGAAAAGAGGAACATTCTATTGGTAAGCATTCTATATATAAATAATTGCTATCTTTTTTATTCGAATTTGAAAGTACAAATTAAAAATGAATATGCTTTATACTATAAATTAAAATTTTATTTTGCTAGGTCTTCATTTAATGATCCTCTTGTTAATTTGCTTTAATAATACAACTTTTGTATCGAAATTAAAATAATATAAGTATTATAATATAATTATAAATATTATTCAGTATTTAATTGGAAAAGACATTTCTACAGAAAAACAAAGAAATTTTTCTACAAAGAAATTTCTACTTCTTCATTACAGTTAATTATAGTAAATGATGAATGTGCTGTCCACCATTCAGAAGTACCGCTATGAGACGAGTCACCACACCGTTCACAGCATTTAGTAGCATTTCTTGCGTTATGGTAGACACATTTTGGCAGATGGCCTCTTTCAGTTCTGCTAGTGATGCCGGTTGTGTGTGGTCGTGATACACTTTTTACTTCAAGAATCCCCACTTCCAAAAGTCACAGTGTGTCAGATCGGGAGATCTTGAAGGCCATGGGTGATTAAAGCATCGCCTGATAATGCGATACTCCCCAAATATTGAACGTAGCTGGCGTCGCACTGGCAGTTCAATATGAGGTGGTGCTCCATCTTGCATAAAGGTGATTGTTTGGAGTGCCTGTCGCACTTCCAATTCAGGAATAATATGGTTCTGTAGTAGTGCTGTATATGTGATGAGACCAGTGACAGAATCTGTTTGGAAACCAGTATTTGTGACTTTCACGGGAAAAAAATTGACTAATTATGAAATCATCAGTGAAGCCACACCAAACTGTCACTTAAGGTTGATGCAAGGGTACCTCAACAAATACATACGGTTTGTCTGTGGTCCACACCCGACAATTGTGGGTGTTAATGTTAACAGCCCCGGAGAGTCTGAAATGCTCTTCATCTGGCCAAAGCACAGTGTGAAACCAGTCGTGCTGTTCTTCCATCTTATTGAATAGCAAATTCGCAAAATGTTGGCGAGAGTCGAAGTCATGAGGTTTCAGTTCTTGGTTATGTTGCAATTTGTAAGGCTACCATTTCAGGGTTATTCGCAGTGCTCTCCAGACACTTCCGTACCACACTCCCGTCTGCCTTTAAACTTTTCGATCATAGCATTCCCTAGTGCAGAAACTGTCAATATGGCGTGCACCGTCTGAAGTAGTATGATTCGTTGCCATCTGGACTATAAATATACCCTTAGAAAGTGTTGCTTCTGGACTATGAGTGTGTTTACATTTATGATACAAGCAAAGTCTTAACAGTTGATAGATATATCTTTTAAGGTTAAGCTAGAATGTTTTTCAAATGAGATTTTTAAGATTAAGATAGGATGTTTTTCACATGACCCTCTTACAAAGACTCAAGTGCGTTTATCTTCCAAGCAAAATTGTTAGTAGTGTATTCAGTTCAAATCGTTTAGAACGTTCAAGTGTTTGAAGTATCAAATTGGATTTTTTTACAGTCTTTTAGTGAATGGTTTTTGGATTTTTATGAAGATTACAGATGCTCTAAGCATTATATTTAATTTACTAAACTCCCATTACTGGGCCAAGGCCTGTCGTGGTCAGTATCCAAGCATGCTTGGTACCCGGACCTGTGGCGTGGCACTAAGCCACATGAAACTTACTCTTCAGCCAATCCCTCAAACTTCCGAGACAAAATGAAGAAAAAAGGTTAGTACATTTTTTAATTCTGTTTTGCTTAAGCCTGTAATTTACATTTGATAATTTTAATATTTTTAAGATTTTGTTTAATTTCACCATGTTTAGATAAGAAAATTAAATATTTTAGCTTGCTTTGATTGTGTATTTTTAATATAATTCAATTGAGGATTTTGATAATTAACATTTTTTGTTTAATTTCTTTTTACTTTATTTAAAATCATTTGCATTTCATTTTAACTGTTTTTAAAATAATGTTTAGTTAAGATAAATTGTAAATGTGTACATATTATTTCTGTAAATTTATAGTTTAATTATATGTATATAAGAAAAACAAACACATAGTGATATAAAAAAAATCGTTTATTAAAAATTAATTCAAACTTTGAACTACAATTACATCAAAGTATTCAAGTGTGAAAATAATAACAATACAGTGTATAAATAAGCAGCAATATTACCCCAAAAATTATTAAATTATTTTATTGAATAGATTGAATAATGTCCATAAGGTAAACAATTTAAAGAATCTGTTAAATACATTTTATCAGAAAAGCTGCGTAGACTAGTTTTATTTTTTAAAACCGTTGTTATTTCATGATTTTTTGAGATAATTGATGTTTATTTTTTATGAAACCATCCGTCTTTAGAATGTACAAATATAAGTCATGATTAAACATTTTTTATAACAGATTTTTTTTGTTCCCTTAGCTGTCCTTTTCTCTTCATCATGTACATATAAGAATACATTTTAGGTTTTAAAGCACACATTTTTTTTAATCGGTATTCCTCGAGTTTCGTCTTTTAAATAGCCTAAAGAAGCTTGATTTTGCTTTGAGTACAACTTATGAGATGAGGGATAATTTGAAAAGTCTAAAATATGGCTAAATTTATTTTCCATATCAGCATAGATATTTTTAGATATTATTTCGTGGCATAAGGAATCTGTATCAGTGTAAACGGAATTAACATTTTTTCGATATACTGGCTAAAAACTTCATAATAAAGCTCGAACATATACAATTTCGACAAGTCAAAAATGGTCATCCCAACATAATGTGGTTGATTCAATAATAAGCTTGATTTTAGAATTTTTAATAGAGGACAAGACTTGTTAATTACTGAAAAAAACTTAAGCCAGGATCTGATAAATATTTTTTACATTGTTTTTCGTTTAAAGCTATTTTAACATTTACATATATCCTGATATTCATGCATGTACTTCCAAAAAAAGCATTATTCATCAGCTTAGTCTGTCAAAATCGTTAGTTGCTTCCTTTCTTCTGTCATTATTAAAAAGGGTATATGGCCGTAACCAATAAGACTGTTTGAATTGAATAACTGTGAATTTTCTTAGCTTGTAAACCATGTTTTACAAAAAAATTCTAGATTCAAATAATGTACCACATAATTTTTTTTCATTAAAAGAATTAAGAAGTTTTTTACTCTTATTAAATTTCAAACCTAAATTATTTAATATATTTTTCTGATATTCTGAAAGCATTTCATATTCTATAGTTTCATGATTAGGAGCTAATGGGGGCGATTTATGCAAATCATGAATATCAGAAGGCTGGTATAAGTCTACTTCAAGAATGAATCCACTGAATGTTTATCATATGACATGTCAAAGCATTCAATTTCACTTTTTGACAGCCATTTATGTGATACAGGCATGTGATACAGGCATCTTAAAACATGCTTGTATTGTTCCATACAAATTATTTACATCAAGAGAAATAATAAAAAAAGACGGCGTTTTTATTGAAATTTGACAAGAATGCATTGTTTGCTTTAGAGTCGTTTAGATGTAAAACACATTCCACCACGAATACCCGATTCAATCATCGAATACATATCTATATCAGTAAGTAACTCTAATGTAAGATTAGTTGTCTCTAAGCCTGCGCTCCATGTTAAACTTGGAGCTGTATAAAAATATAGAGGGTCTAACTCAAAATAATTCATGAACAAATTTTGAAAATTTTCAAATACATCTGCTAATAATGTAACATCAGAATTTAAATGCAAACGTAAATGAAGAGCTTAAGTGCAAAACAAGTTATATCAACTAAAACCCAAACCTAGTAAAATGGCATTAGTCCCTCCTGGCATAACCCACAAAGTTGCAAACATGTAACTTCCCATGTTGTATTGGGGGATCAAGGCTAAAGTTTCACAAATTTTTCGGACTTCAATACTACATTTTTGTCGAGATATAGTCAATAGAACATGGGATTTAACTTGACAACACAAAACTTGCAAAAACTTGCACAAAATAAAAGGTTTAACTTGTTTTGTACAAAACGGCAACACTCTGATTTAACTTCTGCTGCAGGAAACATTCCTATAATAATTTTTTTCTTCCTTTTTATTAGGCCTACAGAAAATATTAAAAATCAATTGAGCGAAATCAAACTGGTACTCTCATGCCTGGGCACATGATAGGTACATTGAATGGCAGTCGAAACAAACTTTGTTAAAGGTTCGGGGTCGCAACACCCACAGTTCTGGTAACCTTCTTCAATATCGTCTGTCGGATTTTCAATATCTTCAAGCGTACACTGCAATAAAAATTTAGTGGAATTTGCAATCGGTGGAATTTGTAATCTGGCATTAGGTAAAGTATTAAATGTGATAAAAAAAATTGCTTTTTCTGTTGGTTCAATTATTATTTTAAATAAGTTTTTCCTTTTAGAGCTCTATAAGCAATTATCATATTTTTTTCCCCATTACTCTAATATTAGGAATTTGGCTTTACAAATACTTTAATACAATACTATATTTCCAATTTATATAGTGAATTTTTATGCCGATTGAAATAACTTCAAAATAAATTTTAGCATTGTTTAAGGAAATGAACCCTTTACATCAATTACTATTTTGTTTTCAAAATTTAAAAATAGAACTAAAATTTAAGTTTGAAGAACTAAAACCATTCTAGACTATGAAATAAATACCGCCTAGAAAGTCGGGCATTATCGAGTTGAACTGAACAGCATCCGCCAACAGTGCGCATGCGCTTGCACCAACACAAGCTGGTTTCTCGGACGACGATTGGTTGTATGATTAAACTTGGTTTGCACGAAACACCGCACACGATTTAACTTGATGTGCACAAAACAATTGTTTTGTTTTGCTTTGCTTGCGCAAGTAACGATTTAACTGTTTTTTTGTGCATATTAAAATGTTGGTGGATCCTTTCCTACAATACCTGTATGAAAAGCTAACCAACTCAATTTTTTCCAAAAAGTGATTTAACTTGTTTTGCACTTGAGCTCTTCAAATAATCTTTAAATGTTAAACATTTTAACTTGCGAAATATAAATTTAGCCAAATTATAATCTTCATCGGAAATATCTTCACTACTTAGATCGTTAAAAAAAGCATGTTTTGGGGGAAGTTTCTTTTCTTCTAAAACAGAAATAGAATCAAAATAGCTGTAAGGAAACACTCCTTTTCTGAGCAAGTGTTTCCGAAACTTATAGGATTTGAAAAATGAATTAAATATTGGAAAATCATATTTACTTCCTTTTAAATTTTCGACTAGGTCACTAAGTTTTGAAGGAAGAAATAAAAAGCTATCTAAAAATCGTATGTTATCTAAACTAAAAGAGATGCATTTTTGTGAATTAACAGGAATAATTGTTAAATTTTTGCCTAATTCACAAGACATTTCTTTTAAAATTAAATGTGAGTCGTACGTTCTGAACCCATGCAAAACCATGTTTAAGCAATTAGTAAATTTATAATTTAAATTGCATCCTTGACATGCTTTTCCTAAAACTTCACCGGTGAGATGATCATGGTTAATGACGCTTATGGTTTCTTTTGAAAAGTACTTCCCACACAAATGACATTTTTCTGGATCAATAATTTTGCTTTCATTCATAGACACATTTTTTTCCATATATTTTAACACAGCTTTAGAAATATTTTGTAAACAATTTATAAAATTTTGAACAGCATCCGTGCCACAGTAAAATTTATGGAAAACCACTTGCTTTTTATTATCAATTAAAACAAGGGAATATGCTATTGGTTTATGGATTTGTTTTTTTTATTGAATAAAAACTGGCATTATTTGGTTCGGCTGATGAAACTTTTTGAGTAATACTCTCAAAATCAGCATACACACAAAAAGGTTGAAAAAACATTTTATGAAATGAATTAAATTTTAAATATTTCTCATTGTTTGTTGGTAGTCTAATTCTACAAGGTTCATTTTGTAAACATCTTTTCATGTGATTATCTAAAGTACGAAGTAGTTATAGTAAAGTAGTTATCTACGTACCCATTAAAATTTTTTACAATATTTATAAAAGCCATGCTTTTCATGCAAAAGCCTATTAAAGTTCTTTGTCAAAAAATAATGTTTTTTGTACAGCAACAAATTTTCTTCTTTGAAAGCATTATGCTTACTTTTATAAATTGGGAATATTTCATGTTTATATCCATAAACATTGATAGATAGCTTATTTCTTTGTTCAAATTTTGGAATATCATTTGTTTGTACAGGAAATTTCAAAAAATTGTAAGGTAAGTTACTTTAAATATTTCTGATATGTACAATACAAAGATTTATTGAATTTTTGGGGAAATAAGGCTGCTAAAATGGAAAATATGAAACACATATTTTTCAAGCACTTAATGTTTAACACACACTTTTATTTTTTTTGGGGGGGGAGGATTGCATTTTGACACCCTCCGTTTAAATCTCTATATCTTCCAATATTTACTTCTATGAAATCTATGTTTTTGATTGTCCACCCAGAACCTAATTTTAAAAAGGATTCGATTCTTTCTAAAAGTTTTATATATGCAGACTCTAGCTTAGTTTTGATTTCAAAGGGCGATAATAGTCTTTCAGTGCTAGAAGTTAAGTAAAAAGATTGGTTAATAAAGTCTTCATTATTTAATTTTTCAAAAGTAACTCGAAGTGATAAGATAAATCTAACTCTTGAGTTTTCATTTTCTAAAATATTTTTACATTCTTTTTTACAATTATTTAATGCTATTAAAGGATCAATAACATTTATCAAATCTTTTCTATAGCAATTAATAAAATTTCTAAATGCCTGAGATTTTAAATAAAACATTTTAGTAATATTTCATAAAGATTAAAAAGATATTTTAATAAAATTTCCTACAGCATTATTTTACAAAAATATTTTAAGAGAAGATTTCATAGAAGATTGTTTAACATTTCATAAGATATATATAAATATATATATATATATTTAAGAGTACTTATTGATATGTTTTTCAAGAATAGACAAAGCTTTTTGAACATTACCAATTTCCGCAATCGGTATGTTTATAAACTTTTTTCTTTCATTTTCCAATCCCTTTGAAAAGCTTACATAAAGGCGTCTTTGGTACTTTTTTACCTCCACTGCTAACGTATACTGACTTCGGTGGTATGCTTTGTAGGTTCATAAAATCATCCTGAAGAATAATGTCATACTCCTTTTGATGTTTGTCTTCTGAAACACATTTTACATGAAAACGTAAAGTTCTTAAGATTAAACTTTTATTGTTATACATTAAAATATATTGTATTACCTATAGAAAATTTTACTCTTAAATGCATTCATTCATGTCTTTAGAACAAAAGTCTTTAGCATACGAACAGATATATTAATTTTAGTAATATAAATGAGCTTATAACTAACTGTCTGCTCTACTGTCGTGGCAACAGCAGCGCCTGTTGAAGGGCGACCAACACAACTTCTTGGATGTGACGGCAAAGAACCTGTAGCTTCAAATTTCTTTGTTTCAAAGTTTTTATTCAATGCAGAAGACGTTATTGGTCCTTTGCTATCTCGCATACCCTTCATGTAGCGATATGCTCGCAATGCCGCAATGGCACTTTCCGAATTCTTATAATACAGTTTAACTAAGAGGGCTTTCTCAACTATGGACTGCATTTCGATGCATATAAGCTTACCTGCTGCAGTTGCAACTTTTTATATCGTTTATTGCTTTGCGATTTGCATAATCCTATATCAGAAATCCTTTAGTGCCATCTGCAGGTCGCCAACAGAACTATTTTTTTGGAGCCACGCAAAACCTGGCATCTTTTCAGTCCGCGTTTGGTGAAAACTGCATCTTTTTTTTTCTTTATTCGTTTTCAAATTATTCAATTTTAAAGTTCGTCCTGTCTTTTGGATCATCCGATACATCACTTTTCTGCACACAAAGTGTTATTTAATACTAGAATAATACATGCTATTCACTCAGATTTATAGGCTTTATTTTTTAATAGTTTTATGTAAACAATTATCTAGTTGTGCCACATTTATTTAAAAGTTATGCTTAGTTGTTGCAAATGTGTTGAGAAAACTCACATTATCTTAGTGATAGTTTTAATTTAGTGATTGACCAGATTTTTAACAAACCAGAGATTAGCTGTATAGTTAGACTGTTTCACTCATGCTATGAATAAGCCAATAACTTCAAGTAAAGTCATATCTAAACATAAAAACATAACAGAGCAGTACAAACCAAACTTTTACAATAGGCTCCAAACCAAATTGAGATAAATACTAATATGATTTTTTTATTTACTACATTAACCAAACTTTCGGATCTGCACTCAAAGATGTGTTATAGTAGTTTGAAATGGCAAATTACCCAATATTATTTAATATCATGTTTCTTTAATTTAACAAAAAAATCTATATTGTACAATTTATTTAACTATATTGTTGTTTCGAATTCTCACTAATGCCCAGACTGTCAATTGTCAGGCCCGTAAAAGACGGCAATTGCCAAATAGGACAGCTGTCATGCAAACGAGCTCCATTCAGCCTGTCTTTGTTAAATGAACGCTTTATAATTAAGAACTACCATCAAGTGAAAAGGTTGAAAACTGAGCTAGCACACAACAAAGCTTTAAGAGACATTGTATACTAAGTCAGATTTGGTTTGAATTGATTGGTTCAACGAACATTGTTATAGAGTTACACAAGGGCAATTGTATAACGCAGGTTATAAATTTGTTAACAATTAACAAGCATGTATGTTCCAATGTACTCTAACTACATATATTTAGATGTGCAATAAAACTTTATATACATATAATCTTTTCATAATATACTTTTATCCTAAAAATATAAATATCTTCATAAAATATATACATATGTTATAATTATTTTTATACAAAAAAATTCTATTTCAATCATCATTTGGAAAACCACTGCATGTCAAAGTTCTAAATAGCAAAAAAAAATTGGGAAAATTAAAAGCAGTTATTACACAAAAATAATTCATAGAAACTCATAAAATTAAATTTTCTAGTACTGTGTCTACCTTATTTGGGTATAATAATAGCTCATCGTTAGGTTTTATATATTCCAGCTTAATACATTAAAACAAAAGTTAAGTTTTTCAAGATAACAACTTGAGAGATGACTCATTTAATGGATGTTTTATGTTAAGCTCCCATTAATACACTATTTTAAACTTTAAGAACTGAAACAGTTTAAAAGAGAAGGATCTGAAAAACACTTTTCAGCCTTTGCTTATAAGCATGAGTCATTTATTTGTATAAAAAATTATGTGGTACAAGGGTCAACAGGCTTAAAACTTGAAATGTCACTCAATTGACGGACCTCTCAGGAAATATTAAACGTTTATTTTTTAAAAATTACTTGCAAATCACACGTTTCAATTAATAAATTTTTGAAAAATAAATTTGCAGTCAGAATATATGTGTAAGATTTTGCTAGGGCCTCAGAAATAAAGGAAATCTTTTGAGAAAAAATAAAAATGGTTTACTTAAAATAACGTATCATTAATAATTGTAACATTATGGCTATTATTTTTTATGATTTTCTTTTTTGAACTTTTCATGGACTAGAATGTTATATACAAAGTAGAAAAGGGAAGGAAATCTTCACTGTGAGTGTCAGAAGCAAAGCTGTAAAAAGTTTAAAACATGAGCTTTCTAAGTAATATCAATTGGATTTTAACTATATCAACTATCATACTACACTCGTGTCCAAAATTATCTTAACGTGAAATTTTTTTCTGATTTTGCAAAAAAAACTACTTTGCAACTTGTAATTTGCCTTTGAAGACTTGCAACATGCACTGCATCTTATAATTTGGTGCATGAACATAGCCCAGAATGTGACCAAAGACAAACATCTTAAAAATCTTGATCTTAAAAATATATAAAAAAGATTATTCCTTTTAAGAAAGTATTTATTTAAAATATTTTATGAGAAATAAATATTTAAAAAAAAACATAACAATCCATTCTATTGGTAAATATGCTCATAAAATCTTCATTTTTCTATTAAAGCAAACAAAACTTTTTGAAACTTTAACAAATAGGATATATATTTTATACAAAAAGCTGATTTAAAAAGGAGTAATGAGTATTAGTATGAAGTTAATAATCACAATTTTTTTTACATGATTTTATTTCAAATAATATTGCTCAACATTTATATTTAAGCCGTGATCTCAAATTTATAAACATGCAGTGTGTGCAACCATTTCAGTGAGTCGTTTTTTCAGTATTAAAAATGCTATACTTTAAAAAGGGAGGAAATTTAGGGAGCCTCTAGCTTCCACAAAATGAGGAAATGTCACTTGATTTTTGAGATTTTGCAGTAGGGTTGTTCACTTAGTGAAGAAACAACTCATATTTTTCCTTTCTTGGATTAGAATATTTTTAATACTGAATATTAACTCACTAAAATAGCTTCATACTTTGCTATATTTAAGAATTTGAGATCGCTGCTTATATGTGTTGAGAAATATTATATGAATAGGGGCAGTGTCAAGGAGAAAGAAAAATATTACGACCAGGAAAAGCTGGATAGATAAGGTGGAGAAGGATCTAAAGGCCATAAAGATCAAAAATTGGAATGCAGAGGCGAGAGACATACGACTTTGGAGACATATTGTTAGGGACGCCATGGCTCAACATTGACTGTAGTCCCAGGGAGTTAGTTAAATATTATATGAAATAAAATCATGTAAAAAAATTGAGAAATGTCTTACACAGAAAAGAGCTATTACCAATACCCATAACTATTTTTAATTAGCTTTTTGCATTGAAATTTGCATTAAATATATTTCATTTAGTCTGATATATGTCAAAAAAGTTTTGTTTGCTTTCATAGATAAATAAAGATCTTATGAGCATAGTAACCACAAGAACAAATTATTATAAATATTTTAAAAAAACATGCATCCTAAAATATTTTAGATAAATGTTAGATCTTTTACAGGAACATTGCAAATATTTAAAAATAAACTTTCATTAAATGAATAAACTTTTTATAAAGTTTTAAGATTAAGGTAGCGCAAAATGCGTATTTACTTTGGCCCCATTCTGTGTATTGTTTAATTGTAATCAATACATTGTCTATCAAGGGCGTACCCAGGATCTGATTTGGGGGAGAGGGGGGGCAGGCAACATTAGGGGCCCTTATTTTCTTAATTTTGGATGGGCCCCTTCTTTAGGGAATTTTTTTTTACCCTCCCCCTCCTTGTTAACTCATGTGGCTTTTACTTATCCAATCAATTGCTTAATGCTAATTGTTAATTTCTTTTAAATAAAATCGATTATAAAACGAATTTATTTATCTTAATTACAACTAGTAAATATTACTAGTAATTATTACTAAATATTACTAGTTAATTATTAACTAAAAATAATTACTAGTTAATTATAACTAAAAAATAATTACTAGTTCAATTATTATTAATTATTAATTAAATGAATGGGAATGTTTCAGATGATGTAACGCTTTTTTTTATTTGTATGCATACTAGATTTCATTGGTTGCTTTGGTTTCACTTTCAAAATGACCGATTTAGATGAAAATATTTTTTTCTTTCTATGCAAGCTTTCTTAGCAAATGTCTTGATCAACCAACAGCACAGCAAGAAATTGGCATTAAAAAAATTTATTAAGAAAAATATTCTTAGAAAACTTATTTTCGAATACCAAAACTTAAGTAATTCCAGGCAACAAACTGTTGGAGTTGGAGGTATTGCCATCCACAGCATGAAACAACCCCACACTACACTTATTAAATTACATTTATTAAGACTTAATTTAGAACTAAATTTTAAATGTACGCATTACTTTGATTTTTCTTAAGTAAATTTAAGCTTACAAATTATTGAAATTCTAACAATTCCTAGAAAAAATTTAATTTTTGTCTACTAAAGATTGATAGAACACTTTCGCCGTCGAACATTTTTGTTGTCAACGAAATGAGTATATTAAAATATGCAATCAATTGTAAACTGTTTAATGAACCAGAAGATAACTGCAATCGCAGTACAAACAGAAAATTTACTTTTAAAAAAATGGTACTCTTTTAAGAAAAGTAGAAGGAATGTTCAAATAAAAGTATAGGAGAATTCATAGAGCTAAATATATCTTTAAAACATACTACATTCAAAACTTATTCAAGAAAACGCATACAAACTAATTAATTTTAAATAACAAATAGATCAGGTAGCTAAGCTCATTTCTCTTATTCAATTATGTATTTTACATCGACAAAAAGCCAAGATCACACATGGATAAGGGCCGTGTGGTTTGTACCTTTTTATTTACCACTTAAAATAAGCCTTATAGTAGTTTGTCGGACGACAGACGAGTCAGGATTGCCCGAGTGATGTACACAAAATGTACCAGAGGGTGCTACCTATTCCATCAGCCAGCGCATCAACCAACCACCCTTACTCACGTTCGGAGTAGAGGTGCAACTGAAAACATATCATAACTAACTTTTAACTAATTTATAGCAAAATAATTAAATTATTTTGGTTGTCAATGCTTATCTCCCCTCTACTAAACATACATAATAAAAATAAAAGATTTGTGGCGTATTATAAAATCTAACATTTATTTTAGCAATTAACAAACAAAATTATAAGTAATATCTTAAATATTAATATTTACCAATTTTAGCTTTCATCATGATCATAAGTGTTAATAGGTGTTTTCAAATATTTCTTGTACTTTAATAGAACTATCCTTTTTCCAGAAGTTCAAATGTATACCAGTCATCTATAATGTAAATATATTTATAGATAAAAATAATAGAATGACGCTAACATATAATTTTTTTTGTTTCATTCTTAATAACAATATCACAAAAAAACTATAAAATTTTATTTTTATAAATAATAACTGGCTGAATGGTACATTAGTATTATGGTACTTTAAGGTACACTTGCATTATAAGTCTTGTTAACGTGAAAAAACATTAAACAAGCTTTTTGTATTAAATTTAATTTTAAAAATATATTCTTATTGTTGTTCAATATATTAAAAACTAAACTCCTGCCGTGCTCATTCCAGCTTACATTACCAAGGGCTCTGGGGTGCTAGGCATATGTCCCGGAAAGGTGGTCAGCCTCACGCGGAACCCCCAGGGTTTAGTTCCCAAGCATGCTTGTAACTCATTTTATCAAACCAACTTAAGAGATGAAAGGCTGAGTCAACCTCGCCCAATCCGGGATTCGATCCCCTGACCTGCAGTTTGGCAATGCAAAGCACTACCACTAAGCCACTGGGCCCCTGTTCAATATATTAGATTATAAAAATGCATTAAGTAAATGAGTATTCTTCATAAGTATGGATTTTCTTAATATTTGGAATGAATTTAGCAGCAAATTCTTCAGGACTGTTCTTCAGGAGAGCCGTTTAAAATTTTGGTACACATTCAATACGTCACAAAATCCTTTCAAATGAACCTAGATCAAAACATATTTGGCATTGATATCCGTTTTATGGGTACCAAAAAGTATGTGTGGTCATTTTTTACTTTAAATTTGCATTTTCTGGGATATTTTCATATAGTTCACTTTTCCGCTCTCAAATTTTAACTATTTTGTACACGTAAAAGGGACCTTTCTGAAAATTTCCCAGCAAATGCAAATTTAAAGTAAAAAATTACCATGTATACTTTTTGGTACTCATAAAACAGATTTCCATTTCAAATATTTTTTTATCTAAGTTCATTTGGAATGATTTTGGAATTATCGTAAAGGAGTAAACACTTCCTATATGTGAATTGTGTTTAAAACAAGCGGTAGTCTGTGTCTGATCATTTATGGGTTTCTGTTTTTTAAAAAAAGGATTTAAGATTCTTTCCTTAAATAGAAAAGGACCGTAATCTGATGGGCTTTACTGTAACAGTTACATAATTTTACTTAGGCTATTGGTGGTGTTCCTTTAAATTTTTTTAATGATAGTCACTTATGGCTGAAATCCACATAAAAACTTACTGGTAACGACAGATTCCAAACCGATGCCATGATCATCAAGTACTCATATAAATATTCTAAATCACAACTTATAAAAGCAAATATAATTAACGAAAAGTATATTAAAAATCATAAAAAGTTTTCCATTGAAATAATTAAATGCCTTTAGTTAATCTGAAAAAAAAATAATTATACAGATACTGTTTGGAAATATTCCAATTCAACAAAAAATACTCATTTAATGGTTTAAAAATTACTCAGTAATTAATAACGGCTTCACTCTCATTAAGCCCCAAGGAAATTTTTTGGAAATATATTCTGGTCTTACAATTTTTAGATGAACTTAATCATACTTAAATATAAAATTAAATTATCCAAAAAATATTGATGCTTGAACAAATAATACAAGTTAGAACTTTTGTTAAGAGTTTGGACATTTAACTGTCAATAGTTATAATAAAAAAGGTATATTATTAGGTATAATAAAAAAGTGTAATAGAAACAATGATTGAAAATGTACCCGGCCAACCACAGCAATAATGTTGCCATTCATTTATTATTTTTACTTTCTTACTATAAATGTCAGCTTCAGAACTAAGAATGATTTCAAAGACATTTGGATACTTCTCCAAAAGGCCATACCAAGATGTCTGGAGGGAAAGAGAACAGCACAGGCTAAATGAAGTGCCCCTTATCCAACACTGAAACAGGAATATATATACCAAATTATAATTTTATTGAGAGTCTTACAATAATACAATTACGAAAATATCTTAGAAATGTTAGCAATACTTAAACTACACTGGACAAAAAAATTTCAAAAATTGTCTGTGACAGATGAAAGTACCCAATTCAGAATGATTTCAACATGCTAAACACAAATATCACCTTAAAAAATGCTTGTTGGCTCTAGTTTTTCAGTTACAGTCATTTTTTTCATTACATAAGATACTGCGAAATAAATGGAGGCACTAAACACAAAATAAATTACAGTTAATTTTGTTTACAGAAAGCCTATGAATTGTTGCTCATACAGGTCTTATTTGATATTATCAACATGGGGGTGGGAGGAGATGATAACTTTCAATGTTTTTGCACCCATATTAGCACTAGCAGCTTAATATCCCTACGCAACATAGAATTGTTCTCACATCAAGAGGTGCAGAAAATCATAAAATGACATTCCTTTTCCTTCCCAGCAAATGTCATTACCTTTTTTTACCCCTCATGAAGCCAAAGTGACAAATTTGCTACAAGTCTAACAACATATGTAAGGGCTCAGACTTTTTCCTGGTGTCCTAACTTATATCTTCCTCTTCTTAACTTTTGAAGTGATGCTCTTTTTTTGTGCAGAAAATGGTACTTTGCTGCAAATATAACAGAAGTTATCAGCGCTATTAATGCAATTACGAGGCATTACAGTTAAAAATATACCACTAAAACTAATTTTTGATATTCTACAGATTCTAAAACAACCATGAATGAAATACAAGGAATTTATTGCTTTTTTTTCCTGCACTTGACGCGAGAAGGATTCTACTTTAAGAAAGAGGTATTAGTTGTTAAGATATCCATCAGTATTTCACCAACATCACAAGCAAAACCTGACCATAGAATGTTTATTTTTTTAATGGTCAAGCTTGGGCTAGGAATATTGCACCAGCAGCTGAGAAAAGCATAAAAAATAACGACAGGGTGCGGTTTTAAATTTCGGTATATTTTAATCATATGGTACTGCTTGGCATGTTTTCAAAAACTCACCAACTAGGTAACCTGAGAGAGTAACATGTTCTTCCGTTGTCCGAAATCTTCATGCCGATACATTAAACCTAGTTCCACCAAATTGGTTGTTAAAGCTTAACTAGGACTGCTATAACAAAAAAAAACAAAATCGCCATACAATGGGCTAGTAGTAACTGTGTGGCAATGCAGTAGGCACTCGTTATGGAGCTTCGGGCAGTTTTGTTTTCTCTAAAAATCTGTCTTCTCTGAAATACTGCTACCCGTTTTATAACCACTACAGATAAATATTCCATGAATTTCATATAAATCTGGACCAGACCATCACCTTGAAGTTTTGCCAAGAATTTGTGAGTGGAGAGACAGGCTAAAGTAAGTTATAACCCCCGGCAATAAAGTCGCCAATCTGGCAACCCCGCCAAATCTGATTTACGGCAACCCTTGGCGACAAAAAATTGGCGAGATCGCCAAATATCGTGCTTCAAGCGAAATTCTTCAAGTTTGGCAACCTTTCCACTGTGTATTGGCTAAAAAACCTGGTCCAAGTTCGGCAACCAATATTTTTATTTTTTCACGAAGCAGTCAAGCAGTAGCCATGCTTATTTCCGTGGAATGTGGATCAAAATATCAATCCAGTTTAATCTTAATTGTTTTTAATTAAAAGTAAAGATTTTTTATTATCGATCAATGTTTAATGCTATATTTAACCGTTTCAAGTCATTATTTTTATTATTTATTTTCGGAATTTTGATCCACGTTTTTTTTTTACCGTAGGATCGTAGGATATACGTTGGTTAATTTCCCGGTATGTAATGTTTATCAAACGTTTCATTTGTCAAAAATGTATTTTTTAAAATAATTTTTAGATGGTTCTACGTTTATTTTATTTAAATAAATATTTTGTTTGCTATTGAATTGAGAATTAAGTTACGGTTCTATCCTACTAGTTTATTAGTTAATCTTGAGCGTTTTCCTCATTAATAATTTTTAAATAGCATTAATATTATTTATAATAATCATACATTTGCTTTAGAACCTGTTATTTTTAGCTTTGTTTTGATCGTGCAACAAATGGTTATTTTCCGATTTTTTTCAAAATATCGCTTCGGTCGTTTATGCCAGATTATTGTTTAGTTAATGGCATTTTTCTGGTTCCTTTAATCGTTTTGGTCAGATATATTTGGTCTCGTTAGTAATTTCAGCAAGTATTTGTTGTCATTTCAAGGTGGCAACAGACTTGGCTTACGTCAGGTTTGTTGTCATTTTGACTTGGCGACAAATTTTGAGATGTCGCCAAATCCGGGGGCTAAAGCTTACTTTAACCGAGAGACATGTATTAATACGTTGTCTAATTAAACTGTGCAGTCTTTCCCGCAAGCATTGGCTGCTTGCTAAATTGAACCAAAAGTGTTGCAAAATCTTGTAAACCTATTTGAAAATAGCGCGTTAGTTTTATTATCATAACGAAATACAATCAAGCAGTGAAAAAAGGCTACTTATTCACTACTTACATTAACAAAACCTTTCGAGAGTGAAATTTTAAACACGCTAGACATAACAAATAGCTACAGTAGACAAATACTTTGACATCGATTTCCAAAATGGATATGTTTAAATTAATTCATTAAAAATTCAATAGGCGATGTTTAACAGTTTTGTTTATTTACAGACAATTTAGAATGAAATAAACCATAGATAAACAGCTAAATGTGAATGGCACTTACTTTTGATGACAAAAGAATCTATTAAATAAAATTACTAGAAATAGACAAATCTATTAAATAAAATTAATAGACAAGATAAATCGAAATTACTATAACAAAAAAGTTGTAATAGGTATTAGGAAAGATAGGTAGGTATGTTGGTACATGTGTTTTCCGACTTGTGTGGTGAGACCTAAGAGGATAGAATGAACAGGAGTCGTCGCGTGGATTCAAACGTACGGGAACCGAGTGAAGCGAGAGGTGGAGGGGAGGTTACGGAAGGCAGCCATCTTTGTCTACCTATTGTTCATATGGGAGAATTTACGATTTTTCTTTTTAATAAAAAAATTTGATCACATTACGGAAAACGAATACACATATGTATATTTCTAATATGCTCAGTAGATATATATCGGTGTTGGTCAAATTTTAATTGCACAAACAATTAATGATTAACAACTAATTAATTGTTAATTGTTACTACTGCAATTAACAATTATTCAATTGTAATTGTGGAAAACTGCAATTAACAATTAATCAATTGTAATTGAGGAAAACTGCAATTAACAATTAATCAATTGTAATTGAGGAAAACTGCAATTAACAATTAATCAATTGTAATTGTGGAAATTATTGTTAATTGCAGTAGTAACAAGTAACAATTAATTAATGTTCACTCCGACTATCCGACCGACCAACAACGACTACCTGACCGACCGACGAAGACCGTTTACGAGACTGACTGACCGACCAACCAATACCGACGACCCGACAGACCGACCAATACCGAAAACCCGACCGACCGATCAAGACCGGTCGGTCGGGTTGTCGGTCAGGGTCGATTGGTCTGGTTGTCAGTCTTGGTCGGTCGGGTTGTCGGTCTTGGTCGGGTTGTCGGTCTTGGTCGGGCTGTCGGTCTTGGTCGGGTTGTTGGTCTTGGTCGGGCTGTCGGTCTTGGTCGGATTGTCGGTCTTGATCGGGTTGTCGGTCTTGGTCGGGTTGTCAATCTTGGTCGGGTTGTCGGTCTTGGTCGGGTTGTCGGTCTTGGTCGGGTTGTCGGTCTAGGTCGGGTTGTCGGTCTTGCGGTCGGGTGGTCGGTCTTGGTCGGGTTGTCGGTCTTGGTCGGGTTGTCGGTCTTGGTCGGGTTGTCGGTCTTGGTCGGGTTGTCGGTCTTGGTCGAGTTGTCGGTCTTGGTCGGGTTGTCGGTCTTGGTCGGGTGTCGGTCTTGGTGGGGTTGTCGGTCTTGGTCGGGTTGTCGGTCTTGGTTTAATTGCAAGGTGCAATTAAAAGTTCAATTGCAATTAATTTCATTGCAATTTATTTAATTGCAAGGTGCAATTAATTTTATTGCAATTACTTTTACAATTGACAATTGATTAATTGAATGCCCAATACTGATATATATGCATTATTTAAAATACAATAACAAATAAACACTTAAAATTTGGCGATATTAAAATTGGTTCCCCTGGAAATCTAAAAATTAGTTTGTTTTAATTTGGGAGTTATTAACAACTCATATTTACAAAAACAAATACTATTTTTAATTTTAAGTAAGGTGAGAATAACAAAAAACTACTTAAATAATTCGCTTACCTCAAAATAATACAAGCCCATAGAGTTGACAAGCCAGAAATCGCAATGTTTTGCGTTAATCAATATGGCTGCCACGAACTGGGCATGCGCGTCTGAAAGGGAGAGGGGAAAGCTTTTTCGCTTCATGCTGAGGCCACATGACTACTCCTGTTCATTCTATCCTCCTAGGGTGAGACCTGCCTGAGACCGTAGATATCATATTAAAGTATTAGATTGGCTGATCACGTGACCTCCAGTGCTAACGGCGGGACGCACATAGAGGCTTAAAAAGCCTCCATGCGCGGCGTGAGGTCACGTGATCAGCCAATCTAATACTTTAATTATGATATGTATGGGTTGGTTGGTTGGTAGACATATATATTCAGGTTTGTGTGCTTATATCTATGGGTGAGACACAGAGTTTTTACTGACACAGAGAGAAAAAAGTACACCCAGGGCATAGGCAGGAATTGAGCCCGCGCCCGACACAAAATGAAGCCTGTTAGCGTAATGAGCTGCGATTAAATCCACTAGGCCACCCGGGCTCCGCATGGTTGAACGCTTCCGGCTGTTCTTCTATTTCAAGCCTCCAAGGAGCTTTAACACAATCAAATATGCTTCATTATTTTAGATGGCAGTCAAGTGACGAGATCAACATCTGAGCTGGCACCTAACTGAACTTCCAGTGACATCATACGGAGTATGTGCTCCATATTTGTGAAACGTACGTCGTTCCATAAATATGGTGTAACGTTACTCCAAGAAGTTGAACTAATGTTACACCAAGCACTAAGGCTCCGTTCTATTCCCCGCATGAGAACTGTCGTATCAGCAGTGATGCTACAAGATGGCGCCACTGGTCTGAATTCAATGAATCCTTTTCCCTCGTACTCCGCGCTAATGCCTAGTTTTGAAATGGTTTTGGGTGTCAGGAGTACCTGGTTGGCTGGCACTGTTTGTTTATCGCTTCATATTTCGATTCAAGTTACAAATCACTAATATATATTTTTTCCTTTTAAGGATTTAGAAAAGTGCCGCTTTCGGTTGTACTTTAATGAATAAATCTATTCTGTTCTTAACTTTTAATATCATGCATACAAATCGAAATCTCATGATTTAGAGTTTGATCTATTTGGACCTAAAAATGGTTGTTTGCCAATTGAAGGGTTTGCTGCAAAAAGGAGGTAGCTCCACCCCATAGCTGTTACACTAACTTAACTTAAACACTTAACTTAAAACACTTTCTTGTGCCCAAAAAAAAAACTCTTTTATTTGGCACCAAAAGAATACAGCTCCTGTAAACTTCATAATTGAAAGTAAGCAACAACAATATTTGTACATAACTTACAATTTGAATTTTTTAAACGTTTTTTTTTTTTTTTTTGGTTTCCCAAAAACTGGAGCTACCTCCTTTTTGCAGCAGACCCTTCAATTGCTATTTTATAATTTTCGTCAGTAAAAATGTATTTTTCATTGTTCATATTAATTACAGGAACAGGACATTTATTTTGTTCATTATTAACTAAATTCAGCATACTATACCGGTATATTACAATAACAAAATTCCAAATTCATTATATAACAAATTCACCTTATAAATATTAATTATGAATATTATAATATTCGTACATGATTACTTTTAATTAAATATAATTGTTCCATTCCTAGTATTTATAATAAATCACAAAAAATGAATGGCGTTTAATTACTTAAAATTATATTTAGGTAACTAAAACTGTATTTAATTAATTTAAATTGTAATTATACAATTACAAATTTTAAACGAGTATATATTTAATATTCATAATAAATTTTAAATCATTATACAATTATGTATGAATAATAAATTTTAAATCCTTATACTCAATTATACATAATAAATTTTAAATCGTTATAATTAATTAAAATTATGCATACATTTTAAATAATAATAATTATGCATAATTAACATGGTAAATTTTAAATTAATTTCTTTAAAATAAAAAAGAAAATTACCATAACATTTATAAACTAATTTCCTTTTATCAAACAAAATTGCACAAAGATACAAATTAAAAAACAAACCTAATCATGATATCAATTTCAACTAAATATAAATTAGGACTAATTATTTTTGATTCTTTTTAATATATAAGTTATTTAAGTAAAAATGATTATTATTATTTTAATTAATCATTAAATTTAAATCACGATTTCTGCTGGGATACTAATTGATTCCGAACAATATTTTTTTAATTGTGTCATTTTGTAATTTTTGTGTAATTTTCATTGTGTAACGTTACACCAAATTTATCTAACACTGTACATTGCAGAAATATGGAGTATATACTCCTTAAAAGCGGTGGCAAGCAAGTGCGGCCACCAGTTTTACAGAGTGATGATACACTAATTCTTTGGAATTGGAAGAAGCTAGGGCTTCTACCAGTTTTATGGAGTAACGTTACCCAGCATAGTTTTACAGTGTGTAAGAGCAAGGTAAACATGAAATTAATTAACAAAATTATCATGTAATTAAAATTTTCTTATTTTTCTAAAGAAAAATATTCCTTTAATGTATAGACCATCATAGAATGTGTAACTAAAAAGAGCAAGTTTGAAACAATTAGCCAATTTTTGTATAGAATACTATTACTTATTGTAACAGTTTGGCATAAGTGCTCAGTCGTTCCCAAACCTCCTTCTTCCGAATTTTTTTTTCAAAGTTAGAGGAGGCAACTCATAAATAACATTAGCTCCCATGGAGAAATTGAGTGAGATAAGAAATGTGTATATACTTTTTAAGGGAATATGTGTTAGGGATTGCCAATAGTTTTTTTAAATATGCATTCTTCAACTATCCATGATATAGGTTATTTCGACTCAATAAATCTTCAGTGCATTGAAATTCATAATTTTTTTCACAACAAAACTGCATGTGTGTATTCGATAATTTTATATAAAAAATTTCCTGATGTAATTCTGTGTACACTAATTTAGTTAATGATTGGAAAAAAGAGTTATTTAATTAATTAACAATGATTATTCAAAGTTTTGCCTCCTATTTTTCATATATAATTTTTAGGCAGTTTTGAAATGCAGGTTTTCGAGTAAACCCAATTAATTGTTTCACAGTTCCTTTTTTTTAAATATTTATTTCCTATACAAATAGGTGCAAACCATATTAAAAAAACAACTTATGAACGGAGATAAGAAATATAAGGTCATTAGAGAAACATGTTATTATTGATTGATTGATTCATATCGATATTTCTATTTATTGTCATAATGTCGTTCCCTTCAGAAACAAGATAAAGGAAGGTCAAGTTCCCTTGTTACCTGATCGGAGGAAAGGGAAGGGAGCACGAAAAGGTGGATATCGTTGAATTTTTTAAAATCGTTGTCAGTGACCTCAAGTTCCTTCAGTCTGTTAGGTAAAAAAAGTACTGTTCAAGGTCATCTTTCACTTTCTTCGTGGTGCATATAACCAGGCTAAATTACAGAGTTGAAAATTTGAGTTTGCAAAAATGTTATAAAGTCAGTAAATAAGCTTAATATTTAGCTTCAGTATTCTTAAAATAGTAGAATAAGAATAAGATTACTGAATGAATCATATTGGAAAGAAACGCTTATATCCTGAAAAAAGACTAGCTGAAACTACTGCATTTTCCACAAATTTATAGATATGATGCGATATCCGCATATATACGAATTGAAAATAATAGTTTTAAATAAAATAGTGCAAAAAAAGGTTTAGAGCATGCTCAAAAAATCAGCAATTACTGCTAATACTCATAATTTCTTTTTAAATCAATGTTTTGCGAAAAGTTTGTATGAAATATATGTTTTATAGTCATATGATTAAATGACTAGACTTTTTTTGTCTCTTTTTATTCATAATAAAAACAATTAAACGGTGTGTTTGTGTGCCTTATAGACTCTTAAACTAGACACCCGTTTGCGTCTTAACGTGGCACAAACGTAAAGTTTATACGATTTTCAAATCCGATAATTTTTTTTCGTGTTGCCATCAGCCGAAGAAATTAAATCAAGTTTGGTAATTAATAGGTAAAACATAGTGGAACCTTGCTGATCATGAAAAACTCGATCGAATTTTTCGATTGATTATTATATTGGGGGAGTTAGTTTCGTTTTCGGAAATTCATTTCCACTAAATGCTAATAGTAATGTAACGTAAATATTGAACGTGACCTCCTGCCAATTAACTGCACTTATTCAGATATCCCTTGTGTTCGAATAAAGGATGTAAAGCAAAGGTAGCGAAAGTAAGCTTTAGTATGCATAATTATATTTTAAGTATTTTCTCCTATGGCTGTCATATAAATAAGAGTCAATGCTTTCCGTTGTAAGAAGTATTTTATTTACATTTTACACAAAATATAGCTATGAAGTATAATATTTTTTAGCTTACACTAAAACACCTTTTAATAGAATACACGCTTTTGGAGCAAGGAATATTGTCGTAATCAATTAAATTACCGTGACTAAACGTTTTTTTTATAAGGAAGTAAAGTGTCATTAATGTTTCATTGAAAAAGTACGGAAAAGAGCAACACATTGAAAATAGTAAATATTTTCAGATTTTCTCCAGATTAAGTTCTTTTTGCAAAAAGCAATCAACAATTCAAACACATATATATTCATCTTCCTTTTTCTTTCTTTCCATTTGGAATAAAACTCCTAAATTTCAATTAAAACTTAATATTCAATTAAAAAACTGAACCCGGTTATTTTTTTTACTATCTATATTTTGTAAAACAAACCTAAATAAAATCATCTGAAGGATATACATAGGCGTATAAACCCGCCAGTTTACTATTAGATTTTCCGCCAACGTAATTAAAAATATGAATTTGATAATTTTATTAAGTTTTTATATTTTATAAAGGAATAAAGAAAGTCTTTTATAACCGTTTACGACGGAAAATATTCTTTGAATAATTGTGTGTTTAATTAATGATTTTAAGTTTTATGTTCAAAAATATCATTCAATGAAAACAAGCTTACACTTTTTGTCCATAATTGTCCCTCAGAGGGATATATTGAATAAAAATTAATTATTCAAATGTTTGAGTTATGAGTTATTTCAAATGGCCTTCAATCAATAGTTTCTCTCAGTAGGGGAGAGTGGGGGCTAATGGGAAATTTTTTTATTAACCTCTATATTTCAGCAAAAATACAAGAATTTTAATTTCTTTTTTACAAGAGCTCATGAACTGAACATTCGTTTACTTAAAAAGTCGTTCGACAGATGTTAAAACATTACCCTATTTTAGTTGCTGAGCATTTTAAACAAACATGTAAATGTCCCATTAGCCCCCATATGTGGGGTCTAATGGGACAGGTTGCAGGGCTATGGGACATGGTAACTGTTGCCTTAATTAAAACTAAAAGAAAATGGAAAATGAATCAGAAAATAACATGAAAATAAATTTTAGAGCAAACACCATTTACATAATGTATATATAATGAAATTTTATTTTTTTAAAAACAATTATTTCCCATTGGAAGGTGAAAAATCAAAGTTAAAACTAAAAATTGAAGATGCTCCCATAATTTTTGTTGAATCACTGGAAAGGATAGTTTTATAACTAAATCTTCTAAAATTTATCCCAAACTATTGTCCTCTTTTTCAGGGTACGTGAATTTAAAAAGTCTATCTTCAAATGGCTTACACGACACACACACACACACACATTCATCGCTTTCTATTTCAGAAATCGATCCAACATAATAAAGAATAGTTTGCTTTCTAGCAAATTTTATAAATAACAAATCATTTATCTTCATCAAGCTCTGTTCTGATGTAATTAATGAAATTGCAGGTGGAAAACTATGTCATCAATAAACCTACTTGAATGTTCACTTATTATACGATAACAAAAATTCAAAAAGTTTCAAATTAAAGTTTTAAAAAGTTTTTGGCAACTTTACTGAATAAGATATTACAGATTTATATAGATTCTTCAAGAGAGACATAAAAAGCTAGGTTTATTCGTGTCCCATTAGAACCCACAGTGTTTTTATTTATAAATGATTCAACACAAAACCACGAGTGTTTCACCACAGCATTTGACATATAATATCTTAATCTATGATATGTCTTCTACCTAAAACTATAGTTTAATTCATGAAAAGTTTTTTATTTAATACTTTAAAAGTGTAAAAAAATGATACTCTTTTAATTTACTTTGTATTCTCCAAAACATTAATTATTCTCTCCACTTCAACACATGCTTTTAATGGATAATCTTTGGTTGTTAAAATGTGAAGTCTAACTGTTACAATGTAGTAGTGTAGAAATATTTGTAAAAAGTCTTTTTTTTAACGCTTTAGGCCCCTTGTCCCATTAGCTTTGCGTCCCATTAGCCCCCACTCTCCCCTACATTAAGTTTCCTGGCCTTATGTGTTTACAACATTACTGAACCTCTTATTAGTCGATGGTTATTTGAGATATTAATTTTCGTAAATCTTGTACGTATTAGGTTGTAGCGACATACTGGATACATATTTTTTCAAAACCAAACTGCAAACAAACAGCAGCTATAATAAGTAAATTTTGATATTTGGTTATTAAAAGGTAAAGCTTACTTTAACTTTTGTACGTTTACGATAGTCAAAACGTCATTAAAATGAGTCTCAAATTACTGCAGGACTTTTCTATGCAGTGCGACTCGAACTATATAAACTTGAAACATTAGCTATTTCGGAATATTAATAAAGACATAAATGAAAATAGCTCACAAAATCCTTTCTTTTCACTGTTATCATTGTATACATGTTGCATGATAGCATGTGATCAAGAAAAAAAGTAGTGCTAAGTTAAATACTACTTAGTAATAAAAAAAACTATGCCAAAAGACAACGAGAACAAAGTGCAATACTTATTTAACCTTGTTCCATAAAACTCGTGTTATAAATCCAAATCCCTTGTCCAAATATTTATTAAAAATAAAAAGAAAATGAATTACCTTTTATTTCATTCTTACTTTTCAATAAGATGTTATTAAAACCAATTGTTTTGAGCACATGCGAAAATGTATCTCAACTAGCATACGTGGTAGAGAATAGGATAGAATACCCTGAATGTATCATTGTAAGGATATGTACAGTCGATTCGAAAAAATCTGAAAATTCTTAGTTCGAAACACGGTTATTGTGAACTATATGTACTTGTGATCTCCGTCCTATTATATTTACAAGTTGGATGTTAGATAATACGAACTACGCTTAAGACTAACTAATACTGTTGTTCTTTACACAGCAAATCGTTCTGTCTTAAATTTAGACAGAAAAGTGTCTTTAATATAATTTCAGTCGCATAAAGCGTCTTAAATGCCGAGTCTCTTCCTTATTTAAGACATCAAATGCGTCTGAAAAATACTATGACGTCATTTAAGACGATTAGTAACTGAAAAGCCTAGAAAACGGCCGGTTTATTTTAAAATTTCAAATTCAGACGCGAAGTCATTTCAGACTCGAAACGTAAATTATTTTTATGACATGACAAACCATCTTAACAATGGCGGCTCCTTACAAGTTTACTTAGGCTTAACATAAAAATCAAGAAATAACAAGCAGCTCGAATATTAAATTTTGCATTTCAGAACAATAAATTGCATGTTGGTTGGTTGGTTGGTTGGTAGACATATATATTCAGGTTTGTGTGCTTGGTAGAGACCACGCTTATAAACTTCTAATAAACGACTTCAACAGACAACACACACATACACGCATAGAAGTTGATCATTAATTTTAAACAGACTCAACTAGAGGATCCCAGATTGGATGCAACCCAAGTATTATTTGGTATGGAATTAGAGTTTGGAAACAGAAACGAGCACGTACTCCGCATATACTCGGTAGGTCTTCAGTGGTACGAGACTCGATCGCAGGACCTTCCGATCCCGAGACGAGACGCTGACCACTAGGCTCACTACGGCCCCAATTGCATGTTTCTAAAAGCAAAACTGATTGCCTTTATTATAATAAGTAAGTAAGTTAGTTGGCTGATACATATATATTCTGATTTGTGTGCTTGATCTAGAATAAGTAATTATTATAAAGATAGAACGAAATTATAACTAATGTTTACTATTACTACTGCTTTTCAACTGCCAATTTACACTACACTCTTGAATTGAGCTTTAACGCAGTTAAAGAACGCTTTACAGTTCAGAGACTTTAATCAAACGACTTAATAAAATTCGCATAATAAAAATACAAACAGTATTTAAAAATAAATTAAATAATGAATATATAAGCATAACACATTAAATAATAATAAAAATATTATTTTAAAGCTAATTTAAATATTTAAAATCGTTAATAAAAGCGTTAGAAGAATCTCTTAAAAAGCTCAACTCCTCTTTTTTTAAAAAGAATAATTCTTTTTTTTTTTTTTTTTCGTTTTCTCTCGATGAAGTTGATTAGAATAGGGTTGCCCGGGGTAATTATTGGACATGGAAAATCGGGGTAATTATTGTACATAGCACAACAACCATAATGCATCATAATTTATTGCGTCTAACAAACCACAGTTTATTAATAGCATTATCCAGCAATGCGCTTATTAATTATTGAAATTAGATTCGTACTTTTTCTTAAAAAATATATTAATAATCCAAAGCGCTTGAAAAAATGGTTTAAACTTTTGTTCAATCGATGCCAAATTGTATATAATTTTGTTTTCTTTTACATGATCTTGAATTTCGTAATGCTCAGTCTTAGATATGTTTATGAAGATGGTTTGTGCTGAAAATCATCATTGTAGGATGAATAGTAACATTATGACATGCATGTTTAGTCATGGGACAATTATTGGATAGAGTGGGAAAATAGTTGGACATGCTATGGGGTAAGACAGACAGCATCGCAATATGCTTAAGTTTACTTGGTATAGTTTGTGTGATTAAGAAACACTCTCTACGCAATGTTTAAACTTGGAAAAGAAGAAATTTAAATGTTGGACAATTTTATCATAAGATTGATTTTTTCATTGATCAGAATAATTTATATTATTGATTTATATTATTATTGACATCGAGCAATATTTGCTAATATTATTATTAATATTAAGCAATATTTGATTTCTATCATGAAGGTAAACCTTCTTAAAACAATTTTTGTTAATGTTTAGTAGAAATTATGTTTAACATGAATACTTTTTGGAGCTTCTTAATATTAGTTCAAAACACATAAATAATCTTATTAAATGCACTTTTGAATTAATGAAGGGGAAATTGAAAGAAAATAGTTAGTAACAGTACAAATTTGGCTATTTTTAATTACACATGTCTAGTGAGGTAAAAGTGCTACCACGTCTCAATTTAACGCGATTTGATAAAGTTACTACAATGGTGATTCACATGACGAAAAAAATATTCGTCGTCAAAATTAATCTATATGAGTAACAGTGGTTGAAAAAGAAATTTTTTGAAACATTTACTCCCACTTACCCTTCAAATATTTAATGTCATTATTATTATTTGTGAGGAGAGAGAAAAAGGGAAAGGCGAACTTAAGATTATTTATTAGAATTTAAGAATTAAGATAAGAATTACGAAAAAAAAATTTCATTTTTTTTCAGTATCTAAAAAAAAGGCCAAGGTTTGATTGGTAGTTTCTAATATTTTGAATCCGGTTTAAAAATAAGAAAACCTTCAAGAATGTTAATACCAGAAGAAAAAAAATGTTCTTCCGTTCCCATTTAATTCAACATCAGCAGAAGTAATTTATAAAAAAAATTCAATTACACTAAATGAAATGTTTCGCCATCCTAATCAAAAAGAAATTTCATACAATTGGTGTTTTTTAAGTTTGACGAGTACAATTGCATAAAAAAATGAACAATCGTTTCACCCACATTTAATATTTATTTCTGATGTATTCAAGGTCAGAAATATATTGGAAATAACCAATGTATTTTATATCTTAAGATATTTCAGATATTTCCAAATAAATTGTATTATGAGGTTAAAAATAACCACAAAGTTGAAAAGGTCTGGTAATATTTAAATATAACCTTTAATTAGTTGCTGGAATCATTCGTTATTTTTATTTGTTTAGCAGTTCAAAAAAACAGAAGAATTTAATGATTCTAAACTCAGTTATCAAATTGCAAACGTATATTTCTTCATCTTATTTTAATGAGTGAAAAATAAAAAGTAGTTTTTTTCAAAGCAAGCTTTTAAATATCTATTTGTGGCATATAAAGAAAAAATCTCATCATGCTTTATTATCTACAAAGAGCCCGAATTAATTGTAAACTGCGAATCAAAATTGTGAGATGGAACCGCCTTGATAGCTCATAAATCGGCAAAAGCCTATTCAGCCCAGATCATAGCCCCTTCAAAAGGCTCTTTTTAATATTGCATCCATATAACTTTACGTTGGCAGCATTTTTTTTTAAATTGAAAACCATTACGAATCAACTTCCTTCCCTGTTCTACACATTCGTTTAGGGATTGTCATTTTCTATACGAAAAAAACATAATTAAATAATTTATATAAATTTGATAATTTTTATGAAGTAATTGTATTTTTTTTTTCGAAAAAACATGCGCATTTGCCTAGTTCAGTCATTGTTTGCGTACCTTATTTAGAAGTATCTATACATCAAGTTTAATTGAGTCATTACAAATTTATGGCTATGCAAACATTACAAAATTTATTTTTAAAAAAATTATTTGGCTATAATTCATCAGAAAGCTAAATTTAAGATAAACAATTAAATGGAATAAAGTTTTAAGTGAGGATGAATTCAGGTTAAACCATGCAAATGCAATGATTAAAGATGCGAAATAGTTAGTTCAGCTGGTTGGAAAAGGGTTGAGGGTAAAATATGTAAATATAAGAAAAGGACTTGATAGTAGAAGAGAGAGTATATATGAGACTTAAAGGTAATGAAAGTCACATTATAATAGCATAGTGGTGGAGTAGTTTAACTTGACTACGGTTAAAACGGTTTTCCAAAAATTAGGGTTTTTTTTACAAATTTGAGCACTTTTTAGCTTTTACAATACATCCCAATATTAATCAGTAAGTAGGGGAAATTGGAGTAAAACCGAGTACCCCCTTCTATCCTCTGTATGAGCTGCAATCGCGCTGCCATAGGTGAATATTCGTTCCACACATTAAGAAATACCCATAGTACCTTACCAGACGGCAATGGCCTTAATGTCTCAGCTACTGTGAAGAAAAAGAGTGTAGTTATCTTAGTACAACATTTATTTACCTTCATTATAAATCTACGCATTTGTCTGAAGCATTTTGTATAGGCAAATGACGCCCTATTAAATAAAAGCTGTAATAGTGGTGTAAATCTGGGACCCACCCTGTTTAGCCATACAAAGAAAAACGAGTCAAAGTATATTTTTCTACAGATGCTAAAGACGAACAACAGACAGAAAATAGCGTCAAAAAAGACGGTAATTCGGAGAAACAAATGTAAGAGGACTCCAGTATTAAATTTTTTGTATCACCATTCATTAAAAGTTTTATATTGAACCAAAATAGCAATTAAATCGGGTTTTTGAAGCTGTGATTGCATTTGCATACAGTAAATGATTGATTCAGCAAAAAAAAAACATGGATGGTGAAAACTAGTTTCTGGAAGCCTCTAAACCTTAGAGTTCTGGTTTTCCCCTACATTCCCCTAAAAGTGTCTAATTTTTGAATAAATAATTTTTCAGTGTAGCTCTTCGCCAAATTTTAAGAACTAAAAACCTATGTAAAATAATTTATGAAAATTTTCGAAAATTGCAATTACTCGTGTATCGCAGTTATTTTGAAAAAATCATTGTACAGATCCCTTGATATACTTGTCCTTCCTCAATTCCATGTCTATAAGAAGATTGTACCAGAGGTAACTCATCTTTAATTAGTGTAATTATTCACACAATGTAAAATGTTTTTAAACGTACTAATTAATTTTTAAATGACAAAATACTATCTTAAAAAAGCTCATTTTGGCATCTTCATTATCATCAATGTGCTATCGTTTGCGATAACTTTCTCTTATTGATATATCCCCTTATATCTTCCGAAATATGCGAGTTAGAAGATTAAAACCTTTTTTTGCATCAAAAAATAACTTCCAAAATAAAATCCAGTCACAGTTGCAGGTAAGAACTAAATACTTTATTTGTAAACTCTTTATAGAGACGTTTTATTTTGCAATTATATATATTTAGGAACTAGGTTCCACCTGCAACTTGACTTTGATTAATATATTTTATATACTTTCTTGACACAGTGATTAAAAAATATTATATAGATAATCTTCAATAAATTGCGGGGTATTATTTAACTTTATTTCTTTTTTATTTATTTATCTTTACTAGTCAGTAGTCTTCCATTATACTCATTCATGTGATATTTTTCTAATTAAAAGATGGGTTAAACTGAATGTTGTCTTTCCATTAATCATTAAAAATGAAGATTCTTGAACATGCACTAATAAAAATTAATATTTACAAAGTATCTAAAACAGTGTTTAATTGGCTTAACTCTTTTTTTTTTGTTAGATGTTGATAGTTCAACACAACACACAGTAACATAAGAAAACGCATTAATTTTTTGTTTATTTGCCAGAATTTAAATTTTAAGATTGTAAATTTTTTATATTCATCACTTCATTTGAGGCATACAGATTTATATGCGGTCTATTTTGGAAAGGTCAATCAATACAATATTATACTCGCCGCCAACCAAATTAGAACACGTTAGGGATGGCAGTTTTTCAGAAAAACCGGTTTTTCAAATACCGGTTCCATCCCTAAAGTGTAACAAATAAGGGTGGCGGGAACTATAGGTACGGTCAATTTTTTTAAAAAAAAATGATTTTTAAAATAGTATTAATTTTAAAGTTTTGTATTTTTCTGATTTCAACGTTTTTATAACGCATTAACGATGGTTTACAAGAAAATTTGCCAGGTGAAAATATGCTTCTTACCTAAGATTAACTAATTTAATAAAATATGAGACAAATAAAGACTATAGTATCGAATAATTTATGCAGGACAAATTAGGTACACGAAAAACGAATTTTAGCTTCCACACTACGTTTATAACGTAAAAAGTGGAAGGTATTATAATCGTTCAGTCCGCCTGTCTGTCTGTCTGTACGTCACCCACTTTCATATCCCAAACTACAAATGCTACGGACAAGTGTGATACGTCAAAAAATTCAGAGCATCGAAATTAGAAAACATTGAAAATTTCAGAAAAGAATTCGAATTCGAAGTACTTATCAATTATTTAAAAAACTGCAAAATTTTATGCTCATTTAAAAAGCATAAGAAGCCATTTTTATTAGAATTAAATCACCATTGCCATTCGCAACAATCGCTCGAGAAACTTTAATTCTTTTAGACAATAAATTAAAATAAATTTATTTTTGCGACATCGATCAGTTTGAAATGACGTCAAATATATTTCCCTACGAGATTCTTTGTATGTTGATATGAAATGTTTTCATTCTATTTAAAAGCGAGGAATATTACATATTTATTTTTTGAAATATAAATTAATTTTTGCAAACGATAAGCAATAATTATGGAATTTTCGAAATAAAAATAAATGAAACTAGCCAAATTTAGCATGCAAATGTTTAATATAGAATTAATGCTGTGTTTGGCGCCTTTTTACCTGTTAAACACAACGTTTGTGTGAAAGCGGGTTAAGTGACAGATTCTGTTACAAACCTACTTGTTAAAAACTTAAAATTAAAGTTTTTATTGGGTAATGAAGGTGCTAATGGTGTTGGTGTAGGGGAATCATCCCAATACCATTAACACCTTCATCTTAAATGGGTTAATGGGCTAAGTATTAAGGAACTATCTTTTAAAACCATTTACTACTGAAAAATATTATTCGAAAATACGCTTTTTTAAAATGAAATCAGCTGAAAATTTGAATTTCATGAAGAAAAAATCCAAGTTTAAATTTTGATCCACCTTATCCCTCAGACACTTAACCCTTGCATCTTTCCTCTACTAGGAAACTATCAGCATTAAATTCATTCATCAAATCTAATAGTCATACTGTGTTCCTTGTCAACCAAAAAAGGACCCTGACGTTTTTTTCACTTACATTTCCTATGACGAGCCGACTTCCGAAAACTCGCTCAACTTCCAACCCGTAGAGAAAGGATGGACATCGTGCAGGTTGCGTAAGCCGCTGTGTAGCATAAAAAGCCTCGGATTACTCTCGGCGGGATCAAAACGAGAGATGGAGAACTTCACGAACGCTACTCACGGGAATGAGACGCAGAAAGAGGTGCCGTTGATCAAGACAGCCCATGATGTGCTTATTGTGGTGCTGTTGGTGGCTGTCATGTTTGCGATGGGATGTCACATTACGTGGGAACAGGTTAGAATTTTTTACATTTTTAAAATTAATTTTTATAAAAAATTTCGATATTTTATTATTGTTTATGATTACTTTTCAAATGGGAATAATTTTGTGCTGTCATTTCTTGGGAATGTCACATTATGCGGGAACAGGTTAGAATATTTTGCATTTTTTTAAAATTAAATTTTTTTGTGAATTTTTTTGGATATTTTATTATTGTTTATGATTACTTTTCAAATGGGGAATAAGTTTGTGCTGTCTTGTTTGCGATGGGATGTCACATTACGTGGGAACAGGTTAGAATTTTTTTGCATTTTCAAAATTCAAAAAAGTTATAATTTTATGTATTTTTAAAATTATTTTTGATATATATTTGGAATAAGTGTTGGTTCGAAATTTTACTATAGTTTATGATTGTTTTTCAAAGGGTAATAATTTTGTGCTGTCATGTTTTGGGGATGTCATATTACGTGGGAACAAGTTAGATTTTTTTTTTTGCATTTTTAAAATTAAAACAAAAAAGTTTTAATTTTCTGTATTTTTAAAATTATTTTTGGTATGTATTTGAAATAAGTGTTAAGGGGTGTAAAATGGGATTAATTACTTTTGTTATTTAAATATGTGTTGGGCTTCTGCGATATTTCATTATTGTTTATGATTACTTTTCAAAAGGTAAAAATTTTGTGCTGTCATGTTTTGGGAATGTCACATTACATGGGAACAGGTTAGAAGTTTTGCATTCATAATTTTTATAAGTACTAATTTTAAACATATATTTTATAGATTTGTAAATTATTTTTGACGTTTATTTTGCAAAAGTTTTGGACGATATTTTATTATTGTTTATGATTACTTACAATTCAAGAGGGAATAATTTTTTGCGGTCATGTTTTGGATCACGTTGGGTTGTCACATTACGTGAGAATAGGTTATAATTCTTCCATCAAAAATATATATTCATCAGGTTTATTTAAGGCAAATTTTGGGACTATAATAAAATTGTATGTTATTGTTTATGTTATTCATCGAAAGGGTTAGTTTTTGAATGTTGTGATTACACCAGATTTAAATTCGGATTATTTTTCAATAAAAGGATGGGTGAGTTAATAGAGTAATTTTTTTAAGATATAAAATTCTAATTTCAAAAATATGTTTCGTAAAGTCATTTACATGTTTTATTTTAAAAGGAAAATATTTGTTTTGAAAATAAAAATACTTAAAAATAATTAAGTGGGATTTTTTTTACTTTAATTTATATTTTAAATAAAACAAATGGGAAGAAAAATAATGGTTTAATGTAATTTTTAACAAATATTTTAGTTATTGAAATATTTGATATTTTTATATAAAATTTTTAGGGGGGGGTATCACATTACGTAGAAACAAATTAGAAACATTGCATTTTTAAAATATTATCTATTTATTTATTAGTTTTAAGTTATTTGTATATAACAATATGTTTGGTGATGATTTTTTTACTTTCGTTTATGCTTAAATTTTAAAAGGAAATAATTTTCGAATGTAGTGAAAGACCAGATTTTAACTTTTAGTGAAGTTATTTTGATTGGGATTATTATTTTCTTTTAATTAATATTTTTGTCCGGTCATTAAAATATTATCCTCTTCACTTCATGAGTACATAATTGTGAACCTTTATAGAATTGACTTCACTTCTTGATTTTACAATTTTACTATTGACGATTTTACTATTGATACTAACTTTTTCTATTATAAACTAGAATATTCAAGTTTTCTAAAAACAAATATCAATATCAAAGCAGCGGATTTATTAATTGCATAAAAAATGACTTAAAAGAAGGTCAAGCAGATTTAAGAAGGCTAGCGAGAGTGTTTTTAGCTGTTATTTTATTAAGACATTTTGCAGTAAAAGAAATGGTCGAATGGTAATATGTATTCTATTAAAGTATAGAAAACAGACAGAGCATGTTTGCTTATTCAAAACCTCAAATTCCATTAAATTGAAATGTCTCTCAGAAAATGTTGAAAGGAGTTCAAAATTACTTGTAAAATATACTTTTAAATAGATAATTGTTTGAAAAATATGTTAAAAAAAAGAATATATGTGTGGGATTTTTATTCGGAAGTGAAGATTTTAAATGAATTTTTTTGAGGAAAATATAGCACTTTTAAATTGTTATTGCTTAAGTTTACATGTCAAAATGCCAGATTAAACTTTGGATTATTTTTAAATAAAATAGCAGGAGAAAAATATGATAACAAAAATACTTTTTTATAAAATTCTCTTTTAATATATATATTTTGTAAAGTTATTTATACCTTTAAAATTTTAAAAGGAAAATTTTGATAATTAAAATATAATGACCGTTGGAATTGAAAAAAAAATGAAAAATAAATAACAATTCATAATGTCATTATGGTGCTCTTTTGTGGCGGCCGTGATGTTTGTCATGAGCTGACATATTACCGGGGAACTTTCAATATTTTTTGTTTACATTGTAAGTGTTAGAAGAGTCATACAGTTAAGATGCTTTTTAGGGTGGGATCTATTATATTGTTTGTGTTTATTGCTGTAAAACGGGTCTACTACTAATATTAAAACGCAATGAATCAGTATTTTTTTTTGACATAAAAATATAGAAAGGGTTTGTAAGACAATCAATCGTTACGTTGAAAAATGCTTATTTTCAAAACAAAATGTATTTACAATAAAGTATTTTGTACGATTGAAATGAGAATACGTGAGATAGTAGGATTAGAGTCATGTTACAATGGGATGTCATAAGTCTTAAAAGCACGTGAGTTTGTTTAGACTTCAAATAATTATAGTACGTTTTTAGTAAGTGGATTTTAGAGGTGTACATGAATACATTATTGTTTGTTTTTTACTGTAAATTGACACTACCGTCGAATAGGGTAACTTTGGCTCAAGCTTTTCAAGCTAATAGTGTCATTAAACCTACTATTTAAAAATTACTGTCCGTTTTCAATTAATGGCAACTCTACCTTGATCTATATGAGTAAAAACATTCAAGAAAAAACTTCAGTACTGGGGTTTTATGCTTGGGTTAAGTTAGGGGGCCCCTCCAGGGCTAAATTTACCCCATCCAATGATAGTAATAAGGCAACGCATAATATATATAAGACCAATAACATCTAAAAGATCCACAGAATCTCTAAATTTATTATCGAATTTTGAACTGTTTAAAGGCTCTAATATTCCGTATGTAGCTGCAGTGAGATGTAAATCCAACCATACCATACATTAACTATTTAATGTGTTGAATTATATTCAACTGATTGATAGGTCATTTTTTTATGTTGACAGAGAAATTACGAAAAATTATGCGAAGTCAGGACATTTAAAAATGGAATCGCTGAGTATTAACTAATACTTTACAAAAACAGCAAAAGTAAATTGCGTGTAAATTTAAATTCTTTTGTTTTAGATTTGTCGGAGTCTTCACTTACTCTGCTATTATTTTAAAGAAATGTTACGCATTGGGCAACCGTTTTTGACTTTTTGACGATAAGCTATCAAAGCAGTTATTGAAAAAAGAAACCATTCTGAAGTGAGAGGGTTTCAATCAAATACCTAAATATTTTTTTTCTGTCTAATTCCGGTTTTTATCTCGCATTTCTACAGGTATTTTATGATAAATAAAACGCAGTAGGCATGCTGTGCTGACGGGTGTACCGAAGCAGAACTTTCAATCAAATGAAATTGTTTTCTAGAGGTTTTCATTTTCGACAGTTACTGACGAGAAAATAAAAGAGTGTGCATGTGAGTTGACAGATAAGCATAAAATATAGCATTTAAATATGTATCAGGTTTTCTACTTTGAATTCAGGTATATAGTTTTTTTTTTTTTTTTAGTCTACCACACAAACCTTCATAGATGAAAATTCTTTCATGAGCCTCCTTCTCCACAAACCATCTTTCAATGTCTTCAAGGAAGGTAGTAAAAAGGTGGTAGCTGTTGTCGACCACCTAAAATCAGCAATTACTGCCTTGTATGAAAGGGTTTTTTAAGCAGCAAAAACACATTAAAAACAACTGAAATACATATTAAATACATTTTTCAAAAACTTTTAGAAACATACATAAAAATTGACTAATATACATTTAAAGTTATTGCTAGAGACATTAAAGAAAATCAATTTAATTGTATAAGTAAGTATAGAAATGCGGGGTAAACCGTTTTTTTTTATTTAAATTTATAAAAGAACAAAGTTTAAAAAAATGCTATTAGGTTTTAATTGGAATTTATATTAAAATAGTTAGTTATCGTTTTCCCGTCAATTCTTAGTAGTTACTTCCTTTATTCTATGAATGAACATCTTTATGACCTATAGAGTAACTGCAAAAATTTCCCACGGAAGTACAAATATCCGTCACATTATTTTTACGTCACAGTATGATGCAGGCTAAACAGGAAATTTGTGTTACAAAGTTTAATAATTTTACCTTTAGCATTTAGAGACTAAATCTACACCTGAAGATTTTTTTTAAAACCAAGGACACTTATAAGTATTTTTTATTCATATTAATAAATAAGATAGAGCTATTAGTTTTCTTAATGTAGGATTTTAAAGTTGCCAAAAACGTAAATTTTACTAAGATTTGAGAATTAAAGGTTTTTCGTTCAAACACTTTATAGTGTTAACTCTTACTGAATTCCTACAAACTTAATTATTAACATTTAGTCTTTATTGTATTATAACCACGTACTAAGACATTAAACTATAAACTAATTATTGACAAGAATGAATAGCTACTTTCTTCATCAACTTTCAAATGCTATTGTTACTCATCTGGGGACGTTCAAGCCCTTTCAAACCTCTATGACCTTCCAAACTATCATCTGGATATTATACTAACCACTATTGAAATAAAATAATACTTATAATTGAATGTAACGTATTTTTTTAATTACATGTTTAAACTTTTGTACTACAACCTGCGAATTAAAAATTACTTCCATTTATGATCTGACCACCTTATTTTTCGCACTGCACACATCTTTTGAAATTTTCCCAATTACAAACTATACAAACCCAGAATAAATAAAAATTTAATACCACTGATGATTTCACCCAATGGTAAACAACCCTGAAAGGTTAAACTGACCGCGATAATGTAATTATAAAAACAAATCCCACACGCCTCGCCTTTCCCTTTAGATATTTCGCCGTGAAAACGAAAGTGGACGTTGTCATTAACGGTCATAGAGTTAAGACGAAGATGGAGATGCCGCCGGGCAAAAACCAATACAAAAACTGGTTTGCCAAGTGAAGCCATCGATCACTTTATAGTAAGCCCAAATAAACGCTTTCGGTGAAGTATTTGGCGCTATTTTTTTACAGTGGAGTTTCTATAGGCTTGCTACATCAACATACAGCCCCTGGACAAAATATTAGACGCACTGCAAGATTTCGTGTAAAATATTAATTTCCGCGTTATATTGTACCGTTTTATTATTTTAAATTGATTTGTTTTTTATTTTTAAATTATCCAATCAATTACCGATTTATTTGACATAAATAAAACAGCATTAGTTTATAAAAGCATAAGTTTATTAAGTTTTAAAGAAAAGTTAAATTAATGTTAGTAAAAGTCAATATTTAGTTGAGCCACCTTTAGCCGCTATCAAAGCTTTAATTCTGCGCGGCATGCTATCAATGCAAGACTGTACTGTCTCCTGCATTTGAGGATGATGATTCCACACATAAATAATCTTATAATAAATAATTAATACAAATTAATCTTAATCATAATTAATCATAATTATCTTAAAATAAATACAAATATGTAGTCTACAACAGCTCTTTTAAATAAAAATCAATAATATTGTATTTTAAATATACCATTATTGTATAAAAACTCTTACACTGTTAAAAATTTGGTGCTTGGTTTCACCATGATATTGGTTCCTTTCACCATGATATTGGTTCCTAGTAGTTGCAACGGCTGTGTGGTGAAATCAATGTTTCACCTTTTTTTTCGGTGTTTGGTTGAACCGTTTTTCTGGATTTGGAAACAAAAACCTGAGAAATGGTTCAACCTAATACCAAAAATATGGTGGAACGTTTCACCATTCAGCCGTTGCAGCTACTAGGAACCAATATCATGGTGAAACCAAGCACAAAATTTTTAACAGTGTAAGAAACATAAAATTACTAAAAAAAATACAGTGCGTCTAATAATTTGTCCAGGGACTGTAACGATTTCTAACTCTCGGATATAGATAGACTATAATTACAAAGCATTTTTCCTACCTGTGAAAATAATTACTGCAATCTTGTGCAAATTCAGATCTCGTACTGCAGCATGTACAACTGTACAACCAGTCATTTTATGATTGTTAATTAATGCTTTTAAGGAATAAAATGGTGCGTTTCAGCATGAACTAACATAGTGAATGGTTTGTTTGGGCTTACTTATAGGGTTGCTTCTCGACTTTCTGACAGCTTCACTTGTTTTCTCGACATCTTCTTAACTCTATGTTAACGGGTTGATCTTTCGTCAGTGTATTGTTTGCAGCGATGCGCCTGACCTCGTTTTCACTTTTTAGTGCCTTTAGCTATGGGTCAAGTCACGTGTCAGGTGACATTCCCGGCAGGTAAGTAACGGTGCCGGGTGAATTATGGAGATATAATTAGGGATTGGTAATGAGCTTTCAACTTGAATGGGGGAAAATCTAAAGGGTATAGGCTGGACCGGATTCAAGAGTATGCCGCCTATAGGCTAACGTTCATTTGAAATCCCCTTTAACGTTAATGTTTGCGAAATATACATTTACTTTATAGAATAAAAGGATCGAGTAAATTGGTATTTTCATCTTTTTTTAACCCTTTAAGACCTGAAATAAATTTTTTTATCCTTAAATGTTACTTTTTTCTAGTTTTTTACTCTATACTAGTCTTAATGACCCTGAAAAAAATTATTTTAAAAAATTGGGGACCCCTCTAAAGCATAGGGGGTACCCGCACGATTGTGCGGGTTAGGTCCTTACTTATCCGCACGATTGTGCAGGTTAGGCTTTTTCTGTGAAACCATCACTTGTAAAATTTTACATTTTTCTCGCTATAAATAAATTTAACTGAAATCGTTACAAATAATTAATGATTAATTATCATTTAATTGATGATTAAATGTTATTTAGAGTTAACAATTATATTTATTATTTTATTAGTTACAATGAAAATTTTTGAAACAAGATTTTGTCTTTGACAAACATAGATACACATTACATTTTTCGCAGCGGGTTTTTGATCTGCTGTTGCAGTTTTCCAGCCTGCATTTGCGGGGCATTGTAATATCATCAACTGTTGGGTAGTGGTTAAAACCATCATATCTCTTGTCTGCGCAGCGTTTTCTCGCAGGTGGGTTGTAGAATTTGGATCTTTTTATTGGAGAATACTCGACCTCATCATATTCATCCTCACTAATAACTCTTCTATTTGCTGGTGGAGTTGTTGTATTTCTTAACAACCCACTTATATGTTTTCTTTTATTTTTTATTTTAACTTTTGTCGAAGCTTGTGTGGGGATAGAACTCTGGGGACTGGGATCAGGAGATCTTGACGTAGAAGGACGATCCAAAATAATACTTTGATCATTTTCTTCATCATCCGAACTTGATTGTCCTTCCAACATTCTTGGTTCGAATGTCTGGTCATCACCATCATCGTCAGAGAAGCCACTGAGTTCAGAATCATTCTCATTCAAGATTTGAAGAATTTCATCTTGTGTTAGAATTTTTTTCCTTGTAGCCATCTGAAAATGTTTTTGGTGGAAATTAAGAAATAAATCTGAGCAGTTATACATTTAAATAATTGAAAACTAATTTTAAATAAATGAAAATTATTTTAAACATTTAAAGTTAATTTTAAATATTTAAAAAATTATTGTATTTAAAGTATAATTTCAAATATTTGTAAGTCTTGGAACAAAAAACAAAGCGTGTTTGCAAAACACTTACCTTTACATAATCAATCGTAACCAGTAACGCCGAAGTAGCACGATCGTGCGGGTTAAGAGATATTGCGTCCTAATAGTACAATAATTGATGTATATTTAAGGTTTTTTATTATTTTTCACTTATTGAGACTTAAAAACAACCATTTGTATGTAAGCAATTAAAAAAAGAGTGATATTTACCTTTTTGCGACAGATAAATTCTTTTGCTGTTTCCGGCGGATATGTAAACAGCGCTAAGATTGCCGACTAGAACTAAAATAAAGACAACTACTGCAATCTGTTGATCAAAAGTGAAACTTCATGTTCTCCGGAAACTCACACGATCGATCGAATCCGACTTATTGTACAAACGACTACACAAGAAATAAATAAAATAGTAGATATGCAACCCGCACGATCGTGTTAGCCCGGTCGGAAAGGGCTATACATTAAGTTCGTTATGTTTAGATAACAGTACAAATTTAGTAGTTTACATCATGAATTAAATTTTTGAATGAATTAAAAAAGTTTCTCACCATTTCAAAATATGACGATTTTGGATGCAGCTTGCTTAGTAAATGCGTCCCTGTATATAAGTAAAGCTATGGAATAGTGCTATTTTGATTGTTCGAATCTATATGGTATGGGTGTAGAACATGTTATTAACCCATTAACGACACATTAATGAATACTGTTAACACCTTCATTACCTAACAAAACGTCGAGTTTAAGTTTCAAAATTCGTTTTTCGCCCAACTTAATTCATCCTACATAAATTATTCAGCACTGTGATCTTCATTTGTCATACACTTAATTTATTTACATGAACTTAAGGAAAATGATCATTTTTGCATTACATATTTTAATGCCAATTATCGTTATTGAGTTAAGATATTTTAATACAGAATAGTAATACCACAAGACATTTCTGAGATCGAATTATAAAAATTAGCAACCCGCAATTTATATTCAAAAGATTTTAAGCAATATCTATGCACTTCTCTTTTAAGTTTAATTTATTATGATATTAAATCATTCTTATTACCAAATGATTATAAAAAGTCTCCGTGCAATTTAACGTCTCATAGAATAATATATATTTGCTTTTGAACCTCGTTGAAAACTTCTTATCACGCTAATCACTAAACTAAAAGGCGAAAAACATATAAAAAATGATGTGTTTTGCAGCTCATTTAAATTATTTTCCACTTAAGGCACAATACGTGAGTGCCAGTGAATATAAAATATCTAAGAAAACGCTTTTAGCAATCGAATCACTTGTCACTGAATCTTCCTTGTCAATATAAGGAAGATTGGAATTTGTCAATATAAGGAAGATTGGACCCGGAAAATTGGCGTATCTTTAATGTTAACTCAATGGGACATACTTCCCTTTTCCATGCATGGTGCGATATTATGTAGGGCTTTGTGTTTGCTTCAAACACGAAGTTAAACATTACATACATTTGAAAATATGTTTTTATAATATACTTTAAAAACATTACAAGTCAACTATAACACACACACAACTATTAGAGGTTGGCCAAGATTATTTAGCATTTAAAATAAATTATTGAAAATGCAATATATACAACAAAATGTTACCTAATAACTTTGCACACATTAAATATCAATTTAATTTTGCAAAGAATTTTTTTAATATAAAAATGTCTTTTTCAAATAAATAAATTCTTGTGATTTTTTTATGTAAACAATATAATTTGACCAATAATTTCAAATGAATGGAGAAATATATTCTAGATAGCGAAATCTAATTAAAAAAATTCTAATACTCGCAACGTTTTGTTATTAGATAGATAAAAAAATAAGCATTTTGAAATCACAACAAGAGTTCAAATAACATTTAAAAAATAACATTTAATTTGTCGTACCCAACCTTTTTTCTTTAACAATTCAAAATTTCCTTTCTCAGTAAACAGAATATTTTAATCGTATACTGTACGATAAATGATGATAAAGTATATAATCTTTAAATTTTAAAGTGACATCATAAAATATGAAATGCTACATATACCAGATTAGAAAAATTCAGGTCAGGTAAAATGTTATAAAGTTGAAATAGCAAGGATATAAAGTGATAAGTAACGTTTCTTAAATTATACATAAAATTATATTGTAAATAAAGACGAAGTTTACAATTTAATAATTTCTAAAAATATTTTTTTGTTCCTAATTTCTTATTTTCATTTAACTTCTTCTAAGCACTTTCTTGCGATAAAAGCCATATCTAAAAAGTAGACAACAATTTAAAAAAAATACATGTTTTTGGAAAAAAGGCGAAAATTGAACTTTGACATAAGTAACGTCCATTTAATAGAAAACTAAACCATGCCAGTTTACGTGTCTATATTCTTTATAGTAACGGGGAAGTCGCATGAATTTCAAATTAATTTGCAAACAACAGTAATTTCAAAAACACGTGAAATTATATAATTCACTTTTGGGCAATTCCATGCATGACGGAATGACATTTTGAACTGTAGAAATGAAGTAAAACAATTCCCACAAAGCTATTTTCAAAAGAAAATTGTTTTTTTCAGTTTATATATTACTGTAATTGATTAAAAGATTATAAAAAAAGTTGAATTTTTTTAAAAAGTATTTTATTATTATATTTTTGACTAACTTCTTTTTGTGTTACGGAATGACATATTTGCAACCACGACTGCAATCTGGTACTTAAAAATGGAAATTTCTGTGAATTAACAATACATTGAGTTTTTAAACTAATGCATATCTTAAATATGATATATAAGCTATGTAAATTATAATTTAGAGCAATCTACCTGTAACATGGTTTAAGTTATTAACTGCCATTTGACGTTACGGAATGACTAAAAGTTTCATAAATTTTATATTAAATTAAAAGTGTGTTAAGTAATAATTTTTTTTATTATCTAGAATATTCATAAGATATTAAATATTACATTATATACATTTATTCACATGTGAAAGGTTTTTCAAACACTTATCGAGGTCGATTTCCAACTAGTTGAAATGCGACTGAATTTGCTGAGAAAACAAATCTTTTTTGTCCACAAGGCATCGATCTCCTTTTTCGGGAAATGTGAATACATGTCCTTTATCGCCCTGTTTTCTTAAACCATAATTTGATAGCTTGGAATATATTTTTAAACCTAATTAGTAAATATTTTTAAAAAAAAGTGACATTTCAAAAAGTTGACATTTTTATGGAATTGCCCTTTTGTAAAAAAATTAAATTTGTCTGCAATTGACTTTAAAGTAAGTGATACATGACTGGCAAAAACACTCACAATCCTCTTGCAATGAATTTTGACGTCAGGCTGGGATTTATTGTCCATTGCATGCTACTCTTACTAATTTCAATGCGATATAACTGGTTGAAATTACGAAATGGGTTTTGAAGGATTCTCATATAGGGAAAATTTACTTTTTAGCGGGAAATTTTACTTAATTGCGGGTTTTCTAAGTTTTAGTTATTTTCGTTAAATTTTGTAGATCTCCTACGACGATTTCGATTGGTCCAAAGGTCTGATATTCTACGGCTCGCTCTTGTACGATTTTAACTAAACAACCAAACCAGGAATAGGCTATTCTAATTGTATTTCCCAAAACTGGTTCAAATTAGTAGTTTATTCTTTTCGATAGTTCTTTATGTAAAGGTTGCATGTTTGTTTTAATGAAGCTTTCGTAAATAGTTTAAGTTTTTTGTCATATGAGTTTTATAAAAATTTAAGGTGCATATTTGGGGTAAAATTAGTCCTTTTTGAAGATTTTGATGCTGATATTCGGAATTAACTGCTTCTAATGTACCATAAATAGGTATAAGTTAATAAAACACAAAAAATAAAGGTGTATTAATGATTTTTCAATAAAGTAAATCATTTGGAAGTTCTATAGTTAAAGATTTTCAGACATTACCAGACAATAAATAATGATATTTTTTCCATAGAATACAAGTGAATACATCTTCAAAAAATTCCTTATGCAATTGAATCCATGTTTTGTATGCAATTCAGGTAAAAACATACAAATTGGTTTGCATAAGTAGCAGAAAAATGCTTTCATGATCATTTTTTTGTGTTAAAGTTACTGAATTAATGAATTTTGCCATGGCCATACGCAGACAGGCATAAAAAGTTGTTGTTTTTGTATAGTTAAAACACATGAAGACCACTGATAGCGTTGAAGACAGTGTTTTATTTGATAAAATATATTTACAAATAATTGTGCTCAGATACGTAAAATTGTATAGCTTTTTTACTGATGGATGAACGACAGGAGTCGTTTGTTCAGACATCTTTTATGGTTTTTTTTATAATAACCAATTGCCCATTGTATGAATGTTGTGCAAATTTTCATTTCATAACAAGTCTTACTATGCTTAGTTACACACTGTTTCAACTTATTTGTAGTCTGAAGTAGTTTGTTTACTTTTCAAAACGTATACAGATATAATCGTTGTCAAAATGTAGAATTACAGACAGAATTTTAAAAAATAACTCACTAAATTTTAAAAAAGACACACTTTGTGATAGGAAGTCTTTCTAAATACATTATTGCAACTTCTACCTAAATTAACAAAAAAATCTAATTAATATGAAACAATTTTTGTTGTTGTTGCAGTAAAATTAATATAAATTAATGTATTGAAAAGGCGACCTTTTTTCTGGTAAAAACATTAAAAAAAATAATATCCGAAGGCTAACCATCGGAGCTATAAATCTTTGGGAAATCTATATGTAAATCAGATAAGGGTCAAAACATATGGAGAGAGGTATTACACTTTCAATCCTAATCGGAGAGTTCATTATTCATCACAAGGTGACAAGATATTTGCTTATGATACAACTCACTACAGTTAACGGTTCTTCCATTTTAACGACCTTTATAACCTTAGAAAAATATATTTGGTATTTGGTTGAAAAAGATAAAGCAATGTATATTTTTTACCATTACTAAGTCTCAAGTAGCATTTAATAATAGTGTTTAATATTACTTAAATAGAAATAATATTTCCATGTGACGTCAAATAAAAAAGTGATTGCGAAAATCCTTCCTCGTTTATATAAAGTAACAACATTGAAGAACATATTTATACAGCATAGAAATCATATGCCTAAGCTCATATTTCTTCGACGCAGTATTTTGGGTTCCATAATGAGCCTTATTTCACCGAATATATTTAAAGCTAGTTTCCTTTTAATACAATGATCATTGGATAACGTTAATCAAAACGTATTGCGTCTCATGAGCTATTGTTGGAAATCTCTTAGCGTAGAAATAATGTAGAAATCGGAATCCTAAGTTCATGTTTCTTGGACACAGTATTTGGGGTTTCATAAAATAAGCGTTATTACCTTATAAATGAAGCCAATTATATCTCAATATAATTGGCTCATTAGATAATGTTATTCACGTTGCATGTTATGTGACTCTTGGGCAATTGTTGGAAATCTCTTAAAAATAGAAACTCTCAAATTTACCAGCAATTGTCGAATAAAATATATGTTTCTAAAAGTCTTGACAAAACTGAAACTGAAGACATAACGGAGGAATTATTTTTCTGACACAATATTATATAAGTTATCGCAAGTCAAGTATTAGCCTATTTTAACGAATAGCAATTAGCGTTTAACATTAGCATTTTCCTGAAAGTTGCTAAGAATTGTGCACTACTTTACTTTCTTCATTTTTACACAAGAAGTTAGAAGGGGGTATCAAAGAAAATATTCGTACCCTTTCAATACTCTCTTGACAAACCGGTCGCAACCACCCCATGGCGGTAAACAAACTCTTACTTAACTTTCAAAATAACATTGCTCTCAATCTGATTTGCTTTACCCTATAAACCTCGTAAAATGATACAACATACAAATGTTTTCAATTGGAAAAAAAGGTATTTCAGTAAAACTATTCCTCTCAGGCTGAGGTGTCATTTTTTTTTATCAAAATATGTGCGTATATTTTTTTATAAATGATAACAGAACATCGAAAACCCATTAAAAGAAACTAGATATCCAAATACAGAATAAAATTCACTAATCATTATAAATGCAAATGTACTTTTTTACCTGTATTTTTCCCCAGAACATAAAATAATTATAATTTATTATAAAAGTCAAAAAGTTTAATTTAAATTTCTGGACGTAATATGACATTAGTAACACCCTTTTTTTAAGAATTCAAACCATAAATATTTTTAAAAAAAAACATCTCTTAAAAGAATAACAACTTTCCACTAAGCATATATTATTCTTAAGAATGGACCCCTGTCAGAAAATTAAATTTATAGCTAACTAAGTTTGACATAGAAACAAAATCTATAGACGGTTATTTTACTAAACGGTTTAAATTGCAAACTAAATGATGAAATTTGAAATTGATACACAAGGCTAAATTTTCTAGTTGGCTAAAAAAAAACATTTTTTAGGAATTGTTAACGACAATTGGAAGGCTCAGAATACAAGTGAAGCAAGTCCATAAAAAGGTTCTTTGTGCTACAGAGGTTTAAAGTTAAAGCTTTATAACAGAATCACCTGTTGACATTTTTTTAATTGCTGCTGCCTAGCGGATATTATCCGAACTAGGACATTTTTCATTATTGCACTGAAATTCTACATCGTTAATGCATGCAATTGCGCTGCTAACTCGAAAATGACAAAAGTGGACTTGGCTAATTTGTATTCTTAACCCTCCAATTACGACTTTTGTTATGGGTATCGCAAGTCCTTGGCATCGACTCGATAAAAACAAAAATTAAAAATTCACAAGTGAAGATATAAGTATTTTTTCTTCGTGAAAGTAAATTACAGGTGCAGCTGTGGAAATAATAGAAAAAGCTCTCTACGCCTTCATATTAATTCTATGAGCAGTGAAGCGTTTTTTATTTCTGCAAATGTATAAAGAATGTATACATAATTCAAGCACAAATTCAAAACGCGAACTTTTGACTGATAATTATTTTTAATTTGTAAAGTAATGGTGAAGTAATGGTGAAGAATTCTCTATCCATTTCTTTTTATGTAAGAATTTATTGCTTGATATAAAATTAGTATATCAGATAACCGCGAAAGGTAATTTTTCCTAAATTGTTTTTAATCATAGTTAATTTTCTTTCTACATTTTTTGTATTACAGTTTTTAATAAAATGAATTTAATTTTAAGTAATTATAAATTCGTAAGATCTCATTTCTTTTTTATCAACGTTAGGCCACGCACTAATACGTATTACACTTCTAAAGTGGCTTTGTATAAAAATTGAGAGGCTATAACATATATTTTTATAATTTAAATTAATCTATATTTTTTTATTTAAATTATGACAATCCAGGCACTAATTTTAAGCAACAGACACCTAAAACCGATTTATTTTTATAAATCTGTCGAGTTGATAATTACAAAATCAAAAACTGATATAAAAGAAAAAAAACAATACAATGCGAAATAAGATAACAAAATCTGCATATGATAACTGTTTTGCAATCAGTTTAAACTAATACCTCCTCCCTCACACATGATGAGCAAATTAGGTCAGGGGCATGAAAAATTTATTTCTAAACAGTTTTAATCGGATCTTCGTGGTTTTCCCCTGATCCGTTTTGGATTTGTATGTATATAAAGATTGAGTTAATTTATTTTCTCAGCTGAAAGTTTTAAATTGCTCTACGACGCAGACATTTTTTTTTAAAGATTGACTATATTTTGACGAATTACTTTAATACAAAGATGAAATATTTGAACAGAATTTATTTTGTTAAAGAATTTATTTAAAGTCTTTCCATAAGTTGTATGCTAATAGTAAAGCGCTTTAAGCTGTATTGATATCAACTGTACTGCATATAAATTTTTAAACAAATGTAAAAATACAAATTTAAAAAATGTTATTACAAAATTTGAAGAGAGTAAAATATATATTTCTGTACTTCATTTCAAATTAATGACTGGTTTATTTGTGAATCCGTTGTTGTTAGTTTTAAAAAAAAGGAAGTAAACTTTGTGAGTAAATTAATGAAACCGAAATATTTTTTTAATTGAAAATTTTTTAGTGTGTATTTTCATATTTCTGAACTACCTACTTTGAGTAAATTTACTCATTTTTCTATTGTAATGGGAATTGTCTCATTTCGTTCGTGTGCCAAGGTCTCATAAGACACGAACAAATTTAATAATAATCATTTATTGTTCAAATTAAAAAATGTAATGAAAGAGAGAGAGAGAGGTTTTGAAACAGCAAATTAAATGTCTTAAAAATAAACGGAGGTACACATTTTAAATGCACTATAAATACGATAAAGATACAAAAAATAATAAATATTACAAAAAAATAATACTAAATATTACAAAAAAGATCGTGACAATGCTGGGAAATAAAATATCTCAAAGTTTTTACGAAATTTATAGTGAAGTAATGCATTTGAATAGTTAAAAATTTATTATCAAAAGTTTTTTTTTTTGTTGTTGAATTGCGAAGCGATTCGCCATGAATTTTTATCAAGAGCATTGTTTAGAAGATACGAGATTTTTGTTATTAGTTCGTGTTTCAACGCTTTTCAGATTATTTACGGATGATAAATTTAGTAAATTGAATAGAAACTTTACCAAACTTATTTCTGAACTAGCAAATGAATACCCGTTCTTCGCAACGGACAAGCACACAAACCGGGAAATACATGTACCAACCTACCTACATACTTTTTACTCATTTGGCTTATCCCTTTTTGGAAATAGAGATAGTCCCAAACAGATTAATTATACAACTATAGCGCGATGACCTTCGAGCAACCAACCAGCTAATTAATCATTAAAAAAATGTTAACTATATTACTCATTTGGCACGTTTTGCGCATTTTTATTTCCGTTAAAGATGATATGATGTGATGAAGCACTGACTATGTTTAGTGAAAATGACAACCGTTTCCTAAAATTAAGATGACGTTCGGCAATACCCGAATCACTTCCGCATTTACATCCAAATTTTTAAGAAAAATATTCTTCGGATGACAGTGTAGAAATGAAAATACCAGTGTATTTACACATTTATTTCTGAAGCAGAAAAACACAAAATAATGGTTAAGCACGTACTTGTGCAGAAGCTCGCTCACTAAAACATCCTACGAAGTAATATGATAAACATTTGTGCGTAAGTCAAAGCGAAAAGAAAATCTACTCAAAGCATATTTATGATTAGAACTGACTTTACATTTTTTTAACTAGCATTTTATAGAGAACAATAGAAAAGCACTGAGCAGAGAACATTTTTTAATACTTATTAGCGTAAATTTTCCGACTAAATTAATTCAATATGCATTTTATACATCCCTTAGCCGCAAAAATATACAATGTGAAACTATGAAAACTACATTCATTTTCCTCCGTGAAACAGAAACTATATTCCTGTATAGAAAAAAACTAAAGCAGTTTTTTTTAATTTTTAACAACAGATATAAAAAGAATGTTGTGTTATAGTGAGAAAAATTACTTACAGTTTTTTATGTAACTATTAAAATTTATTTCTTTGTATAACTGATACAAAAGATTTAAATTAAAAAACTTATTTTTCATTTTTTAAAATAAAATTTTTAAACAGTAAAATCTATTTTTTCAGCAATACAAGTACCAATATCAATAAATATCAATAATTATTTTGCGATATCAAATTATGTGTATTATTAAAAAATAACACGATGTCATATTTTTTTAAAAGAGTCGTAAAAAAATATTTGGTAAATTCCTAGAATAAATTAAACACTTGATTAAAAATAGATTGCATTTAGAGATAAAACAATAAACGTCACATTTTTGGAGAGCAAAAAATATATCCCAGAGAAAATCGGTGTAATAAGGCACATGTTATTTATAAATATATTTAATGTCAAAGTATTCTGCTTCTAAAAATCTTGTCGAGCAAAAACTGCAAAGCTTTTATTCTGTTAAGTTTTTTTAACTATTTTTTTTTTTATTTTCAATTTATCAAAAAAGGAAAAGGTATATCGTAACCACAATCATCAATCACAATTTTAAAAAATAATTTAATTTGAAATAGGGCGGTTTTTTTAAGTAGTTTTAAGTAATTTTGAAATTCATTTTAAAGTGATTTTGCATTACTGCTTAGAATAACACCACATATTCAATAAGAAAAATTTGAAACACTAAAATGTCAAACGGTTTTAATTTTATTTAAAAAAAATAATCTACAAATGCAATATTTCTTGGATTAGTGTCAGAAAAAACTTACTGAAGGAGAAAAATGGCGATAAATAGTTTCTATGCAATAGTTAAGGTCTTTGTAAGTTATTTATTAGGAAATTAAGATTGACTTGATAACTTAATCCAACATTAAAATTCAAATACAGGAACCTATTTATTCTATTTTTTTTAATTGTTGATTATTCATGTGAAAGTATGTCTGAAACACTCTATTTCTAAACTGCTCAATTTTTTTATGGTCAGTTGCTTTAAATCGTCGTATATGACAAAAGTACTCACTGTCAGAAAATTTTGCAGTTTTACACAAAATTTTAACTAATTTTGAACAAGAACTTTCTGTTTTGATCCTAGACATTATTTTTACATTAATCGAGCGGTTTTGTAACGACTCTTTCACCTCGCATGCTCAATTGGTATTTTCAAAATGATTCGTTATTCATTGTGTTTACTTACCATTGCCCCAATCGTACTTGCTGAGTCGGTACCACACCCGCTGATCGTCAAGAATGCCTGGGCTCGAACCACAGCCATCATTTAAAGGATCTGGTAATAATAAATTTACTCTCCTGGGTTTACTGGAGGGGTTATTTTTTCTCCGAAACAGAAAAATTAAATAATAGTGTTAATTGGAGGGTTTAGAATACAAGTGAACCAAGTCCACTATGGACTTGGTTCACTTGTATTCTGAGCTATCCACTTATTTTGCTACATAAGTAAATGGAGAGCTCAGAATAGAAGTGAACCAAGTATATAGTGGACTTGGTTTACTTGTATTCTGAACCCTCCAATTAACGAAAATTTGCCCTTCTGAAACGGAGAAATATTTACAAAAATGGTGTCAATGGAGTAGTTGCATGAATTTTAAATTCAAATTTACATCAAATGGTATAATTCATATTAGTAAAAGCTTAATTTAATTAGTTGGTAATGGACTAATAATAATTGAGCGAAATATTAAATGAAAATTAAAAATCAAACTTTCATTGTTACGATATTTTTCTAAAATGCTTAGCCATTATAAAGGCTTAGAAAAATATAAAGTTTTAAGTTGGCAATGCTTAAACTTTCAATTAACACTTAATTTAAATATAATCGAGGTTTAAAATGTTTTATAATCTCCGTATAAAATTCTCTTTGATTTTAGGTGTTACCTCAGGTAGCACACTAATATGGGATCCGTATGAACCTATTTGGGTAATGTGGGCACTACCCATTTGGGGTACAGAAAGATACGACCCCCTTTATTCTTGGTCTAACCACATGGGCTTACCTGGGCTACCCCACGTAGGCACATTTACCATTGTGTCCCACTTAGAGTTATCTCTAAGAAAACTATTCAAAATAAGAAACAGAAAAAATTCAGTGTAATGTTTTTAAATCAACAATTAAAGATAATTTAACATTTAAATTACTCTATCCTAAAATAATTAACAATGCGTCCTACATGACTCCTTTCCATAACACCGGCCTCATATGGGTAGCTCATAATAATCTTTATAGTTTACCCATCATCAACCCATGCGAACCCCATTTAAAAAAATTTGTCAAACAAATAAAATTATATTGATGAACAAGGGTCAGAAAACCATAAAGATTATTATGGGCTATCCATATAAAGCCCATGTTATTGAAAGGAGTAATCGAGGACAAGTATTAGTTATTACTTGGAATGTTATTATAATTTAATTCTAAAATTATATGCCATTGTTAATAAAATATCATTCTGCCACAAAAAGTTTAAGTGTTTCCTTATTTTGAATAATTTATCTAGAGATAGATGTAAGTAAGACATAACTGAAATTGACTTGGGCTCATGTGGTTTGACCAAAAATAAAGAGGATCGTTTCTCTGTGGGCCCCATATGGGTAGTGCCCACACTAACCAAGTGGGTCTATATAAATAATATATGCTCACGTAGTATAACCAATAGTGACCCCATATTATTGCGCGACCTGGGTATTTCCTTGTTTTATAACTGTTTTAATACACTATTCCACAGTTTTATTGAATAAAAAAAATCGCTTCAGCAGTGTTCGCTCTGTCTCATTATGCAACCATTTGTAATTGATCCTTTAATTTTCTTCATCCTGTATATAAAATAACAAAGTAGTTTTTGCTTAACTGTTCATGAATACGTACTCCTCTACTATTTAGATGTAATAAGTTTTTTTGGGAATTCTGAAAGATTTACAATCTTCATTCTCGTTAGGTAATTCGGTGACACAATTGTGTACTAAACAATGCAACGCATAAATATAAAATATCATTCCAGCGTAATAAAACGATGTACATATAAAAAGATACTCGTGAGCACAGTGTCATTGAGTTTTACATGGACAAGAATAGAATTCGAGAATATGTGTCGACAAATCGAAAGTAAAATCAAAATTTAATTAATATAATTTTACTTTTGATATTTTCGGCACACATTTTTAAGAAATAGAAATTTTACAATTAGTAAGTCAAGAACATTTTCTTAAGTATCTATTATTTTTAAAGGTTTCATCTGAACATATTTAAGCATTTAATAGATAATATCAATTTAAATTAAAATACAAAGTTCAAAAAACTGATATAACAGTATTCTGATATTCTCGATAGCAATTTTTGGTACCCCATTGGTTATCTTTAAAATGTATAGATAATTTTTATTTTGTAATCGTAAGATGGTTACTGCGTCATTTGATGCATTTTTATACGCATTTTTATAAATTATCTTGTATATGGACCATGCGAAACTTAATGTTTTACAACATAATACTAGATACAAAAATATTTTTTCACCTATTATTTTCTGCCAAATTAAAAAATGTCAGTTATAAGATAAAAGTAAAAATTGAGAATGAAGTGCCTTATTTTAGGTATGGAGAGGTTGATGATAAAATATCTTTGCTATATCAAAATTAATAAGTTAAAATGGTTTTGAAAATTTCCACAAAAAAATGAAATTTTACGTTCATTATATTTAAAATAATTTTGCAATAGTTTTAACACGAAAATCTTACTCTGCTGATAAGTATTAAAGTTAAAAGTTTTTAAATCACGTTTCTTTAAATTTTTAAATTTCGCTATCAGTAACGTTTGTATAATTAATAACTAATTTTTTCAATTGCATTTCAGATATGTATTACATACTTACTACTCAAATATCTGTAATAGTTTTACTTAAGGATAAATTATAGAAATGCTATTAAAATTAAAAAACGTAACAAAATAACCAAATAAATTGTATATAGTATTAAATATAATAGTGGGCTTTTTTTTCAATACATTTATTGGTTTAGTTTTGTATGAGGTAGAGGGAGTTTTTTAGCCTGCAGAGCGACAACCTCAAAGTTTAAACTTTGTGACACAGAAATTAAGTTTAGGTCATTTCTAATTAAATCTATTGCACGATGTTGATATTAAATTCTTTCTAATTTAAAAAGAAACGCAAAACATTTTTTTTCAGAAGGCCATTTAGTAACTTTAAAGCGACTTCGCAATGTACTTAAGATCAGAATTAACCTTGATTCCTTTAAGCGTTCGTTACATGAATCTTCTTGTTGTCTTGCTTTAAGTACAAATTGTGTGATACCTTGCTCACTCCAGCGTGGAAGAGATATTTTTTTCTCCATTTGTTGTCTTATTTCTCCCGTGACGACAGGCTAATTGAAATTAAGTCTTAACTTATTCATGTCTGACTCTTTCTCCGTGCATATAACTAACGCAATTGTAAACAACGATTTGCAAGGCAAATCGTTGTTTACAATTGCGTAACCATATAGTAGCACCCGGACTATTTAATAATTCAACTTGTTTAAGCCTGCAGTAAATGTATGTTAGCAATTTCCTTTAAATGTTTTCAGCAGTAAATATAGTTTTTAGATTTACGTTATTATACTTGTTTAATTTATTTTGACTCTCGTTAAACTACCAATTTAATTAGCATTGAAATTAGAATTTTAGTCATTTAAATCGCCGTGTCCACTGAGAAGGTTTGAAGTTTGCCTTTTTACTCATTTGTTTATCTCTCCGTTAATTTAATATTCTATATGCATTCTTTAAATCACATTTGCCCCTTTTACCACAGATAATATATGCTGACACTTTACTTTTTCTAACGTATAAAAATGTTACTTTACACTATTTGTTAGTACTTCATTTATGCTTCGGCACAAATCACTTTCCCGACAGGAGGGACATGACCAAGAAGAATATAGTCATTCATTATAACGAAAAGAGTGTCATATTTTAGTCCTGTCTCTTGTAATACATTTTTAATGCGAAAAAAAGTGACCAAGAATTTTCTGCCTTTGTTATGAAAACATGCAATGCACCAACTGTTGTGTAGCAATAAAATTACAATTGCTATTTTGTTTATACATACATTTTTTCCTTTATATTCTACACGTGATAACTTTATTCGAAAAGGCATTGAATATGTAAATGTCCTTATATCCGTGTTAGTGATTCATTGTCAACTCATGTACAAAACACTTTTCTAATAGTATTTCCAGGTCATAATAACATCCCCCACGCAACTCGGAACCAGACTTGAAAGTCTCACACATCGCGTTTCGAATGTAAACAAAGAAAAAGTGAAACCTCAAGGTCGTACAGGTAGTTAACCCTATTTCCAAAGGAGGTCTTTCCGCTGTTGGAAAAGCAATTACTTCGGAATGAATTGTTTATCGAAAAGGTGAATGAAGAAATGAGACACTCCTAAATCACTAGCCCCACAGGGCACGTTGTTTAATACACATCTCAAGGTAAATTTCTTGCACAGGTATGAAATTGTAAGAACCTTATTCTTCAAGAGGCCATCCACGGAAATAAACCAAGCTGTCATCCAGTAGAATTAGTTTGCGAAATTGTAGAGTTCATTGATCTAGAGTGGCCAATTTCAAGGTGAAGATGGGCGCTGCACGTGAAAGTCTGGGGTTTCAGGGGCATCAAGGGCATTTGAAAAGCAATCAATGGGCCAAACATAAAGAGGATTTTTGAAAAAAGAAGCTTTAAGTTGGATAATAATTTAAATACTTAATATTTTCAAACTGCAATTTTTTAACTGACCCTCTTAAGCCTATTTCGTTATTTTGAACAAGTCAGATATCAAGAATAATTTCTATACGTGGACATTTTAATGAACTGTGGCAGACTTAATGAATACCATTCTATTTAAAATGTTTTTTTTATACATTGAACTCATAACAAAACTAATGAATATCTATTCTGATAGGGATTATTCTAATTGTGTGTTTATACTTTAACTTTTGGTACACATGCTGATTACTTAACAACTGCTAACACTCCTTAAACATTTTTAAAAAGTATGTACAAATACTTGAGTTGAAAATTACTTATTAAAAAAATATTGCTTAATAACATAACTGTACAAATTTATTCAACTTGTATTTGCCATTCTTTGGGTCTCTTTCGATAAAAAGGTTTTTTTAATTTTATCAATTGTTTTAAACATTTAGGAACACATCACTTTATTCTTTAACAACAGAAGTGTAGTAACTATCGATAGTAATAATTTGTACATACAAAATTATCAAATATTAACATTAATGTTAATTCATTTTCATTTATTTATTGTAGTTATGGATGCATGTACGGCGGCCCATCGGCATCATCATTGGCATGCTGAGTCAATTCGTGTTGCTTCCACTATCAGCATTCGTCCTCATCAAAGTCCTAGGACTGGGAATCCTTCACGCAACGGGGCTACTCCTGTTGGCATGCAGTCCAGGTGGAGTAACCAGCAACATCTTCACTTATTTCTGTGATGGAGATATATCTCTTAGGTATATTAATATATAATTGAAATCAGATTTATGAAAATCCCTTTGCCATATAGTCTATTTATCTGTGAATAGTCACATTCATATGTTTTAAAACCCCTGAGTGTAAATTTCTTAATTTTATTTTTTATTCTAAGTGGATAAAAACCTCAAGCGTTGCGTTGGTCTCTAATTTTAATATTTGCGATATTAATAAACTCTTAGAATATATATCTGTTACAGATAAGGTTCCAATTATCAACTGTTGCTATAGGATTAGATCCTAATATACACTATTTTATAAAATAACGTAAATAAACAATTATAAACTGCTAATCTTAGGAATACATTGATGAATTAATATTTATAACCGAAGAAAACATTTACTGTTCAAAAATGTATAGTAAGTGTTTTAAAGAGTTAATTCCGAAATTTTACTACCGAATTTAACTTGTAATTTACGTAAATGTTAAATTACATATAAATACAATAATTTAATTGTCGCACACCATTTGAAATTAAATCTACCCTACAGATTTTTACTGCCGTACTCATTTGGCATCTTATTCTGCTTAATGTCCCAAACTTTCAGCACTAGATCACGTAAAGCATATCATGTTTACTGTTCCAATTGTATTCTTGTATTTTTTCAACAATGCGCATGATTTGATAAATTGTTAAAACAAATTTAATTTTAACTATAAAATAAAATATTTTTGTTAGGGCATTACTTACTTCATCCAGATTACAAATAGTATTAAAAATTATTAGGGCGGAACCGATTAATTTCTAATCAACCTCGACTGGCCTACTACCATTTTTAATTAATGATTATTGAAATTCATTTTTTTAAATTTCACAAAAAATAATATTAGTTTTAAATTTCTTTAACAGCATAGCTATGACAACATGTTCAACTCTGGTGGCACTTGGGATGATGCCCCTTAACCTATACATGTATGGACAAAATCTCAGAACAGAGAGCGATGTTGTCATTCCGTATGAAAGGATGGCGCTGACTTTGGTTGCTGTTACATGTCCTGTTTTACTTGGCATGGTTGTTCACTGGAAGTTACCGAAACTAGCAGGTTACCTTACAAAGGTAAATTATTATTGTGTTTTATTTTAGATTAGCATTGGTGAAAGATAGCGCTTAATTTGCTTTAAGAACGTCAGAAGATCTAAAGGGTTGGTAAAGGAAGGTAGAGTAGCACACCTGCTCTACGGTTTTTTTTGTTTCCAATAATAAAAAAAAATTAATTTGCTATTACCAATAACAATAAAAACAATATAGAAAACCTAAAAATCGAATATAAGGCTATTGGCTTATTGCTTAAAAAAGAAAACTAATAATAGTAGAAAAAGTAAAGTTTGGGTTTAATATTTTTATAAATGATCGCCGCGCAAAGCTATGTTTCCACGTGACATTGATTCGCCAATCTAGGCTAGAGGGAATTTATTTTCATTCAGCATTTCTGTTGCCATTCAAAACCTGAAACATAAACAATCTGCCCCTGACACACAAATCTTTATAACGCAACCAATATTTCCTCGTACTTGTATACTTGATCACCTAATCAGTTATAATTTAATTGATCTTCGTTTTTAAAGATTTGAGAAAACCTATCCAGTTAGTCTGCTAATTTATAATTCCTCTACGCTGTTATAATTTAGTAAGTTATGAATTTCACTGGATGAATCGTCCGAGCAGAAACAGATTTTCGAAAACGCAGCCAATTCTTATGAACTTTCAAAAGCTCTTGAGCTGCCTGCTAATATGAACAAAATTTCGAATAATTTTCAGAATATCTTTAATTTATAATATTTCACATAATTGATGTGTATGACTAATTTCAGATTTTATTTTTTTACAACATAGTGTGGGTTCAAAATTTTTATCTATGTTAACAAAAAAACTTATTTCTTTTTTTCCAAACACGTCATTAAAAAAATTTAAATTTCCAAACAAACCATATACAGCAACACATTAATTGCATTCAAGGTTTACATGCGTCATTAGAAAACCGTTTCATTAGGAACAGCCAAGGTTTAGTTGACCTAAATGTTCCTCCAAGCTATCTCATCCATCAAGTGTTAAGTCCGATTTCTACTGTTATTTTAATTGATTCAGTGAGAAAAAAAATGATTTGTTGATAAATCTCAGCAATTTCGTTTTGTAAAAATTAATGACACATTTCAATCAAAATTTTTTCAAAGAAATTCCAATTGATACCGCGTGCATAATTACATTTAAATCTGTATTTAAATACAAGCGGTATAAATAGAATTGTTTTTTATAAATTATTAAAAGTACTCATTTACTCAAAATTACTAAAAAAAATCTGATATTTTCGTACCTAATTCACAAGTACAACAAGAAGTATATGGAGTGCTGTAAAATTTTCATGAAAGTCTAAATTTAATTGTGGTCGTACTTAATTTGTAGACTAGACAAAATAAATTTGTGCCTTAAGTTGGTTGTAAACAATGTCTGTATGGAAAGACGTTACAATGACATCTTAAGATGTAATAATTTTTGACATTATTTAGTCTAAGTTATTCCAGGTCTTCTGAAGATGTCTTTTTTACAACGTGATTTTTCATCGAAACTCATAGAAGATATATTTATGGTGTCAATTTCGACTTTGTCCAGCTCAAAACTTTCGTCTTTTTGACTGGGTTATGACAAGTAATATAACGTCCTAACCCTAGTAATTTATTTTTTAGATTGGTAGCTACGCAGGACTTGCGATAATTGTAATTTGTCAGACAATGGAGTTCTTCATCTTCCCTGATATTTTCAAGAATGTGCCTTGGCAGCTGTATTTCGCTGTTGTGCTCCTTCCATGTCTTGGCTTCAGTCTTGGCTACACTTCAGCTTGGGTGTTCCGATTGAAACCACAAGTCAGAAGAACAATCTCAATTGAATCTGGAGTGCAAAATGTCGGAACTGCTCTAACAGTTGCATCACTTTCTTTTCCATTCCACGTAAGTACCGTTTTCTTATGTTAAGGAAATTAGGGGAACCTGAATATCCATATATAATGAACCATTTTCCTCCTGAGACCGGATATCCATTTAAATGGATGTCTTGTTTTACGTTCCTGTAGCTACCCAATTTATTTTAAACTTTAAGCACACAAAAAATTCGACCAAAAAGTTCGAAGAAGATCTGATGAAAACACTTTTCAATCTTTGATCACAGGCATCAGTCGTATGAAAAATGGAGTTGTACGAAGGTCAACACAATTTCAAAGTTTTTGCAAAAAAACTTTTTTTCATCAGTAAATTTTAAAGGCATTTTGCATTGGAAACAATGTAAGAATGAACTATTAATTACAAAAAAAATTACACAGCTTGTTTTTGCATTCATAGCTTTAAGAAAATATTTTTTTCATCAAATTGCAAAATACATTTTTTTTTCAAATTTACTTATACATGCATACTTTTTAACATTCTTTTACGAAAAACATACTTTTTAATATATATTTGTATAAAAAATGTGTTTATCTGCAGAATATACTATACATGTATTATTTTGCTGGAATCTTAGGAGGATGTGTAACTCTCCTTTTAGAGATATATGAGTATGAGAGTAGTAGTAAAAATACAGGTGTTGACAATTGCAGGAGCCAATTTGCTGTAGCTTTCAATTATACAGATAGTTAAGTAGTTTTGACTTAAAACCAATTATTGCTTGGTTGCAAAACTCTTGCATATTTGAAGAGTCTAGTAGCAAAGCTCTCTGACATTCTCCAAAGTACAATTAAGGCATAGAGTCCGATCCCGCCCCCGGTCTACTCATTGGCGACTTTTGATAATCTTAAATTCAACAGGACAAAGTTTCCAATGAACTTGCCGGACTTCTCTATATTAGTTATAATTTGGAGAATGTGAGTTTCGAAACTAGACCCTTCATTTATTTTATTTTTGGGGTACTTCTTTCTGATTATAAATAATAGTCTCAATTCTGTACATCGGAGTAGTATCTATCACGTGTTAACTTATAGTGGAAAATGTACTGAAGCACGAAGTTATGTTATTTGTTCAGGATTGTTATCTAAATAATTTTTATAGTTTTGTTTTCGATATCTTATACCATTAAAATAGTAGTTAGTGTACTGAAAATCCAAACGTTAACCCAAAGATAATATAAAGAATTATGTAAATTAAATTTAACAGTACAAACGCAAAATGATAGGAATAATAGTATACTTAATTTCTTAAAAGTATTTTTTTTATTTTCTCAACTTTCAAAAATCCTTCTAAAGTTGCAAAAAATGTTGAAGTCCAAATACATTATTCTTGGAATATCCATAAAAATAACAATGAAACCACATTTGTGTCGTAATATGCAGATGAAGCAAATCACTATACCGATATAATTTCATAAGGAAGTGTAACTAAATTATAAACGTTTATAAACATGCTTGATAATTTTGATATAGAAAAGACAATGCATAATTTTAGTTGGAAAAAATATGACATTTACACATACAATTGAAAAAGTTAATACCAAATGAAATAACTAAAAGTAAAGTGTTTATTTCCCAATTATTTTCATTATAAAAAGGGCTTTCCAAACCAAGCATATAAATTCTTGATGGTAAACCCCATCTTTGCTTTGAGTAACCGAAGTTCTGTAATCCTCTTACACACCCTTATAGTAATTAGTGGTTTTAAAATGACCTTTGATATTTACTATTGAGCTTCCTGACTAATAATGGTCACATATTTGCTTTCAATAAGTCTTGCTACTATTGCTTCACGTGTGATTAGCCGGTCTTTAAGTGAGTTCTTTTGAAAGTGACATGACACAAATTTATTTCGCACTTCGTTGCGTTAGTTTCGCAAAGATGTAAATAACATTTTTTAAAAAGTGAATATCATAGTTTGATATTTGAAGGGTCTAGTTACAAAACTCACATGCTCCAAACTACGACTAACATATAAGGCCGGTCCGTTCATTGGCGACTGTTGACGATCGTAAATTCTAAAGGACGAAGTCGCCAATGAATGGACCGGACCCCATGTCTAGTTATACTTTGAAGACTATAAGTTTTGCGACTGGACAATTCAAATAAAGGAACTCTGGTAGTTAATTGTAGGAAACAGATAAGTTTTATTATTAATGATTCCATTTCCGTAAACTGTTTAATAACAGTAACCAGAAATAATGTTTTTAGTAGCTATATATTTACAGAAACTCTGTTTTGTTTTGTCATTTATATTTAAAAAATATTAATTTGAAGCAAGGCGATTTTATAAGATCTTACCATGTTGCTCAGGGCAGTATAATTAAGTTTTCAATATAGAATGGCTGTAAATGAGAGAATCCTGAATGAGAGAATGAGTCAGAATCCTGTAAAATTTAACGGTTACTTCAATCTGAGTTTTTGCAAAAAAACTTTTCATCAGTAAATTTTACTGGCAATTTTGTATTTAAAAAAATTTTTATTAACTACACAAACTATATGGCTGGTTTTTCTCATTTCATAGATCTAAAAAAACCAAACTGTGTATTTTTAAGGCTTAAGATCTCGAATTTCATTAAATTGACGTGTCCCTCAGCAAATATTAAATAATATTTTTTCAAAACAACTTGGTTTAAGGAGGATAAAATATCAGATTTCATCTTGTTTTATTTCTCGATAGCGACAGTACTTCATTATTCCAGAAGTCTATCGTGCAGGAAAAGAAACTTAATTGATCTACGAACGTTCCTATCAATTTTCAAGTATTCTAACCAATTCGTTTTATAACCACTTTAAATCGGAACTCTAATTATAACCACAATACTTTTCGATCTTCATTTTGAAGTCAATTACAACTATGTGAAATCAAGACAGGGCCTTGGGAAAATATCAAGCATAGGAAAAGTGCAACAATACTGGCCGAAGTGGAAACATCAAGGTGACTTTATAGCAAAACGGCAATTTAGCATCAACTTTTGAATACCAAAACCACAATTAGCTTAATCCTCATAGCTGGTTGAAGCGTTGAATGCTTATCGTGCGTGACTGATCTTTGGAAGAAAAGTATCAACGCTTCGGTAATTTAATCACGATCTTAACATTTTATACTTTGACGCCTTTAAGGTAAGACAAGTTTGAATTATCGTCGCACTAGAGCTACACGATGGCTATTGGCGACAGGCGTCATAATTTAGAACCACAGTCAAGTGACGAGCCGACACCTGAATAGCAGAAGCGTAGCGTGCCTTGGCGGGGCCCCGTATAAAAATTTGTTTGGGGGCCCTTAGGAAGGGTAAAGATTTCTCACAAAAGAAAATAATAATTGCATAAAATTAAAAGAAATATTTATTCATCATAATTATTTGTCACTTTTTCCAAAATTTTTACAAACAATTCAAATTAAGTTTCTGCCTCTATGGACAATAGTGACAGGTCTGACAGGCGTTCCTGTCCCATCGAAGTTCTTAGGTAATTTTTTTTATCATTTTTAATTTTGAAAAACTTCTTTCAGCCAGTTGCGGTTGTAACTGGAAGGGTCAAGAATAAAAAGCATGCTGTTATTACCTCGAGAAAACTGGATGCAAGACTATTGAATTTTATCAGCAATAATTCAATGAGTTCCTTAATGGAATGAATTTTTTGAATTTCATATTTTAAGCATGTTTTAGAGGCTTTAATTGGTCATAAAGATTAACTGAGATGTCTTTACTGTATTTAGCCGCAGTTTTTCGGAAGCGTTTAATATCTCTTCGTTTGAAGAAGACAGGAGTTTCTCCGGTTGTAATATTTCCAACATACTACTCAGGTCGCAAAGGCTCTGAAATCTTTGTTTAGTTTGAGAAATTAATATATCTAAACAGCAGTAGTATACATTGACTTTGAAATAGGATTCTGGGTCTGAAATTTTCTCATCTTGTGATAACTCATTAAATCTATTATTATCTTTCGCCTTTTGTTTTTAAAAACAGTTTTTACCCTCCACTCTTTTGCTAAATCTTTGGACTCATTTAGCAAACTATTGAATGAATTTTGATTCCTTAATACGCACAGTCTATTCAAAAGATTACTTAATAAAATACTAGTTTTCTGTAAATCATTATTTTCATGCTGTAGAGCTTTAGAAACAGGATTAATGATTTCAAATAGTGAAAAAAAAATGTGACAAGCACTAAGAAATCATAACTCTGTAATGTGTTAATTATATTTTTACATTCTTCACGTTCATCTTTTTTTTTCGAAATTAAAAGTTGGTACAAAGTTTTCAGATTAATAAATAATTTTCTTTAGCGCTAATAAAGCGTCGTCCCTTGAAGACCATCTGGTAGAACATATCTTTTTAAGGGTAATTAAATATTTTTCAGATGAATCGTCACTTAACATTGCCCAGCGTTGTATACTATTACCAAAAAATTATTATTGTGAAATAAAAAAAATGGGAAGTTTTTATTAATTTTTGCTTACGCACGTTGGGGGCCCCCGTGGCCCGGGGCCCCGTATAATTGATACGGCAGATACGGCGGTAACTACGGCTCTGCTGAATAGGCACCTAACGACGTGCGACATCGTGCGACATCGTACGCAGCGTTATTTGACGCCTTTAGCATTCCAATACGCTTGCTATGAATTTTTCGTACCTACGTAATTCTACGTAACATTTTTTTGGTGTTAATAGAATTATTTCCAATTATGGGATCATGATTCCGTCAGAAACTATTACCAATAGCCATTAGCGATATAAAATAATAGCATAACGATCGTGATAAGTTTGACTTGTTTTAAATTTTGTTCTACTTGTACTTAATACAAGTCTTGTACTTGTGTAAACTTTGGTGTAAATTATATTGGTTTTATATAAAGTTCACTCTAAATAAACATTTTCTAGCAATAAAAACAAATACTTA